>CM022528.1:20849625-21449625 GCA_012273795.1 Dendrolimus punctatus | reverse complement strand
TTGTGGTTGGCAAAAGAGGAATAATAATGGAGTCGGGATTTAAGGGAATACAACCGACATTCCGTAGATGCCTGCTCTGATAAATTACAGTGTTTTTTGCTAATGGCCGCCTTTCAAGGCGCATCGTCGAATTAAACAGGCGCTGGTATAAATTATTTGACTGACTGGCCGATTAACTGAGACGTTCGTGACGCTAATCTGTTGATAGCCGTAACTGTTATGACAACGGTTTTCGGTTTTCTTTTATGTCGTCTGTTTGATATTTGTTTTTGTTCAGACTGACATCCGCCAGAACGTAGGCGAATGAAGGGAAAATATATATTATAAATTAGTGTTCGTCTCACAAAAAAAGTCCTGTGGCAAAAACGGAACTAATTATACAGATCAGTCCAGCCATTATTATGTTGTTTTTATCAAGTGTTTTAAAATAAATGTTATATTATTACTCTCTTTACTAATACTATTGAATCTATCTAAAATTCTGTTGAGTGCTCGTAGAACCCGCGCCGCGTTTGCGGAATTCTTGTGAGACAGCTTAAGGTGCTCTTTTAGTTGCTTCCTTTTACTGATAAGAAAAGAAGGTATTCATACCTTCTGCATATGAATATTAGCTGAAAGCAATGCGTACTTGTCGCTCCTCTGTTTCACTATTTTGACACCTCTTCTCACTGTCGTTGGAAAACTACTTAGATTTTATATTATTTTCTTATTGCTTTTGTACCTCAGTTATTAAAGTCCAGCATCGTCTTATAGTTTAGTGTTGATTCACCCCTTTTTTTAACATTGACTACTATAGGCCGCGCAAGGGGGAAAAGTTGTCGCTCGTGTATGGAACTCACCGGGTTGGGGTAATATTAGCACGTCTAGCCACAAGAAGAGCTATTGCCACATCACAGTGAGAAATACACACTAAAACCCTTCGGTGTTCTGTCCTTTGCCTTATCCAGGGCTACATGGTCTAGCCCTTCCGCTAGCCCTGGCAGGCGGTGGTTTATTGATCTCGTCTATTGTCGGGGGACTTTTTCTAATTCCCCGGCATCATCAAACTCTTAAGCGTGGTTTGTAACGCGCCCTACAGGAGGATAAATAAGCGCGTGCGGAAAACGGCGCGCCTCTCGTTGGCATAAAGGCGGGTAAGAACCCCTTTCCCAAGGAAAGCTCACGCCAACCGAAAGTCCAAACTGGCCCTACACCGCCGACGCGCCCCCTTTTTGCGGGAGGGGAGCAAAGACGTACGCTCATGTTCCCGCTGCGCCTCCTCCTTTGCAAGCATGACTTGTTCTCAAAAGAAGGAGATGGTATTTCGTCTTGTTATATCTTGGATATCCGATATGTTTTGAAATTAATATGCATACCTATAATAATATAACCAAAGACAATCTCTAAGTTATCTAATAATTATTTAAATGAATCAAATAATTTTTAATAGAGTCATTACGTCAAACATTTTGACTATCATTTTCCACATCTATTAAGGTTTTGCGGTTATATTATGAGTAATGCAGCGAATATTTTCTTTCACAATCTGGTGGTTTAATAAACGTAATGGAACCTCAATGCTTAGTTGTTTTATTTGTAATTTTATTATTAAGCAACTTTCGACAGTTCACTCGCTCATATCGTGTATACTTGATCTCAACAAATCACCTTTAATTAGTGTTGGCATCGCTCCTTGCTTGTGAGTCTGTACTGTACTTGAGTTGTAAAAAACTATTGGTCATCCTTAAATTGATAAGTACAGTGGCAAATACTTAGTATTGTGGTTAAAATCTTTTGTTGCTTGTATAACGTAACTGTATATGATAAAACAATAGACGGAACACATATTTGTACATCCCCAATCTTATCACGCTCCTCCCAGCTGATTAATACAGGGTCACAATTCAGTGGAAGCATCCACATCGTGTTATATTTTGCCGCACATCTACAAGCACTTATGGTACTATAAGTTTAATTAATGCCGTATTATATGAGAAAATTGAATCTGAGAACGTTTTCATAACAAATCCGCAGAAGGGATTGTCGGTTGATGAATTAGGTTGTTGCGTGTTAATTTTGATTATTAATTAATTAAAATTGGGCGATGTTTATAAATCTTATTGAAATTTTAACTAGAAACAGGACTCTTAATAAGTATTCCTTTGTAAATAGAACAATGGCCTTAGTGTCTATAGAATTCTCTTCCAGGGAAGTGCTTTAATAATTGTGAATTTGCTACACAAGATACGTTTCAACCGTGTAATATTTTTTGGGGTAATATAGAGACAGGTAATATCATTTATCCGTGTAGGAACGGAGAAAGAATACAATTTCCTGCGGCCGGGCGGCCTGTCGTAGAGGCGATAAAACAACCCACAGCCAGGTGGCACGGCATTTGCCCGACTGGATGGCTACCACCCCTGGTCTAAAGTATGTCGCCATAACAACCTTGAATTGTGTTTCGGCATTAGTGACCAGGTTCCAGTTTCCCTTAAGAGTGCAGCAGCGCATTTGTAGCACCTTTGGTGTTGCAAATGTCCATAGGCGATGGTAACCGCTTTCCATCAAGTGGGTCGTCTGCCTGTCTGCTGAACTCCTTCAATAAAATAAAATTACAATCACAAGAATCTAATGCCAAATGTCAGAAAAGTGCCATAAAAAGTATTATCATTACTTCACGCACTAGGGCTGTATTATTTCGCAAGACATCAAGCACATCTGATATTTGGCTAGTTCCTATATCTTACCAACCATTATTTTCCCAAACTATATGTTAAAATTAGGGGTCTGCGAATAATTCGACAGTTCCCAAATAATTCGAAAAATTTCTAGAATTTCAAAACATTGCATGTGTAAGCTTATCTTATTATATTATTAATTTTTTTAAACAGAAATTAAGAATTGAAAAGATCTCTTGCCAATATTAGTATCTAGATTTTTATGTTACTGACAGAAATGAACATACGAGTATAATGAAATTGAGCAATTGTTTTCCCAAGGTAATTGATTTTTAATCAAAAAGTATATTATTCGTAAGTAGAATTTTTTGATAGACGATGTGATAGAATTCAAATTGGAAACAATAGAAAATCTAATGATATTTCGATAATTCGCGAATTGTTCGAATTATTCGATTTGTTTGTCGAATTTGTCGATTCGAACTATATTCGCACACCCCTATTAAAATTTGAGATAGACATTACTTCTATTGACATTTAATGTCGAAATTCAACCGGTGTAAGGTATGTGAATTCGTATTAAGATATAGGAATCGGCCAACTGTCAAGTTCTTCTCCTAAGAAATTATTTCTTTTATAATTAAAAAGGTGTGAGTATAGAAGAGTGAGTGTGATGTATGTATTCATATGGGTATTAAAAGTGTTTTTATTGAATTTCGAGCTCTTATAATTTTCACTGAATAATTATATGAAACGTTATTTATAAAATCAAAATAATCAAACCAATCGAATCCACTTCTATTGTATCAAAAACAATGTTGGTGTTAAAACAAAAATACTAAATCATAGTCATCACAAATAGAATGACCAACACGTATCAGAATTTACCCAAAACTTATTATACAAATTACTCATGACGGCCTCTGTGGTTGAGCGGGCTAAGTCTTTGCAGGTCTACCTCACAAGCGTAATTGTCTTAGTTTGGGGATATAAAATATTTGTGTTTACCTACCGATTACTATTAATATCGCAATAAAACAATAATTAATAATCCTTGAATAAATAACAGCAGGAACTCATGATTTTTGTCTTCAAACTTTGCAAGTTTAACTAGACTAAATATATTCGGAGCTATGCTGTTGGTTGATTGATGACGTGCTGATATGAAGCAATGTTTCGTACAAATTGAGATGTTTGCCTCGTCTCAGCGAGGAGGCTTATCTTCGATGTCATCCGTTTGTTGTCAGCATTCAACGCGTCCGCAACGAAGCGAGATTGATCAATGAACTATTTCTTTACCTCTATAGAAACATTGTATACTAGCTTTTGCCGGCGGCTTCGTTCGCGTTAATGTAAAAAAGTAGCCCATGTGCTATTCCAAACTATAATCTAGTTCTGTGCCAAATTTAATTCAGATTCGTTCAGCCGTTTTGCATTTATAATATTTGCAAAGAAGTATACATAGATAGTATTATCTTACGAGTTAGCGGGACTCGAATTAAAATGCCGTTAGAATTACTATAGAGTTTATTAGAACAATGGAAACACGTATAACACAGGTATAAATATAACCGAACACAACAAATCCCAAACGTAATGCAGAAGGTCGTAATTCATTAAAACGCGCAACGTCGATTACTATTAGATTCCCGAATGTACACACGTCACGCTCGTATCGTAGTTGTAGCGAAACTGACCCCTCTCTCCATCAGGCTGTCGTTTTATACTTCCCAAATGCAAATATGCCCTTCCAGCAACGTCGACACAATTTACCAGAATGACCTTGTAATTGTAATCCACCACACCTGGCTAATGATGCAGCTTACAAGCGGCCGAAACGAGTACAATAGAACAATAGGGTGTTCTCCACAAAAACCTAGAAGCGTATGCCGTGAACAAAAGAAGACGATCATGAAAGGATTACAAGTAGTTTAAATGCCGACAGGTAATAAAATGTGCTTCTACAGATCTGTACGTGGAATTTGTCTTTTTCGGGGGCTAAGTTTTAACAATAGATTAAAAGTTCTTTTTTTGTTTTTGTTCTTTGCGTTAACTTCGATTCCTTATTATAAGTATGTCTTTCATGATCATCCTACGTTTTCCTCTGGCGCATAGCGGAAACGCCAGTGTGTGTAAAAGAGCACACGTTAAAACTAGTTGAATTACAGCCCTTGCCGCTGACTTTTAAGGCATTTAATATAAGAACACACTTTTATTACGCCATTCTTAAACAATCCCATGACACAGTAGGGAAAACCTCGGCGAGAGATTCCTGCCAGATCGTTATTTTACGCGATACAAATGTCGTAGAGATACGTAGATTTAATAAGCATAGTACATTTATTAGACACGTACAATTCCAATTGTTGGTTCTTAGAGATATTTTCAATGTTAGAATAATTACTGATACGTCACGTATATAGATTCATTAGTTGCAGTATTACTTAGCAAGGTTTAAAACTTTGAGTGGTCTACGTACGTGATAAAATCTGCCAATATGAAAAGAGAGACCTTCGGAGATAAATCCCATGAACATGTTCAGGATATATGTTTTAAACGTTATCATGTAGCATTTAAGCTTTTTGTATACATAGTCTTAGTGTATTGTTTTTATTGCATGAGTTCAGCAGACAGGCAGACGACCCATCTGATGAAAAGCGGTTAACGTTCACCTATGGACTTGTAACATTAAAGGTACTATCAATGTGCTGCCGCTCTCTAAACGGAGACTGGAACCTGGCCGCTAATGCAGGAACACAACTCAAGGTTGTAATGGCGGCATACATTAGACGACGGGTTTAATGTTCAATTAAATAAGCAATCAATTATCGAAAGTACAACTTACTTGTCGCCTTATGTTGAACTCTTCGGGCGATTGAGTCATGGGCTTGCAGCAGTGGTGCGTCACCCTATCCAATGGACTAACCAACATAAATGTACCATACAACTTATAATAATCCCCACAATTACCATATAATTATTATGGACAAGATTATATTTGTATGTGACTTCTGGAATTAAAAATAACTTTTAGTTTAAGCACTACGAACTTTGAGCAGCAACGACGACATCCCAAAGGTCTTGAATTAACTTAACAAATTCTATTTAAGTCCTGCACATCAAAAACATTACCGCAACCCTTCATAACCGTCCACGTATAATTACAGAGGCGTCACAAGTACATTAACCTTCCTTATTAGACATGGTAGTCCAGTCATTATAGTAAGTTCACCTCGGAATTCGAGATACCCAGCTGTAAGTCTGCAAATACTTGTATATAGACACCCTAAAGGTTGTCTCAAAAGTTACATATGGTAGGGTGTAAGCAACTATTAAATTTCAAGGTCAAAGGTCACAAAAATCGTTTTTTTGCGCTTTTTTTGTAAATATCTCATTTCCTATTGGTTTTTTGCTATTTGTATTTATTAGTAATGTAATTTTTAAACATAATTTGTAGAGAATTTTGTATTAAAAAAGCGCAAAAAAACGATTTTTGTGACCTTTGACCTTGAAATTTAATAGTTGCTTACACCCTACCATATGTAACTTTTGAGACAACCTTTAGAGTGTCAATATACAAGTATTTGCAGACTTACAGCTGGGTATCTTGAATTCCGAGATTCTTACCTAATTTAAGCTTAAATGACTGGACTATGGGTAGTATTGAGCGGAACTTAATTCCAGACTGCATCTGATACTAGAATATATTATTTTCTTGGGTTTTTTCGATTATTACACTTATAAAAAGTACGTTTGAACTGCTATAAGACAAAACTTTTATATGTAATTTTATCCGTGCAGGTACGGACAAAGAATACAATTACCTGCGGCCGGGCGCCCTGTCGTAAGAGGCGACAAAACAACGCACAGCCAGGTGGTAGGGTCTTTGCCCGAATAGATGGCTATCACCCCTGGGTCTAAAACTCTAAAACATGTCGCCATAACAACCTTGAGTTGTGTTTCGGCATTAGTGACCAGGTTCCAATCTCCCTTAAGAGGGCAGCAGCGCATTTGTAGCATCTTTGGTGTTACAAATGTCTATAGGCGATGTTAACCGCTTTCCATCAAGTGGGCCTGTCTGTTGAACTCCTGCAATAAAAAAAATAAAAAAACACGAAAAAAAAGTGAGAAAATATTTATTTCTAAAATGCGACTTTTTATTGATTTAATGTATTATTTATGGATAATTTTAAGAAATATAAGCATTCGTCGCTTCTTCTATTATTGTTATATTCAAACTATCATCACATTACATCACATCTTATGGACCAAGTTGATTCTCCCAACTACCTACTTTGTGGGACTCGTGAGGATGTCCAACATTTTTTTTACGGAATCCAGTAGACACAAAGATGGCGGCGAACAACTCATGAGGGAGGTGAAACTGAATCGTTTTGATGTAGGTATATTTATAGGGATTTTGGTAGAGCCAGCCTCAAAAAAGGATAGTTTGCTAGACAGCTCATCCTTTTAATTTAAAATATATAAGCTATTGTATGGTTAGGAGATGATGGGACTGATATGGCTATGTGACAAAAGTCCCAAATAAATAAAGAGAAACAAAAATTGAGTGTAGACAAATATAATGTTAACATCTCTTTGACATCTGAGAAATTTTGTTTAAGGCTACTGAAAAGTGATCAAGTAGCCATACTGAAATATAAAAAAAGTAGAAGTCGCGCAACATGACAGTTGAGATGTATTTTATCTGAAATTTTAAAGAAGGTATATATTCGTAGATGAAACGTGCCGAGCACTATCTAACGCACGAGTATAGTTCTCGATAGTTATAATTAATAGTAATAGCCACAAGTGACTCAATTTGTTATCAGCCTGTTTGTTGTATTCTAGCTTTGAAAAAGATTAAGTGCTAATAGCATTTAGTACTCAATACAAATATACTATACTAAAATACTTAATACAATATAATAATAAGGCTAATTTTCCAAACAGCAAATAAAAAGTTTATAGGACAACATTGACATATAAACATTGATATATATTTTTTATATATCAATGAGGATATATTACAATATCAAAAAGAAATAAGGAGAGTTGAATTAATAAAATAGCTGCAATCAATTCACATTCAGTCACGTAATATCAATTATCCGATGGAATATTTTTATCTTATAATTGAAAATGCTGCTCTACATATAATAGAGCTTTTGTTTAAATTGCTTTATGGATTGTCTGTCAGGTAAAGGTTAAATATTTTTATCAATTTTAATTGGATCCATGCTGAAGGTTTTACTTTTACTACGTGAAACAGTAGAAGTATAACCTAATAATAGAGGGCCTAAAGCGGCCACTTTCGCAGAGAGCATGACCTGTATAAAAAAAAGAAATTTTACAACTACCAGTGTATTTAGTTACAATTACCACGTGCTAACAATGGTGTAGGAAAACATCGTGATGTAACCTGCACATCGAGATTGCCGATGTGTCAAACCTGCCAAGCCGCCTTGTATAAGTTTGGCGGGTATGCTGTCCGTTTCCCCTATAATGGGAGGCCCGCGCCCAGCAGTGGAACATTTATGGGCTAATATTATATAATTATTTATTATAGTATATTTAGATACGTGCCAATTTCATTTACCCTTCTTTCTCCAAAAGCGATGCCTCATGCCCTCAGAGCTGTTTGACGACAATAAGTCAATTTAGAAACTTCATTTAGATCGATTGAACTAATACTACGTCGACTGAAGTAAATCGTTTGAGCTGTATATTTAGAATCATTTTAGATATAACTCACACTAACCCATCACTATGATGTCTCTTACAACCGTCCGCTGAGAAACCATCAAATAAAGTGACCTTAAAGACAAACTTCAGGGGGCTATTGTGCGAAATTCACAAGCGTTTCCTACCTGGAATTTGTAGTTAAGGATAAACATACATGAGTGATT
Source organism: Dendrolimus punctatus (assembly GCA_012273795.1). Taxonomy (NCBI): domain Eukaryota; kingdom Metazoa; phylum Arthropoda; class Insecta; order Lepidoptera; family Lasiocampidae; genus Dendrolimus; species Dendrolimus punctatus. The sequence continues at coordinate 21,441,059 of CM022528.1, read as the reverse complement.
ATATAGTTGCTATGATAATTTTCTAACCTTAGCAAGATTACCACCCTAATATTGCAATAACTATTCACATAATAAGTATACATATAAATTGCAACAATTTACCAAATAGCTAATGGCACTTTATGTGGATTTTTCATGCAATTTGTAAATAAAAGAAACAACAATACAATTATCATTAGTACTCTACATGAATAGTATTATAATTAATGCAATAATTATGGGATTATGAACATTTTTTGGAAAATATATGACTTCCCAGAATGGAAGTATTATTATAATTTTGTAAGAAGTAATAATAACATGGTAATAAAAAAAGAACTTTAAGCTTAAAAGTAACATAAATTCATATTTATTTTAATGTAATTAGTATGATTGCTAAGAACATCAGTTTCAATCCAGTTCAAGAGACATTGAAGTTTAGAAAGTCGTCATGAGATTCATCCTCCCTATTAATATCATAAAGCAAACGATGCAAGCGTTAAACGAGAGTTGACCATGTGTAACAAGCTTTATTGCCATGTGGTAGCCAGTTTTCAAACTATTATTTTATTCAAATTTAGTCTATTGTCCAACGAACCGCTTATCCTATGAAAGGGACGAATAACAGAGGCACGCACAGCTGTCTCTGTCTATCACTGAAATACAGGAAGGAAAATGCTCGGCAAAATTGTAAAGCAATGTTTTCGTTTGGACTTTTGCTTTTTGTGTAAAGTGGGGTGGAAATATTTCAAAGGACCGTGTGCTCGGCGAATATTTAAATCTTTACGTTTTTGGGATTCTACAAGTTTCCTATAAAATTGCTCCATTATTTAGTATGGTTTTAGAGTGTGCATCGAGAATACTAAAAGCAAATGTTTTTGACAACATACGAGTAAATACGAGAATCAGTGAATACATTCCGTCGTCGTCACCAGCCAATCGTAGTCCAACGATAGACGTAGGTCTTCTCAGTTTTGCGATACATATCCACAGCTTTTTTCATCTAGTCAGCACCGACTACATTGCGAAGGTTATCGGTCTACCAATACCCTAGGTATGGAGTCTTACAATCGATTCGGAATGATCGAGTACTGTCGACATAATGACACTAGGATGATTCTCCGCTCGGACGACATCATACTCTACTTTTTCTTAAACGCGGGCGGCACTTCAACACTCATCTACTGTATGGGTCATCAGTCTTGTGCCAGACTTGGTAGGCCCAATGCCACTTCATCATGCAGATTCTGCGATTCTCTTACATATATTATCATATTGGAATTTGTCTATGAGACAAACATTTGCCACAACCAAATCAATTTTAACAATTTTACCAACTGTGTAAACGAGAGTGTTACGTGGAAATATTCAAAATAGTGGCTTCATCTTCCTTCTACCACCCTGCAATGCTCGCCAATAGCTGGGCGTTCATCCTCACTGCCTAAACCCGCTTCGCTCATGTACGCTACGTTTCTCAAGTCGACGTAGGGATTAAGCATGAGCTCCCAATTATGGTTTTTTCACAGCACTTTAGGAATAATCCTAATTGATGGAGGAGCGAGGTGGAAGAGGTGGAGGTTCGTATCAAAGGAAGATCGTCCGCCGAGGTTGTTGTTATGCTTCACAGGCCTAAGACCAGCTATTATTGTTGGAAATTTGTATATAAAAAATTCCTAGTACATATTAGAAATGTTTTATCGTCTGCAATTATTGCACAGTGCTACACTACTAGTACTGCACTTTTGAGGTTTTCAAAAAAGGTGTCATAAAATTCCTTCGAGGGTGCAGTGCATTAATAACACTTCTAGTGTTGTAAATAACCATAGGCGACGGTAACCGCTTTCCATCAGGTGGGTCGTTATCCTGTCTGCTGTATTCCAGCCATAAAAAAACACTCAAACAGACATGAATGTATTAAGAGATTAATGAAAATAAATGAAACGATAGTTACTACTTAGCTTGTGAATATTTAATTGAATTTTCAAAAGTCCTTTGTTTGTGTTAATTGCTGTTTCTAATAATAAAAAAAATTACGTTATAAATTTTAAGTAGTAACATTAAATAATATTTCCTTAAGTTTTCGAAAGTAGTATAGATCATAGAAGTACGTTTTAACGGTTCTAAACCGCTTTAAGCCGGTTTGAAAAGTGGCAAAAAGTCGGAATAATAAAAATCTAATAAATTGTCGTGCTTAGAACCGTTAAAACGTAATTTTATTAAATAACATTTAATTATGAACTTAGGCATTTCTCAAATGTCGTCAGTAATTTGTATTTTAAGGAGACAGATTCCAAATTAACTTTAATTAGTCGTTTTGTTTAATTTCACGAGTAATAACTTACAATAAACCCTTCACGTTTGACGTCAAGTAAATTACTGGGATGTGGGGATAAATTGCCAAGTTACAAGTGACAACGTTGGACGTATTCAATAATATATCTTCTGTAAAATAATTTATTAAAGTTTCTTCTTATTTATCTATTATTATGTAGTGATACTTTTTATACATTTTCACCTGCGTAAACTTTTGTGCAAGACCAATAAATACTACGGGAATCATTATTATATTTTCTTAGGTAAAAAGTTGCTTATATTACGCTGTTGCTTATATTATTATGATTCTAGCTTGATATGTAGATATACTATATTATAATATTCTCAATATTCGGTTACCTGAATTTTGTGATTCATGTTCTTGAGATAAATTGAAGTGAAGTGAAAATGTTCAAATTAGTTTTTTTGTTGAAACTTCATTAATACATAATATCTTTTTTTAATTTGATTTTAAATTATAGGATTAAACTAGAAGTGAACTAAGAACTATTAGTGAAGAATTAGAGGCTAATGGGATGATAGTGCGAACGTAGAGCAGGCGCCAAAGGTAGTAAAGTATTTAAAATATAAGGACCGCTGTATTTAATTTGTTATGTTCAGAAAACTTTGCAGATTATGATTCTGGATGTTTCCACAGACTTTATTGGTTCATTTTATATCCCCTCCCGTTAGATATCAAAAAGGTTGTTTGTAAAATCCCTAAAATCAAAATTTTGTCACTGAACCAAACATGGCTATAAAGCATTTTCCCAAAGACAGTTCACTGTTGCAAAGTCAAAAAACTACAATCTTAAGAATCGTATTTGAGTCATACATATTAGTAAACATTCACCTGTTTCATAAAAAAATATTTTTTTCTTAAGTTCATATTAAAATTACGTTTAAAAGAGGCCGAAACGTCGAATTAACCAAATTCAATTAAATTACCGCGCTTAAAACCGTTAAAACATAGTTTTATTAAAAATATATTATTATATTTCACGCTATTTTCTTTAATTTAGACCACGCATAAAAGGCTAAGGCAGTGATCGCTTGAACAAATGATACACACCTGTGCACTGCTAAACAAATAAGCAGCTTACGGCACCGACGTATGTTAATTAATTAATAATGTTGATTGTAGAGAAGTTTAGTGTTGCGCTCGACTTGGATAATTATATCATTCTGCTCGGAGTAATGTGAAATTGCAGATATTTGTCTTGAGAATAACGGTACACCACACAAGAAAAACTTGATGCGGCGCCTTTGGTACATCTGGTTGGAACGATGATCTAAAAAGTCTCAAAAAGTGCAGTTGAACGATGAAGGGTTAAAGCTTACAAATATCAATTGTTTTATTCATGTTCTCTTTTGGGTACAAAAGTCTAAAAAGCATTTAAACAAAAATAACAAATGTTTTACTCTACGAATTTTGTGCAAATATATTTTTTTTAAAGGTTTTCTACTGCCTTCAATTTTTTTCTGAATTTTCACTTCGTTTGAAGTGTAGGGAGATTTTTAAGACAATAAAAATGTTTAACATAATTAACAAACACTAAGAACGTCGCAAGACAAATAAAGCAATAAACTGATCGCTACATCACTAACATAATATTACAGGAACAGCATTTTTCACACTTAATTTTCGAGTCAATATAATAATAATCGACAATTCTTCATAGTTACCAGAAGCACAAAAATTAATATTAAACATTACATAAATTAAAGTCAAAATAGCTAATTTACAATTTCCGTCCGAGTTGCTGAGTAGTCTAAAGTGAACTAGGGCAGGTAATAGATACGAGTCCCTGGGGATCCGTTGGATTAATATTCAGGGTACCTTTAATAATTCTGTCATTTGTAGACAGATCTTGATCTGTTCCTTTCAAGTTAAAGGTAATTTTTGGTAGGTAAGTATTATACTTCTGTTTTATCTTGCTTATGTACTTTATATACGAGATTTGCGTAAAGCTTTAAAACAGTGTATAATATTATATTGTTACTACTCAGGTCCCGACAAAAATAAAATCCACCTGCATATCTGAAACAAGCACATTTATTGCCCGTCAGCATTTGAACTAATAACATTTAAATTCTTTTATAGTCGTATTTTTTTGTTTATATTGTAGCCGCAGACGTCCGATCACCACGGCCGCTTACAATGATCGGCAACGCGTAGCGCGTTGCCCAGTCGGCCTCACGTGTTACCTCGCGCACACTCGCTCACTCACGCGACACTCGAGTGCGGTATTATTATTATTAATATTATTTTGTTTAGCAGCTAAGTGTTGCTCTATTGTAAAATATTAATCGTATTTTACCAAATAATATGCATTCCTGAACTGCAATCAAACACAACATTGTTTCACTTCTACTTGAAGACCTCTAAAATATTTGGCATACGGCTCATTGTTGTATTATCTTTCATGGCAGTCATTAGCCAGGTGTCTCGGATTAAGTCGACTTAAGTACGGGGACATTGCAGTAGCGCAGTATATAGTTTGTATAGTTTGCTATAAAACAATGCCGGAACGGAGGGGTCCAGTCAAGCGAGGATTACGATACTCACAAGACTTGTTTAGTACATTCGATAAGCGATATAGTGACGGACTTTGCGGGTGTTATGGGATCGTGCAGTTTGTGAACTGGTTACATCCAGTTTTATTTGTAACTGTTTTATACGTGTTTGTACAGTTCTAATAAACTCTACAGTAATTCAAACGGCATTTAAATTCGAGTCCTGTGTAGCTCGTAACAATAGGTTAAACATATAGGTTAAAAAAGTATGTTCAGTTCACATTAATATTATTAAAACTGCGTTTACAGTCATTTTTAAATTCACATACAGATAAAAACTTCAGGGAGGAGTCGTCATTTGTCACACGTGCAAACAACAAGATATTTTGGAGCTATTATGCTTCACGTACAGCGTATGTGCTCTAATTTCAACAATTTCATCTCGTAATTTAATTTTAAATACATCGCATGAGATATGCGATATGTTGCCATGCTTACGGTTTCATATTCGAATATGTTTAATTATTTACAAAGGAAATTCGAGATAATGGAAAATGATGTGCCCATCGAATCTGTATATATTCATAAATTAAATTTAAGTGATGTAGCAAATAATGTTTGATAAAATTTTGAGGAGATATTTATTCTCTCTCTATTCGTAGAAGCATCACAAATTATCGTGCATTTTTAAAGAAGTTGATGAAAGAAGATGAAGCGAAAGTTGTTTGACAGGATCGTTGACAGGTGTATATCGATCACCTCTGCCTACCCCCATGGGAGACAGTGACAATATGTGTACTATGAGTATTTCATGCTTGAGTAGTGCTTTACGCTTTACAAGGACGCCCAAAACCGTGACACCGGCAAATCATAGGCACTTCCACCTTACCCTGAAGTACACAAAAACCTTTGTGACTTCACGCTTGCCTAATCAAATGACACACTATTTTTACGTCACCCTTAAATATTATATTGGAAAGCATTGACGCGTATTTTTGGACCCTTTCTCTTATGTTAAAGAACATTGTAAGTAATGGCTGACTTTTTCCACTTTGCTTCGGCATAGAAACTTGATACGAACTTGGAAACGAATATAAAACCTCTCTTATTCAAAATAGGTGAATAATCCTTAAGAATGTCAATATTCGGCTTCTTACGAATTTCTCATATTTGTCTGAATTTTTAGGGTTCTGTTATCTTAAATTAAAAACCCTCATCCCTGCATTCCGATATTTTTAGGGATTGGGTGGTTGCTACAGATGCGTAAATAACTGCAACTACAATCAATAACTGCAATACCTTGAGGTTTTTGCTAAAATATTGTTACGAGTCGCGAGACTTGAATTAAAATGTCATTGGAATTACTAGAGTTGATTAGAACTATACAAACACGTATAACACAGGTACAAATATAACCGAACACAACCAGTCCAAACGTAATGCAGAAGGTTGTAATTCAATAAACGCGCAAAGTCCGTCACTAGGGTTCCCGATTGTAGTACACAAGTCTAGCCTCGATCGTGGTTATCGCTCGACTGCCTCGTCCCTCAAGCGGGACATTGCTTTATACTGCACAGATGCAATATCCCTGTATCTAAGGCTACTTTAATCCGACACATCTGGCTAATGACTGCCATAAAGGATAACAATTTTCCAATTATTAATTTTATTATATTATTATTATTCCAATTACGCAGTAAACATGATATTATTATGCCACGTTATTAGAGATATAGTTAACAAGACCTTGTTATTATACGTATATATGTCTAATAAAATGTAAGGATTCTATAAAAAGCGATAAAGCACAGTTCAAGCGTAAAATGCATTTCAATAAAGTGGCAAAGTTATATGCGTAATAAAATACCAACTTGAAAGTCGTGAATTAAACGAAGATTGTTTACAAACTTTTAAATTCCGAGAACTTTCGAAGTCATAAAAGCAGTGATGTGAGGGTACATTTGCAATTTGGAGTTGCGCTTCCGCGTTGGGTGCCAAGCGCTAAACAAAATTCACATACATTATTTCTACCTCGTGTACATGCATCAAAGTGATTAATGAGGTCACATTTTTAAAATGGTCGGGTACAAGCGATTGTTATATATTTTAAACATACTTCTGGCATTATTCTTGTCCACAGGGTTCCCAGTAATCTATACTAATAATATTATAATGTGAAAGTTTGCTGGATGTTTGTTGCTCATTAATTAATACCACAACGGTTGAAGAGATCTGGATGAAATTTGGCACAGAGACCCCCGCGACGGCTTCATACACTACTAGGATTTAACAAGTTTAATGCATAGTAATGTTACAACGTAGATTCCGACAAAGTTAAACTCCATTTCAGATCTGTAGAAGCACATTTTATTATCTGTCGAAATTTGAACTAATTTAATTTTTTTATGATCGTCTTCTTTGTCCTTTTTTGGATACTCCAGGGGAACGACTATTGTCCTATTGTATTCGCTGATTAGCATCATTAGCCAGGTGATACAAGCTAATTCTAGGAAACTGTGGCTACGTTGCCGGGCGGGCACATTTGCATTTGTGGAGCATAAAACGAAGGCCTAACGGAGAGCGGAGTCAGTGAGCTACGACTACGATACGGGCGTGACGTGTGTACATTCGGGAATCTAATAGTGACGTTTATTGAATTACGACCTTCTGCATTACGTTTGGATTTTTGTGTTCGGTTACATTTGTACTTGTATTATACGTATTTTATAGTTCTAATAAACTCTATAAAATTCTAACGGCATTTAAATTCGAGTCTAACACGTAAGAGTAATTAAAGTTATTTAATTATTAAGGATTTTATTCTGCTATTATATTCATGTAATCTGTGGATTTTCTTTATTTCGTGTATTCCAACGATACGCATGACAACACTAACACGAACGTTTCGTTAGCGAATTGTTCGTTTGAATTATATATATTCCTTTTCTTGATGAGGGGTAGGGGAGGGAAAATTTAACAAAGAGATAGTCCTCGGCGCAACCAGTGTATTCATTTAGCTAATGTTTTAGCAAAGGATATCTTTGTGGTTAGAACGATGGAGGACTAATCTTTCTTACGCATGGGTTACTTTTTGTTCTAGCTAAAATTACTTTTTGGACATAGCGTAAATGAACGTTTACCATAATTCCAAGTAATGATACAACAACATATCAACTATCAATGTTTGCTGGATATTCTTCTTGACTTTTTGGACGAACGCGAACACGAGCGTTCCTAAATTACTGTTCATTTATTGCAGGAGTTCAGCAGACTTACAGACGGCCCACTTGATGGAAAGCGGTTAGCATCGCCTATGGACATTTGGAACACCAAAGCTGCTACGAATGCGCTGCTGCTCTCTTAGGGAGCCTGGAACCTGGTCACTAATGCCGGAACACAACTCAAGGTTGTTATGGCGACATACTCTAGACCAGGGGTGGTAGCCATCCAGTCGGCCAAATGCCCTACCACCTGGCTGTGGTTGTTTTGTCGCCTCTTACGACAGGCCGCTCGGCCGCAGGAAATTGTATTCTTTCTCCGTTCCTGGCCGGATAAGACACAGTTTCCTGGCAACTACTTAAAGCTTAATATTTGGTAGAAAATTCGAGTCACGCGCTACTTAAGCAATTTTCTGTTACCACTTTTCATGAATCATGCACATCGAGATGTAAGTGTGATTCCGCCAATCCGTCTTGGATAAGCGTGGCGGGTATACTGCGCGTTCGTTTGTAAATAGGAGGCCCGAGCATAGCTGTGGAACGATTATGTTATCATTATAATCGACATTATACATTTTTTTAAACTAAAACTGTACCAGCTAAACCTAACTCTTCAAGCTCCTACCGAACACCCTCTGTCGAGTTTTGAAAGCAGTTATTAGGAGCACAATAATTTCTTGAGCAATAAGGACATGTTATAATAAATTCTATTACTATTTACATACAAAACAATATGTTTAAACAACATTTAGTGCGTTATTTGACTCCTTTTATTAATACAACTTATGACGTCATAAGTTGGTATGCTTATAAAAAATCTATTATCAGTTTAGAATGTTTTGTAATATGATAAAAAGTAGATATCTCATTTGATTTGACCGTCCGCTCCTCTGTTATCTTTTTTATTGCATGTGTTCAGCTGACAGACAGACGGCCACATAATGGAAAGTGGTTATCATCGCCTATGGACATTTTTACAGAACAGGTGTTATCAATGAGCTGCCTCTCTTTAAAGGAGGAGACTGGAACCTGGCCTCAAATGGCGGAACACAACTAAACGTTGTTATGGCGGTATACTTCAAACCAGTGGTGGGTAAACAACCTACCACCTGTCTGTAGGTTTCATCGCCTGTGTGACAGGCCTCTCCGCCCCAAAAACTGTATTCTTTTTGTGCTTAAATGAATAAATTCATGCATGTACCAAAAGCCTAAAAAATACTAGAATGTAAAATATTTATTCAAAGATTATAAATCCATTAAGCTTAGTACGAAATATTTTAATTAATGCAAAATCTAAAAGAGGTCCAGGCGAAACCTATCCTCTACTCGAATATGATATAAGCCTGTCAATGTGGAGTCAGCGAGCTTTTTGGCTTTGATTTGCATTTCAAAAGGCGCCATGGCCTTAATATTACGTCGGTTATATTTAAAATTATTTTAGAACATGTTATACTCTCTACCAGGATTTTATGAATAATCTGCGTGAACTTAGGTTTAGAATGAACAAAAAGAAATTGAAGTATCAAAAAAACTAAAATCTAGTGTAAGTCTAAGGTTGTGACAAACAAGCTCACCTTTACATACACATATGCAAATAATCGCATGTATAGTTTTTTTTTTAATTTTTGCGAATAGTACAATAGTAATTAAAATTGATCACGGCTATTGAAAGTTCCGATTTTATTTTTTTTTATCGTTTTGAAATCTTTTTTTTTTTTTTTTTTTTTTTTTTTTTTTTTTTTTTTTTTTATGATGCATTAAAAGATATACCTAAATTCATCCGATAACTATTTACGGCAAGACGTCTGCACAGTAGTATAAATAAAATTGAAGTATCTGTTTGTAATGTCAAAACAACTTTTTACTAAATACATATGAAAACATATATGGAACTTATATTAAAAAATTATTCTGTCGGTTTGTTCCGGCTAATCTCTGAAACGGCTGGAACGATTTTCACGACAGTTTCATTGGCAGATAGATGCTGTTCTAAGGAGTAAGTTAGGCTACTATTAACATTAGGGCGGAACGAAAATTTCCACGCAGACGAAGTCGCGGGTAACAGCAATTTAAAAAATAAAATCGAGTAAAATGTCGCCCTTATAAGCGTTAAAACTTAATTTTAATTATTTACATATATCTTTGAATATCTAGAGCATAATCGGCTCTACAAAAAAGGGGTAAACAGATTCTTAATCCCAAAAAGGTAGCCAACGCATCGATCTAAGGTGTTTAATGGATACAGTCGTGACCATGTCACTGATGTGATCAGCAGTCAGATGGACAAATACACTCGTACTTGAAACAAATTAAAAAACAGCAACAAAATCCTTAATTTAAATAACATCACATCGTCTGCAGACGTATGAAACCTTAATACAAACCATGTAGTAAAAACATAAAAAGCGTCTTTTATTAGAGTAACATCTTAAAAGCAGTAAATTAAGTTGATGCAAACATTTACACAATTTTAAGGGAAAATTAAAACAAAACCCGTGAACTCATCGCCTAATCTCGGGCATGATTTTCAAGAATGAAAATGATTAGCGTTGCCTTAATGTTTTATGTAAGCGAGTTTTTAATTACCGTCTCAAATTGGCAAAGTTTCCTTTGTATTTTTGTAGCAATTAAGCGAATTTAGAGACTCGTAATAGTCATTTTCATGACAAGGTAATTTTCGCTTTTTGTTTGTTTATATAACTGCGTTGTGAATTTTTCTAATGCGCTTTCAGACCCAAATACAACCTAAAATAAAAATAAATATTATATTAAAAATAGCTTTAGAAATAAGTTATTTTGTACTTTTTAGTTTTGAAGACGGTTTTTTTAAACGAATTTTTTTTATTTGTTACTTTTAGTGTCTAGTGGTAGGCCTACGAAAGGTGCCGCGCACCTTAAAAATATAGGTCTCAAGAAACGAGAACGGATAAAAAATTCATAAAAAAATGTTCGTAAAATGAAAACTACTGGGCCAAGCCAGCTAAATTTTTAGAGGACCAAATGGCACCTATTCGACATCGAACTAAAGAAGAATCACGTAAATCGGATCATTAATCTCAGAGTAATCGGTGTACATACCTAAAAAAAAATACCGGCAAAGTTAAGAACTCCTCCTTTTGGAAGTCGGTTAATGAAATAGATAAGATAAATCTGTATTATACACCAATACAAAAATAAACTTACAGACTAAGGGCCTATTTTCAATCATCAGATACAAGTTATCAAGAGAATAAATTAGAACCTGACTGAATTTAAAAGTGAAACAATTTAACATTTTGATTTACGCACCAGTAATTTTTCATTTTTTTCTATATTGTACTTTAATCTACTGTTACATCTGTAGTAACTCATTTTATTACGAGAACCTGTCGGCATTTGAACCAATTGTAATTCTTTTATGATCGTTTGTTTACTTATTTATTGGCATACGTTTCTAGTGAACAGCCTACTGTTATATTGCTGCTTGCGGCTGAATTAGCCAGGTTTTGTGGATTATGTCGACTATGATACGGGCACATTGTATTTGTTAGGTATAAAATGACGGCCAGATGGAGAGAGGAGGCAGTTGAGCGAGAACCACGATCAAGGCGTGTCGTGTAATTCTTCAATCTAATCAGCGAATAACGGACTTTGCGCGTATTAAAGAATTACGACCTTTTTGCATTCTGCATTACGGTTAGATTTGTTGTGTTCTGTTCTATTTGTACCTGTGTTATGCGTTTTGTATATTCTAATAAACTCTATAATACTTTAACGACATTTTAATTCGAGACCCGTTAAACTCCTAACACTACGAATAACTTTTATCTAGTATTTGAAAAACGGGTCCATAAAATATATCTAATCGTGCATAAAGGGCGTTCTTATCTCTAAAAAACGACCTCCCCCAGACAAGCCCAGGAAATAATTGAGATGATAATATCGATGATGGTATATAATACGTCATACATAGCATGTACATAAATTATATATTAAAAATAGAAAAGAAAAGTTTCACTCGATTATGATGAAAGCTTAAACTGATAATTTATATAGCTATCCCATTTCATATGGTATACATCCGTGTAGGAACAGAGAAGAAATATTAATTTCTGCGGCCAGGCGCCTGTCGTAAGAGCTGACAAAACAAGCCACAGCTAGGTCGTAAGGTATAGTTGCCTCGACTACCCTGGTCTCGAATATGCCGCCGTATCAACCTAGAGTTGTGTTCCGGTATTAACGGCCAAGTTCCAGTCCCTACTTCGACTTCGGCAGAAGAGTGGTAGCACCAGTGGTGTCGCGAATGTACATAATAACTTTCCATGAGGGTTGTACTTTGTTGCTGTCTGTTTTAAATAAATGTTCTTTCGTTAATTACAAAAAATCAATTAATTTCTCAGGCGGATCAGAAATTCTAAGAAATCGAACTACGAAGGTAGTTGAACTTTATCGCAATTAGTGTCACATTTATTCTAAGTAGTGCCACCTGTTATTGTATGTACTATTTTAATATTTGCGAGTAGTAGTGGTAACTAATAAGATAAGAAGAAAGATTACTTTCACTTCGACTTGGTCGGATGCACATGTCGTGTAGCTCTCTAGGGTGGCTAATTATTGTCCGAGAATCATAACTTATATCATTGTCCTTTAGATGACATTCTTCGTTCAGATGTCGAATTAAGCAGTTGTTCAAATTCTATCTATGTATGTCTTTTGCTGTATAAAACCACCACTGATAATAGTATATATTACTAATGCAAAGAATACTTAAATGTACTTTTAAGACCGTATGTCACTTAAAGTACGTCGCAATGCCTTTGAATGCACAAAGAAAACTATACAAAAGATGAAATGGGGTTAAAAATTGTACTGTGACACACAAAAATATATTTTAAACTGTGTTCCGACTTTAGAGAACTGGGTTACAAGGCCGGAGGGCTGGAAACGTCTTCTCTCTGACTTCCAACTTACTGTTTTGCAGTGACAAAGACCATTTTTATAGTATTTTCAAATTAGTTTTCTAAAATATTGTTACGAGTGCGGGACTCGAATTAAAATGCCGTTGGAATTAATATAGAATTTATTAGAACTATACAAGTACGTACAACACAGGTACAAATATATCTGGACGCAAACAGTACAAACTGCACGATTCAATAACACGCGCAAAGTCCATCACTATCTAGCTAATCGAATGTACACGTCTTGCTCGTATCGTAATCCTCGCTTAACTGTTCACCCCCTCGTTCGAGCATGGTTTTATAGTACACTGTACAATACAAAATCGACAGTGTGGACTGAAGTTTTCGAGAAACCGTAATCTGCACACCTGCGGCCGTAACTAAATACAACGACAATAGGCTGTTATCGAATTGCGAATTTTAAACACAAAGTAAACAAAATAAATCCAAATGCGAGACAGTTAATAAACCAGTGCATTCACTTTGTCGGCACTCGGTCGTAACAATATGATGTTTACTATAAGCCGCACGCAGGTTTACCGATGACTACTTACTATTATTGTATATACTTATATAAAGTTATTGCAACAACTATATATTTTACCTTTTTTATCAACCCTACTGACCATCGACTCGTACCATCATGAGGCTATCGGCAAACCTTCTGCGCACGGGTAGTATGAATATAATTTGTGAGCTGAATTCTTATAGAACACGTAAAGCAAACATAGGAAGGAAATATTTATTGAAAAAATGGTCAACATTTTCAAAAATACGAGTAATATTATTTCATAACTACAAGCTTCAAACCCTTCACGTACGTCTTGTCTTAGTGTCTTATGTCTGTCTGGAAAGAATTCAGTCTGCATGGCGCCAAATGTAGACACAACATTTTTATTCAACATTCAAGTTTCAAAAGTCAGGCATTTCAGATAAAAAAAATGTTTGATGAATTTGGTTCCAGGCGTTTGTAGTATCTAGACTATGTCTTTATTGAACAGAAAGTTTCAAAAAATAATTTCTATTTACTATTTCAGTTTCATTTAGTTGGCTTATTGTGATTTTAAGTTATACTTAAAAAATTAACCTCGTCCATATTCTAACAGGTAACTTACTAACAGAAGTATATAATTTACAAAGATGATCTTATAGTGTAATGGTCTGTCATGACACTAGTTAAGTAATAATAAGTAATTAAAGGTATATGTTATTATTAATATATAATAAACAAGTAAATTCTATATTTAAATCAAATTATACATATATATGTATTTTAAGCATATAACATAGACTTAAGGAACACACCAGTCTCACCACACCAGTGAAACAGTAATAATTGAAATTAACAATAAAACAATAGTATAATTTAATTTTGAGATTCACTCTAACACAACACCCAATAAATTGTCACACACAACGACAAATAAAAATTAGCGTGTTAATTACAATATGTTTTAAATTAAATTTTCTAACAAGAAAGGGACGGAACGCAGAGTCCGCAAAATTCGTTGAAATAAAGAAAAAACTTAGGGCCGCTTGCATAACGATCGCCTTTAAATAAAATTAGTTAATCATATTAAACCGCCTAAATACGTTTTGACAGTTCTTTAAACATAGAGGCAAATTTTGCGTTGTGCAAGACGCTAATCATATTTAAGGGTGTTAAATACGTTTTGTGTTTTTTAAATAAATTTAAGCCAGCTTATGCTAACGGCCCTTAAAAGGTCATATTTAAAAACTGCATTTCAAAGAAACTGCGAACCCTCCGAACTTACTTACTAAAATTTTCAGAATAAACAAACACTAGGCGGTCATAAAAGTCAGATAGGGGCCTTGATAGTTAACCGTCTATTGCTATTTGCTGTAAGCATGTTTCCTATCGAGAAAAATATATACGTTCTGTCTTTTCGTGTACAGAAAAATCGAATGATTACGAGCTGGGGACTCGAATTAAAATGCTGTTAGAATTTATTAGAACTACACAAACATGTATAACACAGTTATAAATATAAGAAGTCCGTCACTAAACAGATTATGGAAGTTTTCTTCGCTTGTGCTTACGCTCGACTGCCTCATCTCTCAGTTGGGGCATGCCTTTAGACTGTACCGATGCAATATAACTGCTTGGCCGCGTGGAGAATTTCTAAGAACCAGGATGTTTTTTAAATACGAGACACCTGGCAGTGATCACAATACAACAATAGGCCCTAAGAGATTACAATACACAATGGTCCATTTTCCCAATCACAAATTTTAAACACAAAGTAAACAAAAGAAGACGGCCATAAAAGCGCTTCAGTGCTATTAGCTCAAACACCGACGGAGGGTAATAAATGTGCTTTGTTTACAAATATGCAGGTGGCCTAATTGTAACACTACTAGCTAAGCTATATTCCAAAATAATAAAACAATAATTCATACATTCATAAAGCAATGAATGCGAATTCAATTTCGTTAACAAAGAAAAATAGCCGAGAAGGAAAAAAACACGAAAGTTTGAAAATTCTTCTATTTTTTTGGATCCCAACGGGATAACGTGAACTTTATGATTGCCCTTCTTAATGTTAAAACATTGCATAAATAATTGAGTTTACATTAGCTTTATGCATAATGAGAGTTATTTTGGTAAAAACTGAAACCTGGTGAAATCATCACGTCTTAGTATTTCACATTAATTTTTCTTAGATATTATTTAGTCTATATGGATGAAACTTAATAAGAATATGCATTTATATACTGCTACAAGTGCAGTAAAGAAATCATCAGAAACATGACTCGGTTAAAAAGGTTACGAGTTGTCGCTATATAACATACTGGATGTCCCGTATTTTGTCCACGCTTGGCTTGAATTCACCGCGGGATTGATGGGCAAAAAGTACTGCAGTATTTAAAAAAGAATCAAACCTATCGTTTTAGTGAAAAATGTGTCAGAATAAGCTAATTTTTAGCAGCCGAACAAACTACGAACCAGTCCTGGAAAAATTCCCGCGGGATTTCTGGAATAAAAGTAGCGCAGATTTTATGTCTAAGAATGTGCTGTCGATCAGTGAAAACCGCATCGACATCGACCCAGAAGTTATTACGTGAATCCTGAATAAACAGACAAGAAGAAAAAATGGCAGCGTGTTCTACATAATTTTATACACAATTTACAGACCAGCATGTTTAGAGTTCAATAATATTATAGATATAGCGATATTAGATAGATAGATAACACTTTGTGGTACACCATTACAGAAAACTTACTAGCAACAAGCTAATTGGGTACAAAGGGCGGTCTTATCGCTAAAAAGCGATCTCTTCCAGACAACCCGTGGCAAAATATTGCTGATTAGGAGTGGCGATGGTGGTAATATCCCCGCTAATTGCTATTGCGCCTACCGTAGCCGAACACTCAGTAATGTTAGCATCACTGGCCGGCGAGTACGCGTACATACCGAGTTCCTGGTGACGTCACGTGAATGTTAATTTGACAAGGTTCCAGCGCATTAGCAATTTGCGGGGATAATATACATAATTATTGTACGACTACTTACATATATTTTAATAATAAATATATAACTATACTGCTATTAGTGTTCCAGAACGAATCTAAATTCTACTACACACTTGTTGTCTTTGTTAAACTTGCAATGTTTTTTTTTACATTGAGAGTCTTTATTTGCATTTTCAATTCAAAATTCCATAATACCCACTCGCAGTAAACATTGGTGTTTTATTTGTAGAAATTATTTTTCCTGTTGTTATAAATAAGAAACAATAACGGCCCGGCCTGGCTCGAACGGGCATAACTGTACCCATACAATGGGGGCCCGATGAAGATTGTTTTCTTGCTCATTGTGTTGCCGATCAGAGTCCAAGTAAAGCGGAAATATTTTGAAATTAAAGTGAGTTTTGTTTCCTTATAATGCAGAGAATAGAAACCTTAAGATAATTATTTCTCGTTATTGAACACTGAGAAACAAAAACATCGTTTTGATGCTAGGTGTGTCCAAACGAAATGTTTTGAAATATTTTTACTAAAATAAAACGAGATCAATTTTCATCGGGTAAGTGTATGAACGGGATTAGCGATTTCATAAAAGTACTGACTTTTGAATCAACTAAAAGTTTTTGTATAGATATCAAAACAATAAATAATAATACTAAAAAAGAAACACTAGGAACGTAGGAATATAATAAGTGTTACGCTACGCGCTACGATATTGCTACGACCGAACAAAGTGCTTGCTACGAGTGTCGTAGACTTTGATAATAATCCAGGATGTCATTGAAGAGTGTGCTATGATATTATAGTTGTGATGTAAGGCTCTTGAATAAATATAACTTCGATCTTAAACTGACGTTTTATTTTCACTTTAGTAAGTTTTATTTATTAAGAAAGTTTCTAATAGATATGGAATGAAATCCAAGAAATGTATAAGCAAATAATTGAGTTGGAAACCCGAGCGGGTGGTAACCAGGATCGTGGTTTATTTTAAGCAAATCAAAAAACTATCTATAACTAATCGTGGTAAGTGCATACACTACATTATTATATATCAGCTGTGCCCGTGACTTTGTCCGCGTGGATTTTGTAATAGCAGAACTCTAATTTTAAAAGTAGCTAAGTTACTCCATACACGTCATCAACTATCTGACAGTTAAAGTCCCGTCAAAAACATAGACAAGAATTTCAAAAAATATTTTCGGACAAAAGTACCGTATATGCTCCCATATGCATTAAGTAAAAAACTGTTTTGACATTACAAACAGGCACATAGATTTTATTTATCTGTATAGATTGTGCTAAAGATGTTTGTCTAGAGGGCAAGATATCATTGACTCACTCCGCTCAATATTAAAAAAGCTATAATAAAGTCTTTGAACGCCCACACCCACACTATTTTAAGAGTTCGGACCTCCCGGTTTAGGCGAAGAGATGGTATATATATCACGTTTTTCCAAGAAGATTCTGTGGGTTTTACAGGTCGGTATGATGAGTTAGTTTCATTACGATATTTTTCTTTTATAGTCGTATATGTCGTCAGCCATTTTCGGTCTGCTGGACATAGGCCTCCCCAAGATTCAGGTTAAAGAACATTATTTCTCATAAAATATTTTTTACAATTCACTCAAACTATGAGACCATTCATAAGTTCTTGAAAAATAATTGTGATTTGTAACGAGATAGAAAGCACAATTACTAAAAATTGCAGGAAGAAACAGGAGAGGCCCTAGAACAGACCCTTGCGCCATTCCATAAGCCACTGATTCTGAGACTGGTTAATTTTGACTATTTGTCCATTTTCTGGGTGTGACTGAAAAACATTGTAAGCAGTGCCTGTTATATCTATTTTAGCTAACTTTTTTAGAAGAATTTTGTGACTGACTGCGTTGACTGTGAACTTTGCGCCAAATATCTTGGTCGCTTGCTTTACTCGTCTGTCCAGGTTGAAGGGCGCCTTACACTTCGTTTGCCGAGACGCCGTCTTTGAAGAGAAAGACTTGACCGGCCCACTGCCACTGCAGCTTACTAATTATATAAGCTATGTTGGTTACCTTGGTTTATTTACAGTCAGCATGTGACAATTATATGAAGATTAGGCCAGAATAACGGTCTAAGAAGTATACGAGATAGGAGTGCCTTAGTCAATGAGATATCACACCTTATACAAGTTAAAACATGCATAACATATTCAATGTACGTATTTATAAATGATTTAAACATAATCCTTATTTTTGAAGTCAAACTTCTTTATCAGCATTGGGAAAAAATTACCGTCACTTTTTTTGGTTACGCGCCATCATCGACCGTGGTAGGGTATTTATTTATTTAACCAATTTCTGTGAAGTTCCATGTAGTAGATCATTTTTCGAAAATAGGTCATAAAGAAGTTTCACTTCTTACGTGTGTACACTAGTACACGTACACGTTTTTTTTAAATATTGTGTTTCAACATAATCTATAGCACAATAAGAAGTTTAAATACTAAATAGATTGCAATACAGGCTTCCTCCAACATATGTTAGTATAATCGTGAAGATGTTTGTCGTACATGCACCCGTATTTACTTCCGTACACACCGAGAAGGCCTTTGCCGTACTTTGTGTACTAACTCGAACACTGTTTAGTTTCAATCTTACCAGTTGCCTACTGCTTTGAGAATACATTAACTTGGTACTTATTTTTAAACACATAAATTTTGTTATGTTCTGATAATACATACATTATTATTACAAGCTTTTATTTAACTTGCAATGGATGTACCTATGTATGTATGTAAGTGCGGGTGGAATCTTACAAGTATTTGACCAACTTCCCGTTTCCGATTGAGCTGAAATTTTGCACGCATATGTACTCGTATATCGCGTGACAATCAATTATATAGAACCATGGAGGTGATCTGATGATGGAGTAGGAAGGTGGCCACAGGAACTCCTGCACTAAAAAATATAGACCCGTCGTTTGTGCGCACGTTTTACTTGTCTTGGCTAGCACTCTACTGCTACACGATCCAGGATCTCAAAAGCTTGTATTTAAAAACCTTTTTGGAAAACAAGTTATTTAATTTGATATTAGTATTTGCTCATATGTTTGCCCTTATAATATTGTGTCTTTGGGCGAAATACATTTTCATATTTTTACTAGTAAAATTATTTAAATAAAAAACAAATGCAGCCCCTGGAGGGAACTATACTTCAAATCAAAACTGTACCATATGTTTTTTGAATAATGTAATTACGTCACCTAACTAAAAAGTCATTATAAAATGCCGTGTTAAGTACCCATAATAAGAATTTCAGTTAAAATAGTGATAGTGATTACATGAACAATAAATCGCATGTTTAATTAAAAATAACGAAGTCCACACGAAAGAACTTAAATATTTTCTAATAAAATATAGGAAGACAGGTAATAAAATGTGCTTCTACTATTCTGTACGTGGCATTTGTGTTTGTCAGCGCCTAGGTTGTAACAATATAATTGAAATCCACGTATATAGTAACTCACCACGATATCTCAAGAGTTATAATACCTATAGACATGAAATTTGGCATGGACCTTCTTTTCGACCAGTAGATGTCAGTTAAGAACCAATTTTACGGCACGCGAAGCGGGCGGGTATCAGCTAGTATCATATAAGAAAATAATTAGCCATAAATTAATCAATTCAATACTTTGCAAACGCGTTTCAAAAGAAATTGTATGCCGCCAGTCAAGGTTAATAAACAATTATCCGACTTTGAGAAGTTTGGTATTAGCAGATTTAAATTTCTCTTTAAGCTATTCATCTGCTAAATTCGCTGAGTGCGGCATTAATTTCGACGAAATCCACTATTACACTAGAACAAAGCAGAAAATAAAGACAAATTTCGAAGGTTAGTATATTAAAACGTCCTTTCCAAACTTTATCACGCTATCTCGTATCATCGTCTAGACGCTGCATCAGACAGTTTGCTTACAGCCTAGGGTATTTGAATAGAGGGGAATTCAAAGGGAACATGTAATTTAGATTTTATTTGCTATCACGAATAATGTGGATAATATCTGTTGAGGTTAACATTTTGAATACCGAATTTTGAAACCTACTTAGATGGACCAAATTATAATTTCTATATTCATTGGAAGTTTTATGTGTTTGTATCTTTTTCAATTTTATGTATTTTTTATTTGAAGTTGTCAAATTATTATATATTCTCTGTCTGCACAATCTTGTATTTAATTTCATAAATATTCATTACTAAGTATCATTGTTATCTCCACAGTGTTTTATAAAAAAAAGAATATTTTTTTATGTATAAAAAAACTTAAAAATATTTTAGAGGCTACGCGTCTATATGACATATGAGTACAGCTGTGATGTAAATTCCGTCATGCAGTTTTCTATGTGCAATACAATATAGGGCTTTTGAAAATTGTGTAACCTAAATAAGATTTTAATACGTCAAATGGAGCATCAATAATTATAGTTTATATATGTTAGATATTAAGTTATATATATACATACATACATACATAACTTCACGCCAGGTCCCTTGCGGGGTAGGCACGAACAACAAGCGCCATACAGGCTTATTCTTACACACCTCACTTGCTTCTTTGACATTCATAGCTCTTGTCATGCACGCTCGTCTGTTCTTAAGGCTCCTGACATCACCTTCTGCTAATACAAGATCAGGTATTTTTATTATATATTAAGGTATATGATTACAATATTTATTACAATTACTTTATAAACTAGTACAATGCAAGAAAACTTAGTTACATTGTTTTCTAGCCATAGTCCCTCAAGACTATAAGTAGAGACTGAGTCTAGGTCACTGTCTTCTATGATGGAGGTGTCCAGAAGGCTGGCTACGTTTTCTCGTTGGATCGCTATACTGATCCGTTGTCCGAGGTAGACACCAGCTCTCTGATCACTTGAAGAGTCAATGAGGCCTCATGGCCTAAGGACCCCCTCGGTCCAAGCGTTTCAATTTGATTATTACATAATTTGTTGATCAAATTAAGAGGCAACTCGAAGATGTTTTACACTTTACGTACACATCCCGGCTTCGCCTTCTTTATACGGCGCCCATCGTCAACCTCATGCAAGTCGTCGGTTCATCGGGATGGAGGACGTGCGACCATAGATAATACTTTAAAAAAAATAACACAAACAAAACCGGCTTCACACTAAAAACCAAAAAATAAATATTTAATCTAAGTAAGTCAGTTTTCGATCGGTCAGCTAAAAATAAGAAATATTTTTTACTTCACATAGCGAAATTACTATAAGCTTTAGAAATAATATAGTAAGAACCTCTAGAAATTGTACAACTGGCACGCGTATACAAATCTACCATCTCAGTCTTCGGTGTATATGCTCTTCAACAAGATCACATATTTACAAATCAGATCCTGACTTGGTGACTATGAGACCATAATGGAATGAGAAAAAATTGAAATTCGATTCACAACTGATGGAGAAATCGCATAACTCGGATATAAAAAATTAGGCGCCTGTAGAAAATGTAATATGTACACGCGTATAATACATGCTATTCCAAAAATGTAGGCATACAGTGTTCTTGATTCTCGATGTCCCTGGGATCCAACCCACTCATCAGATCCTGACTTGGTGGCCATGGGACTACCTCGGCAGTATGTATATACTACACACTATATACGTAAGTATTTACAAAAAAATAATTGAAAATCGGTATACAATTAACGGAGATATCGTGTTAATAAGAAATTTCGGGATTTTCTTTAATTCCTTGGAATCTACTCATCAGATTCTGAAATGGTGACAATAAGTCCCGTCTGGGAGTATAACGTTTTGATTAAAGAATCATTTTGAAAATTGGTTCACAATTGACGGGGAAATCGAGTAACAAATATACAGACGAATTAAAAGCCTATGTCAAGTCGATTAAAAATGACACGTTTACCGACACGCATTTACATACTGTAATTTTTTTTCTTCGTATTAATTGTCTTTCTCAGAAGGTGCTAAACTCTCCGAAGACACTCCTCCAAAACTGTATAGATACAATTGCCGTAAGTAAGTCGTCATCCGGCGCCCCGCAGTGTTCACGACAAATTATTATTTTTATTGCCCCTATAATGCGCCCCCTCGGGAAATTAATTAAGTGTACGGCCTATAAATTGCGAACCATGGTCAGTTATAAACAAAAGTAACTGCTGTTAATGGTGTGTGGCTATTTTCAGACTTCAAGGTTCTTTTACTAAAGGAAAAATGTGTCTTCCTAATTCATTAACCCTTGTTTATAAGATTTCAATATAATTTCACACAGTTTGGACATTTGGCAAATATTAAAGAATAATATTTTTTTTTTGCAAGTATTAAAAGTCGATTATATTTTAATTCGAATATATATACTCGAGTTAAGACATGAAACAACTAAAAATAAACTATTCTATAAATAAAATTAATTTAAATACCTTCTACCGCTCCACGCGGCCGAAACGCTTTTTCGTGACAGAAAAATTCTAATACCCCCGTCTATATAGAAGTTTCACTTCAAAATATATACAATAGCAAAAAAAAACAAAACCTAAATTAAAATGTTTTTTCTAAAATAGACACCTGATGAAAACCATGTAATCTGCCCGTTTTAGTCATTCTTTGGCTGACGTGATTACATTACACTGATTAAGTTAATATTCTGACGTCAATGTTTTTTTTTGAGAAGTGATTTGTGATGTTACAAGAATGGATGTGATGTGAGGTGAGAAATGAGTATATAAGGGGATCTTTAAAAGTTGCACCTGTGATTGAAAAATTGAGAGAAAGAAATATGAGGTGATATGCCCATGTAATGTAAGTAAAAATGTAAGTAAGTAAACGAAAAAAGAGATGACTGGATTGTGTGTAGGATGATATGATGGTTTATGGTGTGACAGTGGACGTATGTCAGGATAGAGGAGTATGGAAAAAAAGTCAATTTCTGCCCCAAATAATTGGGAGAAGGTGAAAGAAAAGTCATTTGTCTAAGAAGTGATTTAAATTGCACTTTTGTAATGCAGAAAAAAAATCAGGTTTCGCATATTAATAATTCTATCCCTCCAAAATAAAACATCATTTATCCAGTGCTCATGAGGAAGTATGATAACAAGTCTCGTAAAGAGAATGTTGAATTTACAATGCAATTCTTGTGTGTTCTTTTATCTGCTGTTCCGATAAAATTTCAGTATATATTACTTTCATTAAAAAACCTTATAACAAGCAAGACCTTAACAATGACGTTATAAAAAGAGAAACCAAGCCTCCCTATAGGATCGGTTACGACAATATTGCTCGGTTCTTTGTTAGCAAAGAATGCCGTCAAAGCAAATTGCTTTTTCTGTGGCCGACTTTTAAAATATGCGGGATAAGGGTTTTTACGAGGGACAGATGTAAACGATATCAACACTTGAAAAACTCGTGGGGAGTGCAATTATGTATTAACATATTTTTATACGTTTAAGTACATGTGAATTAATACCTCGATAATATATATATGTATATATATTATGGCGAATGATGGTGGGACCATCTAGTTAGTTTAAGAACTTTTAGAAAAACTTAGAAAATTCTGGAAGAAAAAGACAAGGACGGATAAATTTTAGAAAGGGATAGACGATGAACGAAAGTTCTAGAATAGAAAGATCGGGGAGGAAAAGACAGAGATAGATAAATGTTTACAAAGGGGCAGATAGTAAATAAAAGAACAACGGAATTATGGGTTCCAGATGATTTCTTCCGGGTGTATAAGCAGCGTAAGGCGCGCCTATATATATATATATATAGCCAAATCGGTTCAGTAGTTTTCCGTGAAAGCGTAACAGACAGGCAAGAGTTACATTCGTATTTATAATAGTAATAGGGATTTTATCAAATCAAACTATGTACGAGTCTGGGGTCTATTCTGAACATTAGTTAAATTGAGGAGCAGCCTGAAGGGCAAATACATTACAATTTTACAAAATATCATTGTTACAAGAATAGTTCTTATTATTTGATTCCCTATACGCAATAAAATTGGTCCACGACTGACTGGATTATTATATGATATATGTAAAAAAAAATATATGCCTGTATGCAAAATTGATAATAACAGATATTAACGTTAAATTAAATTAGGTACTTACGATTAATTCTGACAAGTGTTATGGTGCCAACGTTATTGCTTTTATATGACATACCTGAAAATAGAAAACAAAGTGTAAATTATCTTGATCGTGAATAGGATGGTCAACGGATAAAAAACAATTTATAATCATTAATCCTAAATAAATATTTGCTTCAAATTGATTTCGTAATATACTCATAGTCGCTTGGGAATATAAAAAGTAGAAGACTGGAGCCTAAGTCACTATATTTCCATCGGTAAGTTGGATCGGAAGGCTGGCAACGTTACGTTGGGGCGCTATGTATGACTATAATAAATTTTAGACACGAAGTAAACAAAAGAACTCCGAAGGCAATTAACCTGTTTTTACGACAGCCAGGTGTGCGTTCTTTGTCGGTATGTAAACACTATGTATATTCAATTTAATTTTGTGATTTATAGCCTTAATTACTATTTAAAAAAATGATTGTTTTCTGTTTCTTCTATCTAAAATTTCATTGAATCTTTCGGGCTAATTGGACGAAAACGAGCGAGGCAAAACGTTTGAGAGTAAGGCCTCTTTGAACCCTTCAGCCTCATAATCTTAACAGTAATCAGCACAGTGTAGTAGGCAGCTCTTAGTAATGGTTACATAAAAATTAAAATTTTCTTTTTAGTGTTTCAATAACCAGATATCATTTGTTCAAAGGATAAAACAAAAAAAATAAAAACAATAGTTTTATGAATTGTTTCAGTTTTATTTTCAGCCGTGAGATAAGTAGGGCGGCGCAGAGAAGGCTTAAAAAAAACAATTTCTTAAGACAACTTTTGGTTTGGCTAGGGATATAGGACTTATTGGTTGTGTTGGAGAGTTCTGCTGCTTTAGATTGATGCTTATATTCGTCACTTCACTTCACTTTCTATATAATATATAGAAAATTTGATTGGAGCACAACCGGCGTGTGCACACTCTTGCGTTTTATTTGACAAGCTGATAAGTGGACAAGGCAGGTTGTAGGGATGTGACATTAGGGATTTGCATTTGTCGTCGCGGCGCGAACAACTTTATTGTACGGCGGTTCTTACAAGACAAACTTAATTACAAATAAATTGTTATAAACTACTTTAACTTGATATCTAATTATTAGCCTAAACGATGACCAAGCGTTGCGTGGTCAGCGCTTTCGTAGGCAAACGCTGGCGGGGCGATGGCCTAACTCTTGTTATAATTTAATTATTATTAAAATTAATAACAATAGATCACTGCTCAATACGTATTAAAACTATAGTAAAATTAGTGGGTACGTAAAGGCGCCAGTGTTGATGTAAAATTATATATAGAGAAGGAAAGAACTCCGAAAACAAGAAAATAAGTAAAAAGGAATTATGAAGCAAAGACAAGACATCTAGGCTCTGAATATAATTATAACTTAATCATTCGCATCCAAATTAAGATTGAGTCGTTAAAAGGCCCTTTTTCTTAATTAAAAATGTAAGGTAGTCCAGAAAAGTAAGCATTAAATATTAATTTTATTGGTCAACACCGAGAAGACGCTGGCTGAGAAATTGTATCTTATATAGAGTGGAATGTTCAAACTTTTTGATTTGGCTACAAAGTTATTATTATTAGATCAGAAAATATACCATTGAATTGTATTATCTTACTGGGATTCTATGTACTATTTTATATACCATTATTTTAGATATCATAAACTAGAAAGTTGTGGAAGATGAATGATATTGTTAGGAGTTGCAGGACTCGAATTAAAATGACGTTAGAATTATTATAGAGTTTATTAGAATTATACAAACACGTATAACACAGGTACAAATATAACCGAACAGGACCAATAAAAACGTAATGTAGAAGGTCGTAATTCATAAAATTAAAATACGCAAACTCCATCACTATTAGATCCTCGTTATGTACAACGTCTCGCCTTGATCGTGGTTTTCGCTCAACTGTGTGCTTCTCTCCATGAGACCGTCGCTTTATACTACACAAATGGAAATGAATCCGCAACACCTGGCTAATGATGCTAATGAGCGAGTACAATAGGGCAATTGACTGTTCTCTAATAATGAGAAACGTATGCCAATAAATAAGTGATCAAAAGTAGCCGATCATGAAAGTATTAAAATTAGTTCAAATGCCGACAGGTAATAAAATGTATTTCGTGGAATTTGTCTTTGTTGGGAGGCTAAGTTGTAACAATATATTGATTTTGAAGATGAATCATAATTAATTCTTAATCTTTCACACTGAAACTAGTGATTTCTTACAGAAATTTATTGTTTAAATATCAGAGTACTATACAGACTTATAATTTACTAGGATATGCTCTTGACTTCGTCCACGCTTGACTTGAAATTCCCGCTAGATTCCCGAGTTAAAAAATATCACTAAAATTGGAATACGTTTTTCAATCAAGTTCTTTTAAATAGTTCCCAGAAAAAAATCTGCGGGATTCCCAGGATAAAAACTAAGGCAGAGTCTAAGAATTTGCTGTCGATCAGCGAAAACCGCGTCGAAATCGGCTTATTAATCTTTACATCCCGAACAGACAAACAAGAAATCTAAAATATGTATCGTGTTCTCCATCGTTATTACAAAGATGCAATAACGATGGAGTATGTTTAAAATTTTACAATATCATCTATAATATTATAAACAATTTTGAATCATTATCTATAATGATACTTTTTGAATAGTACGAAATATAACGATAAGTGTCAATTCCGCGCGAACCAGCTCACAGACATAGTAACCGTCTTATTCATATTGACATAGAGTTAGTTTGAAGGCTTGCTTAAGAACCTTAAAGAAGCCTACAGACTTACTCTAACTCAATATGAATCAGGCCGTCAGTATTTAGTTATAATACTCAAATTTCTTATATAACTTCAAGTTATTTTAACATAACTTTAAATTAACATAATACGTACTAATTAAATAGTTATCTAAAAAAATCCTAGCAGTACACCTCGCTGAAGTATATGCCGCCTACTTTGAATTTCCTTGAGAAAATTTACCAAGTATTTAATACTTATAAGGCTCAAAGCACACTAATGTAGAGTCGCATCGCGCATCGAAGCGTCAATTTAAACATTAGCATATAGCATATTGACCCCTAGGACTACGTAATACGACACACATTTCTATCGATATAAAAAAAACGGACGAATATACGTATAATTCTTTCATTTTATCTTGTTGTTCCGTTGTGGTCAACATTTTATGTAATTTTGGATGACGCTGCGATGCGTTTTGCCTCTACGTCAGTGTGGCTTCATCTTGAGGTTTAACAGACTATATGTGTTATTACCTACATTCAGCACTCAGTCACATTTATTTTAAAATAAACTCAAAATATAAAAAATCCTCAACAAACCGGTAAAATCAGTAATTGTATCTTACCTCATTAGTGATTAAAACTCAGTATTAAACAAGGATAGCCAACTCACGGATACGCCTCGTTGGACGCATGTTTTATTCATTGTTGCTCGTTCGCGAATTTCAGTTGTAAAGCAGTTTCTGTTGCGCAGTTAATTCCCAGTTAGGCCAGGCGTTATGAGGGGAATTGTGAAAAGTGAGCGTGTCGAGTATAAAGCGGGGACAGATGAGACTAGTCTTTTAACTCATTAGCCTTTATACTCCGATTTTGACGGGACTTTTATTGGCAGGTAGCTGATGTAATAAGGAGTAATTTAGTTATTTTGGAATTTAATTGTGAATTATTCAAAATATGACGCGGGAGAGACTGCGGGGCGCAGCTAATTTGGTACCTAATAATACTCGGAGTGTAATTTTTTTTAAATCAGCCGATTCGATTCCTGACAAGGGTAAGTCATTTTTCAAAAATCTAATGATACCGCTTTAGTTTTAGGTGATGTTGTAAGAGGCGACAAAACAATCCGCAGCCAGGTGGTAGGTTAGGTATTTGCCCGTCTGGATGGCTACCACCCCTAGTTTAGAGCATGCCGCTATAACAACTTTGTTGTCTTCCGGCATTAATGTCCAGGTCCCAGTCTCCCTTTAGAGAGCGGTCGCACTTTAGTGGCACCTTTGTGTTACCAAACTCGGGTGAGTCGTGTGCCAAACACATGAAAAAAATTTAAAAACATTACAGTAGGATTATGTATTTATAACAAAAATGTTGATATTGAAAAGAATTGAAACTATTTTCAGGTGAATGTCGCTGTTTCTCGTGACTTGTGGCAACATGGAAAAGCGGAAGGGCTCAACGCTAGTGGCGCCATCAGCGGCAGCTGTGTACGCGACACAAGCTCGACCCGTTCGCAACACTCGTTCTCCGTTTCACAGCTGTTACTATTACCTAATTCACTGTAATATGAATTATATGAGAAATATAAAAAAAGCTTCTAAAAAGATGTATCTCTCTTTTCTTTCACCATATCCCAATTACTTGGGGTCGGCAGAATATGTCTTCTCTTTCCACACTCCTCTACTCTGACATACATCTTCTGTCACACCACATATCATCATATCATCCTTCACACAACCCAACCCTCTTTTTTCTGGTCTACCTCTACATATGTATCCATCTATCTTGTGGTTTAACATTCTTTTTGTCACGTGACTTTCATCCCTCCTCATTTATGCCCATACCAACTTAATCTTCTTCCTCTTAATTTTTCAGTCAGGGATGCAACTTTTAAAGATCTTCTTATGTACCCATTTCTCACCTTATCCATTCTTGTAACACCTTGTATATGGGCCAGTAACAATTAATAATTAACTTCCGAAATCGTAAAATTGTGTCCTCGTTTTCAAATTTTTGGACCTTGTTTTGGAAATTTCAGAAAAAACCGGAAATGGCAGTACTTATAAAATACTTTCAACAAAAATTTGTTTAAACAAGATCCGTGGCTCTGGCGAAATGGTATTTATTACGTCGATTTTTTGGGATTCATAGGTTTGTCGTCTCCACAAAACTGTACATAGTTCGTAGTTTTGTTTAGTTTTTCGTCGTTAATAGTTCATATATTATTATCCCCGCAAATTCCTAATGCGCTGGAACCTTGTCAAATTAACATTCACGTGACGTCATCCGCAACTCTATATGTACGCGTACTCACCGGCCAGTGATGCTAACAGTACTGAGTGTTCGGCTACGGTTACGTCACCAAAATGGCGGCCAGGCGCAATAGCAATTTGCAGGGATAATACACTTTTTTTATTGCAGGAGTTCAGCAGACAGGCAAACGGCCCACTTGATGGAAAGCGGTTACCATCACCTATGGACATTTGCAACAACAAAGGTGCTACAAATGCGCTGCTGCTCTCTTAAGGGAGACTGGAACCTGGTCACTAATGCCGGAACGCAACTCGAGGTTGTTATGGCGACATGCTTTAGACCAGGGGTGGTAGCCGTCCAGTCGGGCAAATGCCCTTCCACCTGGCTGTGTGTTGTTTTGTCGCCTCTTACGACAGGCCGCCCGGTTCCTGCCCGGATAAAACAAGCAAGCTGTCTTAAATGTTTGTTTTGGTTTGCAATAAAATGTTGTCCTCTTTTTAATCTGTTTATATAATTTAATTCAAATAGTGCCTCCCATTATAGTACTATTATAATATTGCGTTTACTAATCGGATATAAAAGTTGACGAAAGATCATTCTCTCTTCGACTTTGGTCGGATGCACATGTTGTAGTAGTTGTCTAGGGTGGCTAATTATTATGTGAGAATTATAACTTATAATTGTACTTTAGATGAGAATATTTCGTTCAGAAGTCAAATCAAACAGTTCTCCAAGTTTTGTGTTATGCTGTATAAATCCCTCACCAACACTATATCTAAATATTAAAAAAGACAATAAATAACTTGGTAACTGACAGATACAAGACAAGAGTCTATTTTTGCACACAAATTCTACCGAATACATATTTAATCGTGTTTGTCAATCACAAGACAAGCTCGGCCAGTCGTCGGCCTACATTTCATATCAATCCGTCCCCATCGGGTGGATTCAAAACGATTAACCCACTGCGACGTCGTGTCCGATTCGCCGATTGTCCAGCAAATCCGAACGTCATCCAATACTAGTACGGTCTTACGGACGAAGAGGAACTGACAGGCTTATTTAGACCTTTGTTTATACTTCGGCTGAGTATTTATATATTTACCAAAGACTTTTCATAGGGCTTCCTTCACATACTTCAAACCTTTTCATTTGATCGATGTTGTCAATAATAAGTATGGACACCAATTAAATGTAGGTTTATTATATATGTATGTTCATATTAATCAGTACGGCCAAGAATTAATATTTTAGAAACCGTCAAAAGCATGCATTTTAATAACTATTCCCTCGATCTTGTTCCAAAAAATTTTCGTTAAATGTTTTGTAATTTCTACTAGATTGATTTATTTTTGAGAATTTTCGAGACATAGTTTAAAAGTTTGAGAGAGAAGACGCAATTTTCTTTAATGTAAAAAATTACTTTAATTAATATACAAAGAAATAACGAAAATGAAATTTATTTCCTGTCTTTAAAACATTTACATACATGTAATTTCACGAAAGTCGTCTCATATTCTCATTGGTGAAGATAAAAGAAACAAATAAACATTAAAAATACATATGAATGAATTTTTCCATACATAGGTATGTGAAGAAAGTTCTATGAAAAGCTTTAGTAAATATATTAATACTCAGCCGAAGTATAAACAAAGTTGCTCTTGTCACCGCCGGGGTACCGGGCAGTAGTCTTGCGCCGAATGGCCTGTGCCGCGACGATGGCAAGAAACCGGGCGGGATGTCTTTGGTGTCCTGGAAGATGATTTGACTCTTAGTGCGTCGATACTTTAGCTCCTTCTCATCTTCCAGTCACGGTCATGGCACCTAACGCGACAGCCGAACGTCAGGATAACCTGAAACGCCGCAAATATGTATCCACTGGTAATGGATGTATAGAAAATCTAGGGACATGGGGTCGCGAAGCTTATCGACTTTATCGAGACCTATCAACACGTAGAAGTCTCACGTGACCAAAGAGCTGGCTTATATTTAGGGAATCGCATTAGCGCTGTTATTCAGCGAAGGAAATGCGGCCAGCGTTTCGGGAACGTTCCCATCTGACGGCGATTTGGGACTCTTATATTTTATGTAATTTTTGTTATTTATAAATTAGTTTATTTTTACTTTTTTAAGTTGGTTTACTTTCCAATTACATTCATTAATAATATTCTCGAGCATGATACAACAACTTAATGATAAATAGGTAATGAATGTTATAATTATTCACACATATCTGAACCACAAAGCTTACATCATTACATTTATTTAGTATATAAAGGGAGGATTTCTTTCATTACCCAGCTTATTTTGTAAAACCACAAAAGATATAATAAATGGCAAATGGTCTGAAACTAGTCAAAGGCTTTTGAAAACGTCAGTACCTGAGTTAATAAAAGCTATTGGATGTACAAAACTGAAAGCAGAGTCGGATGCAGTACGAAATATGAGCTCGATGACAAAGCTACAAATTATTTTATGTAGCCTACAAATTTCACCGGGAATTTCATTGTTTCAAATGATGTTTTAGAGTTGTTTTGGGAGTTTGGAAAGCTTTATGCACGTCCCATTGCTTAGAGACAAACGGTGAGATTGTATGGGACGAAAACAGATCACACTAATTAATTGACTTGATACTTGAAAAATCAAACTACCTAGTCTTAAAGGATTATCTGTGCCTAGTATATCAATATGTACCCAAAATATTTATTTTGCGCCTTGTATTTAATTCAAAGACATATGTGTTTAACTGGGCTGACCCTTTGCTGGTCTTGAATTTTTTTTTTTTTTATTGCAGGAGATCAGCAGACAGGCTGACGGCCCACTTGATGGACAGCGGTTACCATTGCCTATGGACATTTGCAACACCAAAAGTGCTACGAATGCGCTGCTGCTCTCTTTAGGGAGCCTAGAACCTGGACACTAATGCCGGAACACAACACAAGGTTGTTATGGCGGCATACTCTAGACCAGGGGTGGTCGCCATCTAGTCGGGCAAATGCCCTACCACCTGGCTGTGGGTTGTTTAGTCGCCTCTTACGACAGGCCGCCGGGCCGCAGGAAATTGTATTCTTTCTCCGTTTCTGCATGGATTGCATACAGGAACGCAGACATCCCGGGTTTGGGAATCGGTCTTAGAGTGGTCTGTTGTATACTACAACTTGAATTGACTGTTACTTATCTTATAAGAGCTTTCTTATCTATATATTATAAGAGGTGTACAGATAAAATACTTTGAATGGTAAATATGGTAGTAGGTAACATAATGTTTAGACCGTTGGGTTGAAGGTCAAGTAAAAAAATAAGTCTAATTCCTATTTTATGTATAAAGGTTTGCAACGTGCTAACGCTGTTTCTATCTTTTGATTTCATATTTGTTTATCTCAGGCTCTTTTCTTTAAATATTGGTATTGTATGTTATACAATTACTTTTCGAAGAATTAATGGAGTTTTAGCACATACTATGTACTACTAGATTTGAAAAAGAACAACACATTTAGATTTTAATTGAAAAATTTAAACTATTAAATTAAATCAAAATGATATTTATGTCAATTCACACGTGTATTATGCATTTGCGTTACGGTGTATAGAATGCTAGCTCCTAAAAATAGAGCGTTGACCATCTGAACACATGCGGATAGTCCCATTGCCCGAATCATGGAGGCGAGTCCAGAGCACCGCGATGCGCAAAGAAAACTGCAAGTTTCTGTTCAGCGAACATGCCCGAAGCGCTACAGAATCGAGACAGTTTCATTACGATGTGATATGCCTTTATTATATTGCACCCTAACGGTTCCCAAAGCTGCATTTCACCCAAATCTAACAAGTGTAGAAACTTTAATAGATTGCTCTTAATTATGTCACTTTCACTTGTTTAATCCATCGAGAAAATCTACGCGATAGATTAAACAAGTGTCATATTGCACTTAACAGCCAGAGCTCTGCGCTCGCGCTCTATGTCTAAATCGTCACTGAGATTCTCCGCAAGTGTGGGTATCTATTGAGGATGGGAAAAACTCGTATTGCCAATTCATCATTTCTCACAAAATGTCGCTTAAAACCAATAAATTTTCATCCCTCGATATCTCTATGTATGTCACCTTTGCCACTATTTAAATTCTGTGGACTTTAACACGTTTAGTTTTTTTTTGTTTAATATAGAAGCATCCAACAGTTGGTAAAACTTATTATAATTTTCGTAGTATTGAAACAATAGTACGCCGCCTGCACGTAGTCTGAATCTCAGTTGCGAGATTAAATTTCAGTAAGCTGCAATACTGAAATTAAATTATGCGGAAGCAACGAGTGTCGCTGCACTCGTCCCGGGAGACTCACTTTTGTTATAATTCTTGTTGTTTTTGATGCGGTTTTATAGCTTTTTAACTGCTTTCAGTTTCTGAATCGCACCAGTCGATTTATAATCACCTAATGGCCTAATAATAGAAAAAAGTATAGCTAGCTCGTAATACTAATAATGTAGTTCACACGGTACACGTGTGAATTGACATGAATATTATTTTGATTTAATTTAATAGTTTAAAATTTTGATTGTAATTGTAATTTTATACGGGTATTTTATTGCCTGGAATAAAGACTTATTAATATGTCAATTTAAGGACACAAGAACCCCTCCTTTCCAATTAAAGTATATATGTGTTGTTATTTTTCAAATCTAGTAGTACATAGTATGTGCTAAAACTCCATTAATTCTTCGAAAAGTAATTGTGTAACATACACCGATATTTAAAGAAAAGAGTCTGACATAAAAAAATATGAAATCAAAAGATGGAAACAGCGTTAGCACGTTGCGAAGCAGTATACATAAATACGTAATAATAAGCTGACATTGCAACAGTAATAATAATAATAAAATACCCGCAGGGGGGCTTTGTGGCGAAGCCTTAGGTGAGTGGCGACACCTCGTACCTGACTCCGGCGGCCAAGACAAGGCCCCCGCCTCCGTGCTTGCCTTAACCAGCCGGCACGGAGTGGAGATCGCTAGAGCTAAGACTCAAGCTCCAGGGGTGGAAGTGATAAATGGCCTAACGTCGGAAGTAGCTTCGGTGAACCTGCAGCCCACCTCTCTACACCCCTTAGCCACTCACACCCATGTTGCCCCTGCCTTTTACGGCATTTTTAGGGGCCCATGCAGGGAGTGGCGAGTCACCGTCTGCCCATTTTTCCATGTTCCCTGAACATTGCGACGGGCAGACGCCATAGTCCCCATATTCCAGACCGCTAGTACCACTAACAGTTCACCCCAATAGCCCGGTACTTTTGTCCACATTTCCCACAATAGTCCTACACTGGCCGGGGCTTGTCCTTGGGTGCATTATTATATGGTGTAGACAGGGATAATCGCCGGTCAGTGTCACGCCACATATTTACATTAAATTTGTCAAGGGGCCTCTACGTGTTGGCCTCCCCATGGCCCCACGCAAGCCCTCCAAAAGTCCGGGCCATTTTTATGGCCCGTGGTCTTGAAAGACATACAATAAATAAGCTAGTTCTCGAAGTGCTGTGCGAACTAAATTGCAACTAGTTTTTAATTTATAACAACGATATTATTTTGCAGCTTACAGTAATTGCATAATGAGAAAGGAATAGCAGGCTATAAAATATATACAATATATCCATGTAATTCAACATCGTATACAACGTTTCCGCGGTGTAGCGGTTATCACATCTGCCTAACACGCAGAAGGCCCCCGGTTCGATCCCGGGCGGAAACAATGTTTTTATTACAATACAGATAATAACGTTTAAAACCAGAAGCGGTTTTTACCAATTATTTTTCTTACAAATCAAAACTAACTTCATCTAAATAAGAAAAATATTTTTTAACAGTTTTAAATATCATATAAAAGAAATCAATCCAACTTGTTTACATAACAGTGGGTATGAAAGATATTGAATTAAAAAAAATTAAAAGTCATCACTTAACTTCGCGTTTTGTGCATTAAAATGTTAATCATTAAATAAAAAGGAACTTATTTTCAATTTTAAATATTCAGTGTAAAGTGTGATCTTTCAAGTCTATAAGTACTAAGTTGTTTGACGGCAGTTTAGGACCACAATAAGGGATTTATTGAACAAGAGAAAGAATAAGAATAGCCTTATACGAGTCCATGTTTATTACCACACCATAAACCCTGACTGTTTAAATTATGCGTCCTTCCAATTTTTTGATGTAAAGGCCGATAGCCCTTTTATCTATATCTAGGTACAAGAGTTTAAAGAAAAGTTCTTTTAGGCATACAGAAAAGTGTTACGTTTTAGCTATTAAATAATATAAGTCATAAGTTCTCGTTTACACGATGATTACATGCCAGTATAAGCAGCTGAATTTAATTAAAGTCCCGCTTAGTCTTGTTGTGTAACTTTGATATCCGCATAATCACGAATGCTATTGTTTGTAATGGTTCTCAGGTTAATAACACTGTTTGTCTTAATACCACATGTAAATTTACACTTATACGTGTCTCTAATATCATTCATGTAAGGATGTTTCGTAAGGCACATGAACATTTTGACTTAGACCCGGGAATTATATGCCAAGATTACAAACATACCACCAATAAAAAAATCTACACTTACTGAGTTTTGTTCGCCGCTCAAGATAGAGACAACGTAGAGTCACGCTGGAATCAGTTTCTTCACGTCATCCGTTAAGGCTGGTTCGATCCATTGTATACGTGCTAGTGGCCCTGGCCTACGGGGCCGGGACGTGGACATTGACGGTAGGAATGCTCAACAAATTCCAAGTCGCTCAACGGAGCGAGCTATGCTAGATGTTTATCTTATGGATATAATTAGAAAGGAGGACATTCGTAAGAGAACCAATATAACCGACATAGCTCGCAAAATTAGCAAGTTGAAGTGGCAGTGGGTAGGCCACGGCTGCCACAGGACTGATGGCATGAAGCAGACGATTCCTGGAGCTGAGACCGCACATCGGTAAACGTCCTGTCGGACGCCCTCCAGCCCAATGGACTGACGACCAGCGCAAGGTCGCCGGTAGGCGCTGGATATGAAAGTCAGAGGACCATGATGGGTGGCGCTGACTTGGGGAGGCCTAGCAGTGGCAGTTCACTCACATCACATCACCCAATCACAGTTGATTGGGTGATGACGATGGAATACTGGCCTGAAAAGATTAGTACAGAGATATCCATTATTTTTCATGATGACCATTTCCTGACCTGATGAACTATTTATTCTAAAATAATAGTATTTATTAACACTAGTGGGTTTCTCAGAATCTCATATTTTACGATTAGAATTTTTTTCATGTCTTCAGCAACACATGCTAATTAAAATATATTTCATTCGCAACTTTTATAGGAAAAAGGTTTAACATTCTTAGAACGGCACTATACCTATGAAATGATCACCTACAAGGTACGCTGAAAGCGTTTCCCATCCATAAAACTTTAAGCCATTAGAGCATGTACAAGAATTCTTCGAAGTCTATAATTCACTAATAGTGACAGGCGGAGCGGTTGCATATTTTATTAAATGTTTGGACGTTATATTTCAAACTATGTCTTTGGTCACCAATGGAAGTTTATATGATATATATTGTTACATACATAAAATTGACAAATTTGACCGTCTACCTAATACATTCATATTTCGCAACAATTATTAATTTGGTCTATAAGAATGACTGAATAAAAAGTCTTTATTGTTCACTATAACTTAAACCTAGACAACTTAATATGAATACATTTCCATAAGAACAATGCAACAATAAATATAGGCGACGCGGACTTTTGGGCCAAAGAAATGCATTGAGTTCATATGGCTTATCAACCGTTATATTTCTGTATTACAAAATAGAAAGCCCTAAATTCTATATAGAAAACAAGATATCTTAAAAATAAAACAAGTCATTGATTAACATAGTTGATATGTGTGAATGAATTTCAACAAAAAAAAACATTACGCGATTATTTCATTCAAAGAACTCGCTACAATTATGAAAAATATCAACAATTAAAAAAAACTTAAAATTACTCATCTTTTACAAGAATGTATGAAAGCATATCCGTCTCATTTCTAAATAAAGAAGCAGAATGGTGCAAAAAAATCATTAAAAAAATATCGTCCATAAATTATCTTTATTAATGAAGCATAATAATTTAATCGCTCTTTCCGCCTCTCAGCCACTCAGTCCACTCGCTACAGCGCTTAGCGCGCGTCGAAACTACGTTTAATTAAAAATACCTGCGAAGAAGGTGGCGGCCAACTTCATTTGGCGCTGGAAATTAATTGAAGCAGAATAAAGCCTTGCAGGTGGGTGATAGTTGCACTTCGAAGTGTGACTCTATGGGCGTGTTATTCGCCATGTTTTCGGTGGTGTATTTCACATACTTATTCATAAATTTTAATGATAATTTAGTCACAGTGTTATCTATCATTTGCACACACAAACAAGTTAATTTCTATTTTAAAAAATAATCTTGGAGATATAAATTATTGAGTCGGTCACACACGTGCTTTGTGTTCGCGATACAGGCTGTGCTAATGCGGAACCTATGAAAGCATTATTTTTGTGTAATTTTTTGTCAAAAAAAACCTATACAATCTAGAATTAGGTTTGAAATTATAAAAAAAATGATGTTGTCTATGTCACTTTGTAAATAAAAAGTAAGTTATTTATTGTTTGGCTATTTAAATATGCGATGAAAATTACAAACTTCCTATTGTTGAAAATGGGAAAGTCTCAGTGAGATTTTAAAAAAACCTGACATGAGCGCAGCTGCCTAGAAACCTCTAGAACTTTCCTTAATAAAAACAATATTCAATTAATAAATAACAAATTTATCTGAACCCCCTGGACAAGTTATTGGCGCTAAACGAATTTAATTAAAATGTCCCATTCATTTTAATTACAACAATACTTAGAAATATATTATTCCATACATTTTCTATTCTATTCGTTTAGCGCTAATTAATGCCACTTATCTATGGGGGCTATTTATTTATTACTGACGGTCTCGACAGACGTTACCTTAAAAGAATAAAAATCCATAACCCGATTCCAGCGTCAAGTAGTTTGTTTAGATTGATGGGTTTACATTAATGAAGTTTCAGTAGGAGTCCCTGGTTTTTGTATTAATAAATATAACCTATATTATTTCAGGATAATGTAGCATTATAATGATAAAAGAATTTTTTGAATCGGTCCAGTACTTTTTGAATTATTTCGTTACAAACATACAAATCTTTCCATTTTATGATATTAGTATAGAGTATACGTTACCAAATAAGTTAATAATGTGCAAAATATCAACTTACATTTCTTTGTTCTGTCATTTCTTAATTTTATTCAACGTGTATACCAGCAGATATGACCCGACCCTATTAACTATATTATATTAGTAATAAGGGGTAAAATGTTTCATGTGAAGGCAGTCCCTTTGAAAACCAGGATGGCGCGCGGCCTCTGCTTTCAGATAAAGCCTTTGATTGTGAAAGTTGTTTATGATCGCCATTTGCGCGGTATAACTTTAGATTTACAGCGGCTCACTTTTATTAGTTTCAGTGTTGACTTTGTCAATAGTTTGTACTTATTTATCGTAGTACCCTTTTCTTATAAGTGTTATTTGTGCCATAAATTGTCTTGGATATGCTATCGCTTACGTTAAACAACTTAAAATTCGTGCAAGCAGTATCATTTTCTAGGATTAGAAATTGTATGTTCATATCCATCAAAATCGTTTTTTTGTTTTTTTTTATTGACAAATCTACAGACTCGAGTTCCGTACCCTTTATACAATTTAATTACTGTTAGAGTTTTTTGAGTTTATATACGGTTATTGTTTATTTTTTTTATTGTGTGTGCATTAATTTTGAGATTTTTATGTTGTGTTGTGTACCTTAAGAATAACTTATATAATCATAATCGTTTTACAACATTTGCCTACACTGGTGCGGTCGTGGTCATGTCGTAATATTTCTGCGAAGAACGTTTCCTGTTCCCCTAGAAATACTAGCTTGACCTCCTAAACAATAATATGTTTACCAAGGGTCCCACAAAGGATACAAAAGACCTGGTGATATGGAGAAGGCAAAATAGTTTAGAAGACCTTAGACTTCGAAGTGGACGCGCTGAACGCAACAGAGAACCGCAACAGATCTTCTTCATTACCGTTATTTACAAATCGGTAATTGTTCGAGTTACAATGCATTTAAAATGTGGAAAAAGTCAGGAGGTATAATTTGGACCACAAGATCTGTCTATTAAAGCTTCACGTGAAACCACTAATTTAAATGAAACTTGACATACAGCTGGCTTATATCCCGAATTAACACTTAGGATACTTTTTATCCCGATAAATGGTGTTGTTTCTATAGAGTAGACGGATTATCTATATAGATTTTTTTTTCAATTCACTAACAAATACCTACATTGACATAAACATTATGGAATTCCTTGTATTGCTTCAAATCAGGTTGGGTTCCACTTAGCTCTATGTTTTGTTGAGAAGTTGTCTCGACTGTATGGATTTAGTTTCTGTTGTTCTATTTTTCAGTATAATAATAACAATTATTATAGTTAACAAGCCGAATTAAGTTTTTGTGTAAGTAAAATAAATCGGTAGTCGTTGTAGCGTAATGGCTAGCGCACGCGTCCCATTCTAAGGGCGCGGGTTCGAATCTCTTAGGCGGTTTTTCGGGCTAATGTACATATTGTTACAATTACCACGTGCTAACAACGGTGAAGGAAATCGTGATGAAACCTGCACAACAAGATCACCGATGTGTCAAACCTGCCAAGCCCCTTGGACAATAGTGGCGGGTATACTGTCCGTACCCCTATAGCGGAAGGCCCGTGCCCAGCAATGGGCTGTTACTATAAAATAAAGCTACCGTCTAGGGTTTGACACGCTGCGTAGCCGCGGGGAAAATTCTAGCCGACAATAAATAAGGTACATCCCAAAGATATTAATTGGTCTATTCCCAAGGCCGTATGGGTTCTGTCTACATCCAAACTACCTCTCGCTGCAACAGCCTTTATAAAGAATAATCAATTGTTCCAGACATAAATAGTATGGTATTATGTGTTACTTTCTATTTGGCCTCAATAATTAGGTCGGCAACATTAATAGTTTGAAGTATTACAAAGTTAAATATATTTTTTTTGGAATAATGGTTTGCTATTATATTTCCCATAAAAATATAATTTATAGCCCTATTAAAGTCCCTAATTAACAACGTCCACACTGTTATTAAAAGGCAATCATACAAAAGCCTTTTTTACATTTATATACTTGTATTATTAATATGACTTTATTTTTCGTTTGTGACCTTGGTTTTAAAGCTATTTTATCTATCTATCTATACTATAATAAATATGGTGACGGGTGAACTCACACGTTAAAAAATGTACAATTAATGTAAAAATGAGAAAAAACTAGGGGGACTTATTAGGACCAGCAGATTCATAAAATACACCTTTTAGAATATTTATATCTTATTTCCAGAGTCTGTCTTTCCCGATACTTATAACCTGGGTGTCTTCAAGTCCCATGTGAATAGGTATCTTCTAGGTAAGTGTGCTTATAGGGCGAGATTGTGGTCAAACGCGAACCTATACTACAATAAAATAAAAAAATCTGTCTGACTTACATTTATTGACGGTTTTTAACCCTATAAATGATATTCGGTACCGGGTCGCTTTCGCTTTATCAGTGTAGCCATAGCTTTAGATAAACCGCATGATTCCGGCACGTTACTTACTTATTAGGAATTGTTTACTTGTTCAAATAATTGTTTAGTACACTACCAGCTTTAGGATATTAGTTACTGTTTAGTGCGTTAATTAATGCAAAGCTCGTTATTTTGGATACTGTAAATGCGAATTTAATATAAATTTACTAGTTCTTGTATATAATTATTTTCCTTTAATTATAATATTTTTATTCCTCATATTATTGGTGGGCAATTTATAACTATGATCTTTGCAATGACACTAGCTTTTACGGCATTTGACATTTCCCTATACAAATAGCATTACATTAAATTTGCACAAATTATAATTATAATTGTAATTAATTATACAATACAATTGTATTGTACAATCATTTGAATACTCATACTATTAGAGGAATAAAATAGTAATACTATGTGCGTAATCACACGGAAGGACCGCGTTAGCAACTCCCGCATCCGCGGCAACCTCAATATCCGTGACATAGTGGATAAACTGCAAGAATGTCGCCTAGATTAGTACGGCCACAAACAAATGTCTAGCAATGCCACCTCCGCTGAGTCCCAGTACAAGGAGTAAGTTTAAGAAATGCTGGCTAGACGTCTCAAAGAATGATATGCGTATCATAATATGCCAAAGACCGTGCGAAGTCGAAATGAAAAAGTAGGAAAGCCGACCCCGAGCTTTAGGCCAGACGCTCCGACCGCAAGCAGGATTTAATGATGATGATGATGACTACAAGAGAAGTCTAACGTTACACTTCTCATACGCATGTATATTTATATAATCTACATAGTGAACTATAATAGTAAATCTTAGGCACAAATGCAATAAGCAATGTATCAATATATCGACTATATATTGTAAAGCATTAATATGTGATCAACTGATTAATGTTCCATTTAATACTAAATGCGTTAACCATTATACACGGTGATACCTATTAGTATATTATCTGTATTATACCCGATAACTAAACAGTACACACATTATGTATCGTCCTAATTATGGAACTCATGTATCAATTCGTAAATGTTACTTTGTGGTCTAGATTATAATAGTCTTTGTGTTTTTTTTTATTATTTTATTGTTTACCAACTCGGACTCGAGTTCCGTACCCTTTTTTACAACTTAATTTCTAAATATAATTTTTAGAGTTTAAACATGCTTGCATGTCATGTAGCACTCTGCTGCTACATGACATGCAGGATCTCAAAAGCTTGTATTTAAAAACATTAAAAAAATCAACTAAAAAATGAAAAACAAATAATAGTTAAAAAAAATACGCTTTCATAAAAAATCCAACTAAAAAACAGAAAATAAAAATTAATAAATTCTTCTTCTTTAATATCTTAAAAAGCGCTTTGAATATACCCCACGCTTTTTTTAAGACCCAATTCATCAGAAACCAAATTTATTAAATTTTATTTTCTGTTTTTTAGTTGGATGAAAATGAAAGCGTGCTTTTTTAGTTTTTTTTAAACTATTATTTATTTAATACTAAACTTATACTAATGTAGAGTGTATCTGTTACATGCTGGTGTTGTGAGGAAGTACATGCGCAGTGTGTACCTTATGCATATACCTATAGACCTTGTAATTATGCTTACAGATTTTCATAAACAATTTATCAAGGTAAATAATTGGGTATACGCGTTGGAAATATAAATTTATTTTAATTTTATTCCGATGTTTTTGCTACTTTTCAACAGCCGTAATCATATAAGCCAATACAGCAAACGCCTACTGCGTACCTACTAGTTCATGCATAATTAAAGATACCGCATAGTACAAAATTTAGACACTTACGAATTTGGAAATATGTATCACACAGATACTAGTAAATTAGTTGAGACTTTTTGCGTTTGTTGTGGTGTGTGTGTGTGTGTGTGTGTGTGTGAGTGTGTGTGTGTGTGTGTGTGTGTGTGTGTATGTATGTATGTATGTATGTATGTATATATATATATATATATATATATATATATATATATATATATATATATATATATATATATATATATATATATATATATATATATATATATATATATATATATATTAGGGTGATCCAAAAAAATATTTTTTTTTCCAAACAGGCTCAAAAGTTTCTTTTGGGTGTAAAAAAATTATGTGAAAAGATGAGCCCTTAATATTAGTATTAAGATTATCCTCATCGCATTTTTTTAATTCCCATAAGAATAACACTGGAAAAATTTGTTTTGCTTCTTCTGATTTTTGTACCGTTCAAACGACTGGTTTACTGATAAATCGCTGTTCCAATCTTTATAGAGAATTGAACGCTCTAAAAAAGGTCTGATAACATTTTTTGATTCAATCAATTCAAAGGCAATCGCTATGCATGCGGCCCTAAGAAAATTTCCCTTTAATATTGACTTTAATAATTTGAAATAATTCAAATTGTCAATCTTAACTGTGATTTTTAATTATTCACAAACAAACCAAGCTGTTAACTGAAATGCAAAAATTGATATTCAAATTCACCGAATTTCACTACAACAACTCTCGAAACTATTTATTGTTTGAATAGACCAATTTCCTAGTTATTATATAAACTTTTGGGACAAGTTAAACACCACTTATTCTGCCTTTATTACGACGGAATAATACAAAACAAACTAATCTGTGGTATTTGTGTTCTACCATGTCTCGTTTACACATTGCGCAATTTGAATTTGTTACGCAAGGGTAAAGGGTAAAATCCTAGTAATAACTGTGGGGCGACTTTCACACACGTTAAGCGTGTGATTAAATAATAACGCAATAATTATGAAAATGTTTAAAAAAGTTCTCTTTAATATATATTATTACGGCCTTATTTATGTATAATTTCACTCATAATATAATAAACAATATATAATATAATAAATCTGTAAATGGTTCGAGTTTGTATAATGCGTTTAAAAGTGTGAAAAAATCAGGAGGGATAGTTTATATTTATCCGTGCTGGAACGGATAAAGCATACAATATCCTGCGGCCTGTCGTAAGAGGCGACAAAACAACCCACAGCCAGGTGGTAGGGCATTTGCCCAACATTAACCAAATATTTATACTATTTATTCTATGTATGTATATATTATAATTTACAAAGTAAATAGTTTTTAAGTTAAATAGATTTAAATTATTCGGGTCGTATTATTATTAGTATTAAGCCAAAAGAAGGTTTGCACTG
Source organism: Dendrolimus punctatus (assembly GCA_012273795.1). NCBI lineage: Eukaryota > Metazoa > Arthropoda > Insecta > Lepidoptera > Lasiocampidae > Dendrolimus > Dendrolimus punctatus. The sequence continues at coordinate 21,396,563 of CM022528.1, read as the reverse complement.
AAAATCAGCGTTGTGTCGGACATTATGCCGGCACAGCAACAAGCTGAGTGCAAACCTTGTTTGCGGAAAATGCGGGGTACAAATACTCAATATATGTTACTTTTAATACATGTTAGCAATGTAAGTACTTCGCTATTTCTTCAAATAAATTCATTCTTTCTTTTCTTTCTTTACTTGATGGGTACCAGCCCTGATCTAGAGTATGCCGCCATAACAACCTTGAGTTGTGTTCCGGCATTAGTGACCGGGTTCCAGACCCCCTTAAGAGAGCAGTAGCGCATTTGTAGCATCTTTGGTGTTGCAAATGTCCATAGGCGATGGTAACCGCTTTCCATCAAGTGGGGCGTCTGCCTGTCTGCTGAACTCCTGCAATAAAAAAAAACAAAATAGACCGGGAGACTACGAAAATACAGTTTTTAGAATTTTAGCCTGCATGTTACAGCATCGCGTGAAAACTTCTGAAAGAAATGAAATTTGAGACACAACTAGTTGACATCCCTAATAATTTTCACCACCTAAATCGCCAGATTAGGTTAAATTATTCCTTAAGTTAGGTTGCCTGGAAGAGATTGCTTTAAGCGATAAGGTATGTCTCATATTGTCTCTACCATGACAATATTTTAATCGTGCATTTTTGTTATTGTATATTTGGTGAGCAATCAAGTGTTATCTATTCCATTCTATATTCCGAGTCATAACTAAGGATAATTTTTAACCCGATACATGACGTCGTTACCGCGGGATAGAGGAAAATAGCGAAAAAGATGGCGCCATGGTCGCGCCTTTTTTTAAAGCTAGTGAACATATTATATGAATGAAACTTTACACAATGAGGATACTTTTTGTTTCCTATAAAAACGGGTTATCCAATCTATTCTGGGCTAGAAAGTAGACAGGGCTGCTATTTCAAATTACTAAACTCTATTTGATTAACGTTATGCCGTCATACCTTACTACTGTGTAATTAATGTCTAAGACGCAGTGGCAATGCAAATGTAAAATGATACTCTGTAGCATAACTTGTAAATATTTAAAATTTCTATTTTGAAAGATAACATCACGAAGACGCGATTTCACAAACTGGCTTTATGTACCAGGGGATTTTAGTCAAAGTGCACTGTCACATTCATTGCATATTCATGGCAAGGCCCCGCTGTTTTCGGATAACAAAAATCCAAAATGGCCGCCCATGTTATTGTATAGTTGCGTTCGAATTTTAAAAATAATAGTAAAAGAGTGGCTGTTGCATTGTTGTAAAAAAATTGGGACTGGCGACTGCTGCTACGCTTCATTTAAAATTCCCAGGTGATTCTTGGGACACATCATTTAAAAACGAATGTAAGCTATAGCATAGCATTTATAAGACAAATATAATTTGAGTGGATTACCATATCAAGCATCAGTATACAGAAAAGTATCATTCTAGAAAAAACCCTTTGTTCTCTCTTGTCTTTTCTTTCACCTAATGAAACTACGTTTTAACGGTTTTAAGGGCGGTAATTTATTTGATTGTTATTATTCCGACGTTTTAACCACTTTTCAACAGCCGTGATCACAGAAGACAAAGATGTCAACTTGTTCATTCTAATTATTTAGTTTGTGTGGAACTCGTGAAGATGTCCAACATTTTTTAATGGAGTGCAGCAGAAATAGAGATGGTAGAGAACAACTGATGAAAGAGTTGGGACTGAATCGTTTTGATGTAGGTATCTTCACAGAAATTCTGGCAGAGCCAGCCTCAAAGAAGGCTAGTTTGTTAGCATTATTTAATATTTAATTATAAGTTATAGTACGTTAGGAGATGATGGGACTGACATGCCTATGTGACAAAAGTCCCAAAAAAAATAATTAAAAATAATAATTTCGTTTTAATTTAAATGAACAATCCTTCACACAATCCACCATCTCTTTTTTGGTCCACCTTTACCTTTGTACCCATCATCTTGCAGTTAAACATTCTTTTGTCACGTGACTTCTTAAAACTTAACGTTATCCAAACAACCAGGCTCACTATTGAAAAATAAATAGAACAACATCGCAATGCAGTAGTTGCATAACAATGCACACTTGCCTCATAAATTAAATAATGTTTTACCTAATGGCCGCGTGTAGGGATTTCCCCCACTCATGAATAAGCATAATAATGTCCCGTGTAACATTAATTGTTGTAAAATTCTAAAGCTCTAGACTAGAGTGAAAGACTTCAAAGCGGTAGTAATTATCCCCCCTCTTATCTCACGTACAAGTTACTATAGGCTTACAGTGTTTTCATCGCACTAATGCCTACACCTATTTATTCATGTTAATAACTGGTTAAGACTGCAGTCCCATTAAGTTAATACGTAGGTGTCGAAATGTCTATGAACTTTTAAGTGTTTTTGTTTTCACTAAATGCTGTGCTCTAAATTTAATTTACAATCTAATCTAAGAAACAAGTCTAGTAAATAATTTAATTCTAACCTAAAATATATACATGTAATTACTGTTACAAGTTAGCCCCCCGACAAAGACAAATACCTCGAAGCCCATTTTATTACCTGTCGGCTTTTGAACTAATTGTAATACTTTTATGATCGTCTTCTTTTGTTTACTTATTTATTGGCATACGTTTCTAGAGAACAGCCTATTGTTTTATTGTAGTCGTTTATGGCCGCTTGCGGCTGAATCATTAGCCAGGTGTTACGGATTAAGTCGACAACGATACGGGCACATTGTATTTGTGTAATTCCAGTGCGACTTTCAACGATATTGATTTAATTTGGTTATTCCGTCTTATATCTACATTACGACTGTAATCTAAAGCACTAAACAGTTTTGGGTCAAAATTCATGATCAGTAAAATTAGCTAGCAAATTGAGCGCTTTAGCGCTCGTACGCACTATGCGATTAGCCGCAGTCCTATCAAGCGGACGGCTGCAGCAGTATGCCGTTGGATGTACGGCTAGCCGGAATCGCAATCGCAATTCTCGGTTGTGTTCTGGCTACACACTGTATAGTGCGTTTCACGTAGTGCGCATAGAAATAAGTTTTACATATAATTACGTACTAGCGGCCACCCGGACGTCACACTAGATCATGGATAGCTGCATAGTTCGTATGCGCGATAAGTGACTGGAAAATCTGCTTCTTATTTTAATTATGTGAATTCAAGTAGAGAATGCATTGTGTGCGCATTTATTATTCCGTAGCCATGGTTTTTGCTAGATATACCTAATCTAATTACTTCTACCTAATAACTATCAACAACTACGTAAGTATTCATACGCTTTTGAATTCCATAATTTATCGCTATTTGGATATAAAATTAACACTAAAACATAATATTTATCGTTCGAAACAAAGAAACAAATATACGCTTTGTGAGTTAAACAAGCTTGAATAAATAAACAAACGCAAGACTTTTCCGACGACTTCAGTGCCCTGAGTGAACTGAAATGTTTACATCTAGACCGCTGTTACTTCCTGCAGTCTTAATTTATGTACACGTAAACAGATCCTTATTTCAAGACGATACGGACGAAAGTCGCATATTTGCAGCAATCTTGACTTGTTTGCTAATGTCTGCACTGAATTAGTACTCCGTTCTGGCCGGATTTCTAGTGTTACTCAAGGAAGAATGTTTCGTGTTGATTTTTACGCAAAATGCAAGTTGTTTTAAAGTGAATTCGTGCACTGCCATCTTTGGCTCTAAAGCATACTAATATTATAAATGCAGAAAAAACTGTCGTCTCTTTTTATAGCTGGAGTACAGCAGACCAGCCACCCAGACCCACGTGATAGAAAGCGGTTATCGTCACTTATGGACGTTTGTAACACCAGAGATGCTACCAACGCGCTGCCGGCCTCGAAGAAAATTCATGAGAGCCTTTTTGAAAAATTCTACATTCCATCTCATCCCAAATTCCCACGGTACGCAAAAGAAAAGTTCTACAGAATCGTTGCGTATATAAGCGAAGCGACTCGAGGAAGTGTAGATGAACGCCCAGCTGTTGGCAAACGGTGCGATGGTAGAAGGAGTACGAAAGCACTATTGTAAACAGTTCCTCGGAACACTCCCCGTGTTTGACTGTCAGTTATATTTTTACGGAAACCTTAAGAACAGACGAGCGTGCATGACAAGAGCTATGAATGTCAAAGAAGCAAGTGAGGTGTGTAAGAATTAGCCTAAATGGCGCTCTGTTGTTCGTGCCTACCCCGCAAGGGACCTGGCGTGAAGTTATGTATGTATGTATATATGTTAACGTTTTTGCTGAAATTTGTTATGTATGCAGACTCTACCCAAAACGGATATACTATACTTTTTATCCCGGAAAATGGCATATTTTCGCGTAACGTATCGGAGTTTTCCGGTAGCAAATAGCCCCTTGATAAAAATTCAACGTAGAGCCTAGATATAAATATTATGAAATGTAACCTGGGTGAATAATATGAAAATAGTATGAAATCTGATTTGAAAAATGACTTGGCTTCCGTCGGATACGGGTCAAAAAAATTTTCGGGCGATGTCGCGGAGATAACTTATTAATATAATTATATTAATCTTTAGTTAGGACATCTTCGAATCATCGAATTTTTTATTAATTTATGTTAGTAAATAATTACAGAAAAAATAAATGATGAACATTTACAATCAAAATAAATGTTCCACAACCGCCATACGTTTACATTGATTTAAACGCCATTATTTTAGTGCTGTTTCATATTGTGATCGCTGACGTCACTCAACCACATTGGCATTTTGTACATTATTAAAACGCCGCTATTCTAAGCAAGTGAGTGCTGCATTGTTAGGTTTCAATAAGCACATTATACCATTTTTCCTAATCATATATCGTGTTTTTTGAAGTGATGAAGTGAAACTTCTATATAGACGGGAGGTCTTATGATTTTTCTGTCATGAAAAAGCGTTATGGCCGCGTGGAGGAGCGGCATAAGTTCAGAAGACTATGGATGTGTTTTTTGGTTCCGGATCGAATTTAGTTTTTTTGTTTGATAAAATAAAAAATGCATTCATTCAAATGTTCCTAACCCAACCAAATCATAATTTGCAGTAAACCTTCGAAAAATCTAAGGGTGTGTTGGTACACATAGTAGAAGCGAAACGTCAAAAGACAAGTTGAAATATGAATACCAACGGATAAGTGGCAAAACGAATAGCAACAAAATAATTTGAAGTTACAGCACGGGCATGGGCAGGTTTTCAAATTGGATAAGTACATTAACAATCTGCCCGCAAAACTTCAAGTTAAAATTTTGTTGCGATTCGTTTTGCTACTTATCCGTTGATATTCGTTTTTCCACTTGTCCGTTTTATCATATTTTATGACGTTTATTATTTTAAATCCATACTTAAAATTTGTACAAATACTTTTAAAATAAAATAAATAATGTTGTACATGCGATTGATTGTATTGAAATAAATTTGATCTATATTAGAATTACATGAATATTCCTTATTAACAAAATGCAAAAATTCCCGACTTCCATATCACCATTATCATCAGTACGAAGGCATGGAACGGAGCCAGCATGAGAATTTTTATTCCGCACACAAAAACTCATAGTTCCTTATTAATACGTAAAAACTGCATTTCGCTCTCGAAATACGGAAACAGCGGAAACATACGCGGCATAATGAGGAAAGTTTCGAGATTTGTCAGTGTACTAGAGAAATATGAGTGCGGTGCGACCCATAAGATGCGGGGTGCACCCAGCATGAGGAAATTAAAAGTAATCAAAGTGGAATTTGCATGGAATAACTTTGGAATGAGTTGCCGCGGAACCATAATTAACCGATATGGTTACATTCGTGTCCATATAAATATATAAATGTAAAGCTACTTTGATTGGATTATGTTTGAACCATCTTCGCGACCTAAGAATCAATAGATTGTTTATGCATCTTCATATAGGTAAAGATAAATCGATAAATTTCTATTGTACGTTTAAACAAAATAAGTTTACTACCTATTTATTAAAACAATTAATATGAATTTTGAACATAATTTTTACCACTCATTTTCAAGGAAATTTAAATTTCTAATTCAGAAGTCTTGTAAATATACAAATGCTCTTACAAACGCAAAAACGTTTCGAAGCTAATTTACCTGTACAATGGCTATAAAATAAGTAATGTTACTAAAGGAATACACAGCCACAATTATTGTATTACTTAAGATTTTATCGATCAGTGAAATTTTGGGATTGGTATATTTTTTTTCGATCTGGCCACTTTAAACCTCTTTTAAGGAAATTCCCGTGGGATTCTTGACAAGTAGCGCAGATGCTAAGCCTGGAAATTTACTGTCGATCAGGGAAAACCGCATCGAAATCGGCCTCGTATTTTTACGTAAATTCCAAACAAACAGACAAGCATAAAAAACGTTAGAAACAAAAGACTACACTTTTACAATTTTATAGTTATAGTAATTAGACTTTATTGTAACAGGTTACTCACTACCAGATACGTCGTCGCAATGGGAACGCGAACGAAGTTTCGTACATATATACTGGTAAACAATATAATAAGTTACCAAGTCAAATTATAACTTCCTATAATCGAATAAAATCCAGCAGGCCGTGAGGACAAAAGTATCTCAGTTTAACTGTTGACTGCGCCATAAAGATTCATTAAAAATAACCGATTGCGATAAGGCTTATAAATTAAAAGCATTTCTTTGACAAAGAGATGCCGCGTAAAATTATTTTCACATAAATAAATTGTAAACGAGAATAAACCAGCATGAAATTTAATCAAGGAATTTCGTTAAGGCAAATACGTAACTCCCGTAAGCTATCGATTCAAAGGAGAAATATCTGATTAAACATAGGCTAAAAGAGGTAAAATATTGGTAGCGTCTTGTGTATAAGTATCGGTTGAACAGGACCGTATTTGGGATATAATTGGATATTTATAATTCTAAAACTTAATTGAAATTCAGTGTCCGTTTTTGTAATATAGTATTTTACACCTGTAAATCCTATAGCTGACATATGAAATAAATAGTGCAACATACATTTTTATGGTTATAACATTTTTGTGCCATAAAAAAATTCAGTTTCGAGGAATGGACTAAATACACAACAGATATCTTGGTTTTCTGGATATTTGCAATTATTGATGGGGATGAAACTAAAATTTTCACGCAGACTATAATGTCGGCCTTTTTACTTGCTTGCTTGCCTTTGGATGGTCGATTTCGTTTTATCTACTTGAATTATTATTTTTGGCTAAGATAAAATTAAACTATGTATATTTTTTACCTTTAATCCCTATTAATATTATAAATGCGAAAGTAACTCTGTCTGTCTGTCTGTTCCGTTTTCACGTAAAAACTACTGGACCGATTTGGCTGAAACTCAGTATATATATGTTTTCGATACCGAGAATGAACATAGGATACTTTTTATCCCGAAAAGTGGGGTCATTTTGGCCTATTTGGTCATTTTGGCCTCTTTGGTCATTTTGACCATTTTGATTATTTTGGCCTTTTTGGTCGTTTTTGCCTATTCCGTCATTTTGGCCATGTCGGTCTTGTAATTTATTTTGTTGACAGATTGACGGGGGATGGTATAATTAGCGATATAAAATGAAGTGAATCTTCCGTGGGCAAATACATAAAAATGTAATATAATATAACCTGTAGCACTTGCTCTATAAACAAGAGACACGCACTAGAGGTTAACCCGCGGCACAGTATAACATAAAACAATAAATGTAAGTAATGTAGTGTGTAAATTTAATTGAATCGTTACTACAACACTTTCCTTAACCTTTTTCTTCTCCAAATTCGACACTGTCCTGTTAGGGATACGGGATATATGTTGACATTTTGTTTATTTTCTTACAAAGTTTGGAGCTGTCAAAGACAGGTATATCGCGAAATATTCTAATGGGAATTTTACTCAAATTTTTCTTAACGTTCGGAATTTTATTTACTTTGAAAACATTAGTGTACTATGGATTTATTATTTTTATAGCAATATACATTTTCAAGTATTCGTTAAACTTAATAAAACTACGGTTTAACGGTTTTAAGTTCGGTATTATATTTGATTCTTATTATTCCGACGTTTGGCTGCTTTTCAAATAACTAACTAATAACTAAATATTTTGATTTGTTTAATTGTGATTAAAAACTTGAGAGGTGTCAAGGGACACCCGGATGGAACGAAGTTCCTTTCGATTAATTAGTGAAGGAATTGTAATAAAATTTTATTTTTTTAAGTAATAAAAATATAATGTAATATAAACTTAATCAGTAGTCTCAATTTTAGTAATAATTGGCTTGTGGTAACTGAAGTAGGAAACATATGTTTGGGATTCTATTTTATTTAAATGATAACCTTTACATAAGTCTATCCCAAAATCTATCCCATTATCCGGGATAAAAAGTATCCCGTGTCCACCCTCGGTTTAAAATTTACATACATACTGAATTTCAGCCAGATCAATCCATTACTTCTTCCGTAGTAGGATAACAAACAAAAAGACAAATATACATTTATCCCGGAAACTATCCCATTTTTCGGGATAAAAAGTATCCTATGTTTATTCTCGGCATCGAAAATATATATATATACTGAGTTTCATCCAAATCGGTCCAGTAGTTTTTCAGTGAAAACGGAACAGACAGGGACAGAGTGCATGTATATATACACATATGTATATATGTATGTATATACACATATATACATATGTATATATACATATATGTGTATATACATGGATATATATGTGTGTGTGTGTGTATGTATATATATATCGTCGTGCTAAGAAGTCGTGGTAGCGTAATGGTTAGCGCACACGCCCCTCAATCGAAGGGCGCGGGTTCGATCCTGACCGGAACGCATGCACCTCTTAGTCAGTTTTCTGATCTAATGTGCATATTGTTACAATTACCACGTGCTAAAATCGGTGAAGGAAAACGTCGTGATGCAACCTGCACATCGAGATAACCGATGTGTCAAACCTGCCAAGCCGCCTTGGACAAGCGTGGCGGGTATACTGTCCGTTCCCCCTTATAATGGGAGGCCCGAACCCAGCAGTGAGACATTTCTGGGCTGACATTATATCTAATATATAAAATTCTCGTGTCACAGTTTTCGTTGCCATACTCCTCCGAAACGGCTTGACCGATTCTCATGAAATTTTGTATGCATATTGGGTAGGTCTGAGAATCGGCCAAGATCTATTTTTCATCCCCCTAAATGTTAGGGGTAGTCCACCCCTAAATTTTTATTTTTATTTTTTAGACAAAATTTTTAATTTCTATTTTTTTATGATACAGCATTAAAAGATACATACAACCCTAAATTTTCAACCCTCTACGATCAACCCCTATTTTTTACCGGGCAGGACGACGTCTGCCGGGACAGCTAGTTATATATATATATATATATATATATATATATATATATATATATAAATATATATACATCGCCCACTTCGACCACACCGACCAAATGCACCAAAATGACAAAAATGGCAAATCGCAAAAAAGTGTCGTTACAACTTTTTTGGTCTTAAAATAAGGATAAGGAACTACGTTCCAATAATTAAACTGAACAAGTTGGCGGTAAGCTAAATAAAATCTTTAACAATACTCGTTGACACTTAACATCTTTGTCTTCCGCGATCACGGCTACTGAAAAGTGGCCGAAACGTCGGAATAATCAAAATCAAATAAATCGCAGTGCCTAAAACCGTTAAAACGTAGTTTTATTAAGTAATGTTACTGAAGGCATATCCAAATATATATTTTTTTTAAGTTTACTATAAGATATGCGTTTTCTGCCCAACGGTTTGGTTTTGTTTTATTCGGCTATACTTGTAAGAACTCTGAATCACGTTGTGTACTTCTAATAAATTTTGTGATATTTCCAACGACATTTTTGAATTTACATCCTACAAATTCGTAACAATATTATCTATATAGATAAAATTGAAGTGTCTGTTTCTAATGTAAAAATAACACCTGTAAAAATAATGCCGCGTTGCCGTAGATTGAAGAAAAGTACAAGCGCGCCGCTGCCACCTTCTTTCAACACGGCGCACATGCTTATTATTTATTCATATAAGTACTTATTCATTTACCTGTTTAATCTATTAAGGCGCGTATTCTAGATGAATATTCAAGCGTCACAGGGCTGCACAACAATTCAAAGTACTTTCCAGATGTTGCTATTACAGCTTTGTGTCAAATCTCACAAAAAATAAGAAAATTATTTACCCTAAATAAAATAAGACATTTATAACTTAAAAGCATGAAATTTAAAAAGCGAACTGTATATCTTGGGTAGCTAAGTTGACAGCTGCCAAGTTGATTGTCAGACAGGAAATAAACGGGACACTTATACGACATACAATTTGTTGCCATTTAAATGCTAATGTTGAGAATGCCAAAGATTTACTGTTTCAAAGGAGTAACCGGCTATAGTTAACCAATTATTACCATATACATTTTTTTATTGCATGCGTTCAGTAGACAGGCAGACCTGGTGGAAAGCGGTTACTATCGCCTATGGACATTTATACCACCAAAGGTGCTACCAGTATGCTGCCACTCTCTAAAGCAGGGTGGGAACTGTGTGAGTGAGTGCGATCAACGTTTGACCGAGTCTCCTTGGACGCTTTCAGTATCTACTAGGCAAAGCCCGAAACAGGTTATTTTACGTTCGACGTTTGACGAAGTTGGGTACTTCTAGGTTTGATTAAAAATACTTTAGTCCAATGGCTGAAATTGGATTTTATTTCGGGCTTTGTCAAAAGGCTTTGGTCAAACCTAGGATAAGTCAGCCATTCGGGAAGACACTGCATATCGACCTTTGACAATAACATATACACAAAACGTAAGACAGTAAACACTCAAAATATGCGTTGTTAAAACTGCCGCGAAATAAACTTGAAGAGAGGGAAATAAGGGCGAAGAAATAAAAACGAGCTTTACGGTGTGTCAGTTTCGTTTTCAAAAAAATATTTACAATGAAAGTGAGAAAGCAAGAAGATGTTGGGTTAGATCCCGTGGGACCTTGGCAAATTAGTTTTGCATATTATTTTCTCGGGATAAATATTGTTTATCACTTGAATTTATAAGCTGTTATTGCAATATGATGCTGATGTAATACCCAATTATCCGGAAGTGTCTTAGCATCTACCGCAGACCTTGGCCACTGATCAATCCACCAGTACACAAGTTATACAAACGCAGTTCTCATTTCAGGACTATTTTATGACCATCGCATTCAATACCATGGTCATCACATGGCAATTTCTACCAACTTACAGCGGAACTTTAACACACTTTACGTAACTTAAAGAATTATGATCAGGGGTCAGTCGTATCAGTTGAAGCCAGTTGGGGTCAAGCTGGTCTAATTTGTCACATTCAGATGACACTGTAAGGTCTAAAAACCCCAGGAGGCATCGGTGTGTCGTCCGTGACCGGAGCATGTTACACCAGTCTGCGACGCTCGTCAGAGTTGACACAATCAAAGAGTGCGGTTCCATCGCAGGGGACTGCTGCTTACGGGGGTAGCAGCGGACCCTCCCCTCTGCTTATATAGTGGTACACTCGTAAACAACGTACACGATAAACGAGGGCATCACGGGGAGTACCACTGTTCTAGATTCCGTGACGTCCCAGCAAATGAAGATAGGGGCGCAGGTTTGGATTAGTGTATAGTCTCGTATTCTGTCCCCCGGAGCGGTGTCTGCTTCCCCCGAGAGTCGTACACGCACTCGTGCAGGCGACATTAGGCGTTGCATTTGACCTTCCTCCGTATCCATGGTCCGCGTGTGTGTTGCAAGAAAACATTCCCTAGCGTTAGCAAAAAATCAAAGAGATAGGTGCATACTGCATGAGCGATGATCCCGAACTACTCAAATCGACTTCTCTATTTCATTTTCTATATTTATACGAATATTATATTTAATTCCATCTTCCATATCCTATTTTATTTCATATTCAAGTTAGTTTTTCAAACAAAAATCAGCCTTGTCCTATCCTACCTCAGGACACAATAGGTGTCTACATAATTATATCTTCTAGTCAACTTTTCTCAAGATATGTTCAGCCAATGGGTCAGAAAAAAAGATAATAATTAGCGTAACTTTCTCATTTCTAATATAATTTTAAGTATTTAAAATTAAGTTTTTTCTTCTTGTAGTTAACTACATACAACAACAATAATAAGAACGGCACCCAGATCAGTAACCATGGAAATAGGAGGCGAAAACACATACATAGTACTCAATCATTAAATCTATTTGTTATAATTGTTCGTATGTGTAAATTTATCAGTTTATTTAAAATCTTTTTGGAAAATCATCAGTAATATATACACTAATCACTTGTCAGTTAAATTGAGCTTGTTAACTTAATTGATGTATGTATTCGGATACTACTGTTTAAATTAACATCTGAAACTAAATTGAACATTTACGGCATGAATGCAGACTGCAACAAGTTGCACTAAGCCGGCCATTCATGTCCATTTTAGATGCAAGTTGGACTACACAAAGCTTTAGCTTTCGGTTTGTTCTTAAATAGTATTTCCAGTACACAATTAAGCCCCTAAATATATTGAGAACTGTCTGTATCCGCCACTTAGAATGGAATTTATATCCTAAATCTTGCAAGATATCATAACGAAACATACGAAGGATTAAAATAATCACCATTTTAATCCATGAAGTTATCATTACAACTCGTTAAGCTGTTTGGCAACCTATTCGTGGCTAACTTTCAGACAGACAAATCTGAAAATAATATTTTGTGCTTAGACATCGTATAAGTAAAAATTTTCACTTACTATATTTTGGCATTTAGTTTTCAGACACTTTCATTTTATTTATGGTTATAGATAACTCTACGTATAATAAATAGACTACTATAGTATAGTTTACCCCGCGGCTGCGCCGCGGGTTAACCTCTAGTGCGTGTCTCTTGTTTATAGAGCAAGTGCTACAGGTTATATTATATTACATTTTTATGTATTTGCGCACAGAAGATTCACTTCATTTTATATCGTTAATTATATATACCATCCCCCCGTCTATCTGTCAACAAAATAAATTACAAAACTTGACCAAAAAGGCCAAAATGGTCTAAATAATCAAAATGGTCAAAATGACCAAAAAGGTCAAAATGATCAAAAAGGCCAAAATGACCAAATAGGCCAAAATGACCAAAAAGGCCAAAATGACCAAATAGGCCAAAATGACTAAAAAGGTCAAAATGATCATAAAGGTCAAAATAACCAAATAGGCCAAAATTACCAAAAAGGCCAAAATGAAAATTACCCCTTGTCCATCCTCAGTATTTAATTTACATACGTACCGAATTTCAGCCAAATCGGTCCAGTAGTTTTTCCGTAAAAGCATAACAAACAAACAGACAAATATCATGTTATCCCGGAAACTATCCCATTTTTCGGGATAAAAAGTATCCTATGTTCATCCTCGGTATCGAAAATATAGATATACTGAGTTTCAACCAAATCGGTCCAGTAGTTTTTACGTGAAAACGGAACAGACAGACAGACAGACAGACAGACAGACAGACAGAGTACTTTCGCATTTATAATATTAATAGGGATATATATATATATATATATATATATATATATATATATATATATATATATATATATATATATACTAGCGGCCCCGGCAGACGTTGTCCTGCTCTGAAAAAATAAAAATCTATGACCCGATCCCAGCGTCACCTACCGGTTCCAACGGTATAAAAACTATCCTATCTTTCAAGTTGGATCAAACTGCACACGGTGTGCAAATTTAATTAAAATCGGTTGAGTAGTTTAGGAGTCCATCGCGGACAAACATCGTGACAGGAGATTTATATATATTAAGATATATTCTCTTCAGATTTGCTAATTAAAAAGTATGTATATTATGAATATAAAAGTTAAGAAAAGTAGAAGCCTACGCATGCTATAAAAGCGCCTTTCATACCCTTAGGTCAGATTTTGCAAATAAAATATGTAATAAAACTCGTTACTATGAATTTTATCTTTACACCATCCGCATACATAATTTTATTACTGATAACCCTGAATAGAGTTCCAATATTTTAAGCATTATTTTAGTTATTACAATGTAGGCTTAAGTCTACCGTACTTTGTCTTTTTTTTTATAGTGGGGGAATGAATGCCGCGTCCCTTTGCACCTTGGTGGAGGCAACTTCGAGGGGTATAAGAGGCTCCTAGAGTCCTGTACACACTATTTTAATGAGTATGGAACTGTTAAATGACGGCCGCCGGATTATACATTAAACCTAGCGGTCTCGCCAAGTCTTTATGAGCCACCAATACACATCACCCCCTGACGCCTTGACGCGTGGTTCACCAGGGAGGCTAAGACAAGCGGCCTGAAATAGGTCAACTATAAATTCTTAAGCCCGGTTTACATCAAAGAAGAGAGAGGAGATAGAGTAATACCTCAAACTTACGCAATTAGTGAGACTCAGCAATAATGGCGTCAGTCGGAGTATAATATAGTGTGGGGGAGTAAGTAATCGAAAGTTGTGTCACGGTCAAACAAAAGACGAATTGATGACAACAAAAGTTCGCGTAAGATGAGGTGATACCAGGGCTGAACCGCCCTTATGTGCAATGTGTGCATCACACACGTGCATAAAGTAGTCGACTGTTGCCAGAGCATATGAAGAGCAAGCGATAGTCATTTTCCGCAGCCATGGCTATAGGCGAATCGAAAAAATACGGGGGGTTTACAGGGTATTTAGGTAACAGGGCGCCGAGTCTCCACATGCCCTCACCGTGATCGCCACACGATGAAATGTCTGTAAGTAGATTTCTCCTCGTCGAATAAAAAGGGTACTAAAGGGCGTCGTGAGGCGCTTCTGCTTGATAGAGATTTTAGTTTAGGTAAAATTACATTTATTATAGTAACTTATGTATTTTGAAATGTATAATTACTTATTGACTATAACTAACTTTACTGAGATTAAAATAGGAAACTTATTCGACACTATTAAAGATTTATCACAAAATTAAACCGTGAGTGCGGGGGTATTGGTAAGACGAGTATAATATTGGACTTCTATAGATGGATGATGATGGTTAATTAAACTTTAACATAAAATCAGACACTAAACGTAATCGTTCAGAAAACACCAATTTAACTGTTTCTAATAAACTTAAAGTTAGTTCTTAATTTACACGGAATAGTAGCGACCCTGAGCAATTAGCGCCGTGTCCCCGGTAGGGCTAAGTTTTAATGGCCCCAGCCACTGTGGAGATAAGAGCCCCCGGAAACTCAAGGAGTACTGTTTAATTTAATAAGTTGTGTTTAACGATACGACATATCTAATTTAACTGTTATAGTTATGGTTATAAGTGGAATTAGTTCTGAGAGTGCTGCTCGAAATGCTTTAGCAACAAAACCTGCATATCTAAAGATTATGTTAGCAAGAAAGTTCAGAAAGGTTATGTCGACTAAAGCAGCAAATAGATGCGTAAGGAAAACCCATTAGAGCCCTTAGAATACTTGTAGTTTTTTTATTCCCTTTATATTAGGAATACTGGCAGATGGTCCGCGCAGAGAAAGGACCTCAGCATAGTGTATAGGAAAAGACGGACTCTAGTATATATGTATATCAGATTACATATATTTCCTATTTTATTATTCAGTAATCACTTGGTTTTTCTAATAAAGAAGTCTATATGGACCTTTTTATTTGATATTATGAAAGCGCCAGTTTTCACAATGTGGCCTAGCCACATCACGGTAAGTCTGCAGGTTATAGGTAGAAACATTTATGTAAAACCGATTTCCATACGCAATACATTGCCGCCGCGTAACTGCTGTAGTTGCCAACATTATACGATGAATGGAATTTAATAGTAACCATAGTAGCAACGCATGTTTTAGATCACAACCATCAAGCGAGCGTGATGCGGCAGCTTCCGACTATTTTCAGAAGTAACCTAAAACGAATGACAAAAATATGTTTATCTTATTGAACCATAATCTAATTTATTTAACATCCGGTATGTAGGGCCCATCGGCAAAGAATTTCTTTAAATACATCGCTCTTCTCTTCAAAACATTTTTAACACTACCCGGGATAATAAGGCTGGCCCATATATCATGCAGGAAATTAGCATTGCTATACAGCATGGCAATGCAGCCAATCTTCAGGACAAGCTTCTCACTGGCAGTGATCTGATAAATAATCCAAAACATTACATTTGGTTATATTAAAGTTTATTTTTAACAACTTGAAACGAAAGATGCAAGAATTTTATTATATACTACTAATAGTCTTAGGCAATACGAAGCTTAAAAATGTAAATGAAATAAGTATGAAAGAAGCAGTGTTACCACAGCTTGCCGTATCTAAACGTGCCATTAGCAGAAAGGGCGCCGACCGCAAATGCAATTTGGCGTCGCGGCACCCTATTTTGTATACATAATTAACTCTGTCAGCTGCATCTTCAATGTCTTTTTGCCTTTATCTACAGTTGGTTTTGACGTGATTTGAGCTTTGCAAATTAAACTGTGCATCTTTAGTAGCTTTTAGAAATTTAGACTTCACATTTTTAGGTATAAATGTAGACATGTATTCATTTCAAAAATAGCAATAGCAACTCTAAAATAACCACACGACTAAGTCCGTTGAACTCTACTTATAATCAATTCTGATAAAAACAGGCGTAGGCACCATTTCTACCATTTCTTTTAGAAAAGTATTTCAACTCTCTCAAATTCTTTAACATTTTAAGAGGTTTTGTATATTCAATATATAAACTAATATTGAAGCCATTATTTCTCTTAAATACCGTAATATTTTAAACAAACTTCCCAACTTTGCGCAAAATCGATAATATTGGGTAATAAATGGGCTAAAGTTGCGATTCGGCACGGACAGAGAGGACTTGAGGACTCAATAAGGATTATTTTGGGCTCTTTACTCGGATAATAATCCTTTGTAAACCGCAAGGATGTTACCTACAGTCTCTGCCGTAAGCCACACAAGTTTTCCGTGAGGAGGGTCTTAAGCTCAATCCTAATGATATTAATGCAATATATATCATTTATTCTTTTAGTATTTTTAAAGTCAAATTAGTATTAGTAAAGCGCTAACCGCGACTTGTATACAATTTTTTCTAACGTTTTGGCCACTTCTATTATATTTCATTTTAATTACCAGATACATTTTATGTTTTTATTTACTATCAAGAAACTAATCTAATTTAGCACTCCTAGACATGTTAAGGCCAAAGAAAAAGAAAACCAGGCGTGTTTGTTAGGGAGCAGAGTCGGCAGTGTGTCTGCTATATTCAAACTAAACTTTACATCACAATGGTACTTTATAAGTTTGTAATGTCTGCTTAAAGTATGAATTTATGAAAGTAGACGAAACAAAAAGTTTACCTAGGCTCTAAGGAGATCTATTGACCTTGCCTGCCCCTATAGGAAACAATCATGATAACATGTATTTATAATCCAAAATTGAAACTCTAAGTCTTATAATTTAGTACTCCATTACAGCAGCTTGAGATGATTACTTCTTCAATTAAAAAAAACAACCATGTGCGTCACGGGACGCCCGACAGAAGTGATAACTTGCGTGAGAAAAAGGGAAGCCAGACAGCCAGACTCGCTCCGTAACGCGTTACGTAACGAAGCGGTTTACTCTCCCATAAGAAGTTATCACTTCAAACGTCCTTCAAATACACGAGGCATTATTACGACAACGCACGTCATTTTAATTTTACAGATTCTACATTTGAATGTTACTTTAAGTCTGATTATTTTTCTAAAAAGCGAACCTAAGTTTCTCAATATATCACCTAGTTTTGCGGTGTCGTTTATCTTAAACTACTTTCAAGTTTTGTGAGTAAACAAAAACTTGAAGGCACTTATCAATACGGCATACGTATTGAACGTTCGCCGTTTGACATCAAACTTTTTCCATTAGAACTTGCGAACGTGAAAATTATTTGGCTTTGAAGCGTAGCGCCATCGTTCGTATTTGTCTATGCTTGCAGTGTAAAAAAACGTATATGAAAACCGAAAGAATTAACAGACTGAATCAAAATTATTTTTATTGTAGCGTTTTTTGAAATATATAAACATCCTAAGATATATATTAACCAATAAAAAATCCATTAACTTTATTAGTATTGCAGATATTTACAATTGACAGTAACCACTTACCATCACGTGGACTATTACATAGTTTACCTACAAACAAACATAAAAAACTTCAACGGACAAGTGGAAAAACGAATCGCAACGGCTGAGTGGAAAAACGATTTGCAACGGACAAGTGGAAAATCTTCAACTGAGAAATGACAAAATGAATCTCAACAAAATTTTAACTTTAGGTGTTACGAGCAGATTGTTAATGTACTTGTCCAATTCGAAAACCTACAAGATTGAACATCAGATTGGAGTAAGGCCTACAGACTAACTGTGAATCTTTCAAAACCACAGCTAATTTCCTTCCTCATGCGGCTAAAACTTGTACTTGCACAATCTCTCCTTCTACCTATTCTACATAACACCAATGTCAGCTGCGTCAATGTTATCTTACTGAAAGCCAACTATGTAAACTTGGATGATTTCAAAACTTTTGCATTCGATTCCTATTTCGTATGCGTTTCGGAATTTCGCACCAAACTCAGGCCCCCAATACGTCTTCGCCGGAATGCTCATATAGATTCAGACTCCTGCATTTATTGTCAGCAGTTATTGTCTTTATAAGAGTTTTTCTCGTGTTTATTTATGTAAGTGTATTGCATAATTTTATTGACACATAGCTTATTAGTATATTTTTTATAGTCTACAAATGGATGTATGTTATATCATGCATTATACATTTATTTATTACAAAATATTGATCCAGTAAGTAAGAATAATATGACATACCAATGTTCTTATCAAACTTTTTGGCCATCCAAAGGTTGTCTGGAAAAAATCGCTAATGGTGATAGGACCGCCTATTGTATTTTAAATGAAATTCTGTTAGCTGATATTTTAAAACACAATAAAGCATATTCATTCATTCATTTACAGTTTTTTAGAGTAAACTTTTATCAGGTACGGTGTTGTCCTAGAGGGTATTGAAAATAATAATGTTTTTTGAGCGCCCAACGTTACAAGAACTAAGATTGACATATTATACCACTTTATGTTGACAGTAGAAGTTCTAAACTTCTAACATCAGTGTAGTTTTGTGTGTATTATTAGTTAGTTATAACTTTTCCTTATATATTTTTTGCGACAAACAGGATCATAAATTTATTCGGAAACTATGTGAAATAAACTTTATTGTATTTTTGAATCCATGCTTATTTTTTTTAATGCATCAAATGTGGTACAATTCTTATCTATTACATTCGTAAGAGTATGTAGTGGGAATTGTCTATTGTAACTGAATATTGTTTCTACCTGCGCTATATATTTGCCGATCTCAATTTAGTATTTAGCGTTCCATGCAGTTTCACTGGCGTTAATTTCAAAATCATATGTAGTGAGTGTCCTTGGACACCTGGTTGCCTGGAAGAGATCGCTATAAGCTATAGAGCCATTGTTCTAATGGAAATGTATTCATATTAAATTTCCTAGGTTTAAGTTAAGTGGTGGACAATAGAGTTTTTATTTATTCATTCATTCATCAAGAAGAACTTACGATTTTTCGGGATAAAGTATTTTATGTTTATCTCCGCTATAAAATGTACATATATATAAAACAAAATTTTAATACATTCCCAAATATCTAAACAACATAAAACAAATAAGTATTTTGGCCAACATACTGGTTATAATCAAACATTTATAGTGCAATAGAAGCGCCCAGTTCTATCAGCAGTTAACTGCTAATACGTAACCTTAAGTTATAGCCGTCAAGTTATATAGCCAAAAACCTGACGAGCTATTTAAAAGCTCGCATAAAGACCAAAATTAAAATAAAAACTTCGTTTAAAAAAACCAACTTCAAAAACTATAAAATAACTTATTTCTAAAACTATTATTATTAATATTATTTAAAACATCTTAAAGTCGGTGCTTAGTAATTTTCAAAATATAGTCATTTTTATCTTTTACTTTGCACCGACTTCAAGATGTTTTAGATAATATATATTAATAATAATAGCTTTAGAAATAAGTTATTTCATAGTTTTTAGAATTTTAGTTTTTGAAGTCGGTTTTTTTAAACGAAGTTTTTATTTGTTACTTTTTAGTGTCTAGCCATGTATGGGTGGAGCTCCGAATGGTGCCGCGCTTCTTAAAAAATATAGGTCCCAAGAAACGGGAACTAAAAAATGATCGTAAAATAAAAACTACAGGGCCAAACTATATCAAATTTTTAGGGGACCAAATGGCAGCTATTCCACGTCGAACAAAAAAAATCACGTTAATCGAATCATAAATATCAGAGTAATCGGTGTACATATGGAACAAAAAGGATTTTTTTCATAAAAATGTTCATAAATAAAACTACTGGACAAACTATGTAAATTTTAGGACCAATTGGAAACTATTCCGCGTCGAATAAAAAAGAATCACGTAACTCGATCATAAATCACGGAGTAATCGGTGAAATACATAAATAAAAAACGACTTCAAAACAAAACACTAAAAAAAAAATTATAAAATAACTTATTTCTAAAGCTATTATTATTAATAAATATAATCTAAAACATCTTAAAGTCGGTGCATAGTAATTTTTATGTTTTACTTTGCACCGACTTCAAGATGTTTTCAAACGAAGTTTTTTTAAATTTGTTACTTTTTAGTGTTTAGCTATGTATGGGTAGACCTACGAAAGGTGCCGCGCTCCTTAATAAATATAGGTCCAAGAAATGGGAACAAAAAAATGAATCGTAAAATGAAAACTACTGGGTCAAACTATGTTAAATTTTTAGGGGACCAAATGGCAACTGTTCCGCATTAAACTAAACAAGAATCACGTAAATCGGATGATAAATCTCAGCGTAATCCGTGTACATACGGAACGGCACGGAAAATTTTCATAAGAAATGTTCATAAAATGAAAACTACTGGACCAAACTATGTTAAATTTTCAGGGGACTAAATGGCAGCTATTTTACATCATACATACATACATACATAAAATCACGCCTGTTTCCCATGGGGGTAGGCAGAGACAATGGATCTCCACTTGCGACGATCCTGACAAACATCTTTCGCTTCACCTACTTTCATTAACCTCTTCATACATGCGCGTTTATTTGAAATGCTTTTTACCTGACCTTTTTTTTTTTAACAGTTCTGATATTTGTTCATGGTATGTTCGTCTCAGTCTGCCGGCAACAGCTCTACCATTGTCAATACTGTCATATACCTGTTTTGTGATTCTATCTTCATCCATCCTCTCTACATGCCCAAACCACCTTAACATTCCTTTTTCAACTCTTGTTATTACATCTTCTTTCAAACCACATCGTTCCCTTAGCACACTGTTTCTTATCCTATCATTCAAGCTAACCGCACATATACTTCTCAAAGCTCTCATTTCAACTGCGTTTATCCTACTTTCATGCTTCTTCTGCCATACCCAACTTTACCATACATCAGGGTCGGCACCAACACTCCTTTATGGACAGCCAAGCGTGCCTTTACAGACACTTTCTGGCTATTCATAAAAGAATTTAGCGCTCCATTCACCCTATTACCTGCCATAACTCTCCTTTCAATATCCCTTTCATGCTTTCCGTCTCTGGTAAACATGCAGCCTAAGTAAACAAATTCACTAACTTGCTCTAACTTTTGATTTCCTATCTGTATATTACAACTTGTCATTCCTTCATCTCTTGCAAACACCAGAACTTTCGTCTTGTTCACATTAATTTTCATACCCTTTCTCTCAAAAGATTCATTCATAATTGTTACCATCTCCTGTTACTCCGTTTCCTATGACGCAAGTATAACTTGATCATCGGCGTAGAGTAGACATTTGATAAGTAACCCATTAATTCTTAAACCATTTTCACTTTTTTCAAATCGTCCAAGCAACTGTCTAAGAATAGGTTGAACAGCCACGGCGACGCTACACAGCCCTGTCTAACACCTTTTTTACATCAAACTAAAAAATAATCATGTAAATCGGATCAGAAATCTCAGAGCAATTGGTGTACATATGGAACGGAATGAAATTTTTTTTCATAAAAATATTCATCAAATGAAAACTACTAGGCCAAAGTATATTATATTTTTAGGGGAGTAAATGGCAACTATTCCGCATCGAACTAAAAAAGAATCACGTAAATCGGATCATAAATCTCGGAGTAATCGGTGTACTTACATAAAAAAGCATACCTATCAAATTGAGAACCTCCTCCTTTTTTTAAAGTCGGTTAAAAATTCTAATAGACGGATAATTTCTGAAATTAACAAATTTAAGATACATACATTTTATTGTATTATATAGAGAAGGATATAAAACGAAAGACGTTCACCAGCTTTAAGAGACATTCAGTTGCATACTCTTCACGTAACTCGTCTACATTAATAACTGAACAACTTCAAAAACAAATTTAACATACAGACATTTTAACTGTGTTATATTTATTGTAATAGGTAGAAAAGGATTTGAAACGAAACATCTTCAACAGCTTTAACGGGAATTCAGTTGACTACTCTTCCACGTGACTCGTCTGCCTTAATTACTGAACAACTTCAAAGACAGTGAAGAAGAGTCGAGCAGTCTTGTGACTGGCTTGGTACAAAGCCCAACTTAGATTTGATTATACGGTTCCACTTTTATTTTATCTGCAGAACACTATAAAACATTATCCATGGTTCTTTCATCTGTTTTGTTGTGTTGTGGTTTAGGCATTGGCTCGCCTAGTCTATTAGAACGCAGAAAAAGGGTAAAGGCGAAATAAGAACCTCCTCCTTTTTTAAATAGGTTAATAAGTAATAGGACCAATTAAAGTATTTTTTGTTACTCGAGTAAGGAGTATGTATCTCCTAAGACAGGCCAGCAACTCCCTTTTTTAATTTATTTTAATGCATGAGTTCAACAAACAGGCAGACGGCCCACCTAATGGTAAGCGATTACCATCGCCTATATCCATAGGCAAATATCCATTTGCAACATCAAATACCTTACAAATACGCTGCTGCTCTCTTGAGGGATTCTGGATCCTGACCACTAGTACTGAAACACAACTCAACTCAGGGGTGGTAGCCATCCAGACGGGCAGATATCCTACCACTTGGCTGTGAGTTGCTTTGTCTCTTACGACAGACCGCCCAGCTGCAGGACACCCACTTGATGGAAAGTGGTCACCTACTTCTGTCCCGGCTACCGTCATTAGAGGTATTACCAACGTGATGCTATACATACCTCGATGTCATTTAATGACAATTTCAAAAACTCCCTAAAGTAGCATTCGAGCATAATAATCAAATAACATTTGCACAAAAAGTACTAAACAATTTTTTCACAAAGTTCGAATTCACTATTTATGCATTTTGACAATCAACTCAACATTGAATACAAAACAACAAAAGGTCTACTTTTGTATTTCAAAACTACGAGTACACGAGCAATTGAACAGGGTTCTGTACCTATTACATTTGCGTAGCTTCCGCAACCTTTTCTATTTTGTTCTATATACCTTGTGGTTAAATTTTAGAAGGCTCGTCTATTATATTAATGTACTATTACAACAAGAAAGATTTCAGAACAGGAGGCAAGTTCAAGAAAATCTTTCTTGGTGTCATTATAAAGAGTTTATGAAATGTACCACGATAAAGAATAAAGATCTCTAGCAAATGAAAGAAAAAGAAGGAAGGCGTAATGTAGAGCATAAAAATAATACTAAAATAATAAAGTAGCGGTTTTCCTGAAAATATTCCAAACACTCATCATAAATATAACCTTTTCTGTTTTCTTTAAAAAGAACCCTAAAAAGTTACTTTGAAACAGCCATAACAGTTGTAACTCGACGTATTGTTGAATTTTACCTACCAACAAAATTAAAAAGTTCTCGCCTAACAAAATTTCAGTAATGTATGTACTGTTAGCAGAACAATTCTATATTTCTTTTTACAGCAAAGAATTTTGATTGATTTTTAATGCATAAGATATGCTTTGTTTTTTTACTTGCACAGTGCCTTATTACACATCATTGTATTGAAACTTTTTAGACTCATTGAAGAAGATATGCATTAAAAAGAATATGCAATTATTTGCTTTGAATAAACTATGTGAGCAAAATTACAAAAAGATCCGAAAAATACACCAATTATGCAATTTTTGCGAGAACTTCAATGCTTAAATAAATAAGTATTTACTTATTTGTAGTTATAGTACGAATTTAAATACATTCTCTTTTGAATTATATACAAATAAACAAGAAATAGGGCTAATATTGACCATAAAAAATGGGTGGGGTTTATTTTGTATAGACACATCTAGGCTAACAAAACGTAAACTCATAAGCGTGTAGCCTCCGTAATGCTGATTGACCACCAAAGGCGTTACAAATGCGCTGCTGTTCTCTTAAGAGAGGCTGGAACCTGGCAACTAATGCCGTAGCACAATTCAAGGTTGTTATGGCGGCATACTCTAGACTTGGGATGGTAGCTATCCAGACGGGCAAATACCCTTCCACCTGGCTCTGGAGTTTTCTTGTCGGCTCTTACGACAGGCCGTCCGGACGCAAAATTGTATTCTTTCTCCGTTCCTGCACGGAAAAACTTTTGAATTTGATTTTCAACAAAATATAAAATATCCAATTTTAATTTAAATGAATAGCACTTATTTTTCATGATATGGATTATATATTCAGTATTATAGGAGTGATAGACGTCCCTGCATGATTATAATACGCAAATTTCCACGAGTTCTGTGATTTGCCATAGGAGGAGTAGGTAAAAATAATAATTTACAATTAATATACTATCTGTACATAGAGCAAACTATGCTACTGTAAAGCTCTTCGCACAATGAAGTTTTTGGCGTCGCTGGCAATCTCGATCGTTGTACACAGAAACTTTCGGATCAAACCTAGTTTTAGACTTGCCAGTTCACGTACGTGTAAGAGGACGACCTTAAAGTTAAAGGAATAATTGAGAAGAAATTGTACCACTTTTAATGGCGTTTTAGTTTTTTTTGAGCAATTTAAATAGTGGCCGTGGTTTAAGTTATCTAAACCACGGCCAATCTAGATCTAAAATTAAGCTAGGAGATCGCACCGAAAGTAAAGCAAATTTGATAAAAAAAATCAAAAAAGTTAATAGCAAACCGACCTGAAAGGTAAAAAATAAAAACTTCCTGCACTGCTGGCTCGGGCTTCCCACTAAAGGAGAACGGATAATATACCCAGCACGCTTGTCCAAGGCGGCTTGACAGGTTTGACAAATGGGCTATCTCCATGTGCAGGTTTCAATATGATGTTTTCCTTCACCGTTGTTAGCAAGTAGTAATTGTAAAAATATCCACATTAGGTCAAAAAACTGCCTAAGTGGTGCATGCGTTCCGGCCAAGATTCGAACCGACACCCTTTGAGTTAGGGACTCATGCGCTATAACGACTTTAAGATTACTTCTTGAAACTTCTAAGCTTAAGGCTTGTAATATTCCGATATCATCCTGATTATCCTCGTTATGATATCAGGACAAAATTATAAACTTATGGTATTGTCATCGGTCCTTATAACGTGTGTAAAATTACTAAAAATAAGTGTCGCTGGAGTCAAGTACTAGATTTTTATTGTTTCATAGCAGGAAAATATTTGTTGAGGCCGGTAGTATCAAACGTCAGAGACTGTTTGAAAATGATATCAAAGATTCCGTAAATACGGTATTAGATGATTCATTTCTGTTTCTCAATTAGGATGATTCAACTATTCTCTAACTTCCTCATCCAGCGCCTACCAGCAACCTTGCACAGGTCGTCGGACCATTGGGCTGGAGGGCGTACGAAACTACGTTTACCGAGACGCGGTGTCCATTCCAGGACTCGTCTGCTCCATTAGCCATCGGTCCTACGGCAGACGTGACCGGCCCACTGCAACTTCAACTTGGTAATTTTGCGAGCTATGTTGGTTGCCTTGCTTCTTTTATGGATATCCTCATTTGTAATTTTATCCATAAGAGAAACACCCAACATAGCTTGCTCTAGCGAGCTTTCCATGTAACAATAAACTTCAATTATTGAATGTCATTGAATACGATCGTTGAATTCTGTGCCTTTCAAACAGATTGATTCGATTTGGTCGATTCGTTTAATGTCAGCGTTACATACACACAGATAATCTAATAAAAGCGTGTTAAAATAAATTAAAAGAAAATCAAGTACGATAAAGTCAAAGTGCAACATTGTAGATCGTGATTGTAATTTGCATTCACAAAGCAAAAGCGAATTGAAGCATCCGATAGCCGTGCCCGACCGTTTTCATTATGTACGTCCCTTTGCAATCCTCCTTTGAGATGAAAATGAAAAAATTGCACGGAATTGCTGTGATTATTCGACACTTTTCTCCTCCGTGTCACCTTCAATCGCCTGTAACCAATTTACCATTTTGAAACTTATTGAAAACTATGGTTGAAATCTGCATAACACTCTGGTAGATAAGTTAAGTAAGTTTTCACCTTCTCGCAATTATTTGGGATCGACATAATATGTCATTAACTTCCATACTTCTCTATTCTGACATACGTCCGCTGTCACAACTATAAATGATTAATTAAACTGATGAACTGAATATCTTATATCCCTTTTAAGATTATTGTCTCAAGAACAACTTCATTCCAAATATAATTTATAGGAGATACATAAGAACACCACTTTCCAAAAATAATAGCTATATTATACACGAAAACATGACTACAATATAATTATTACGATTGCGTTTCACTAAATATTACACTTCTAGAATAACAATCCAAGCGACAAACTTAATATTTCGGAACAGTTCCTCCTTCGAAAAGTCATCTTTGAAGTTACTCGGTGCAAATTTCAAAAGAAAGTACTTGAGAGTTCTTAAAAAAAATATCCACAAATGAACCGGGCCACGGTAAGTAATCGACAGATTATCCACGGTCACTAGTCAAAGGATATTGTTGACAACAGTTCTACGGATCGTCAATGCAGGGTTGACTTAACCTGATTTGACGTGCCATTGATCTTAAATCTGTGTTATCATATGATTTCCAAATAATAGAGACGCTAATTTTTTTTTGTCTTAAGCTCCTATATCCATTTTGTATCCCCATGCAAATGATACTTTCGTGTATCTGTCGCCTGTACACACATTAGACGTGGGTACTCTCAATTTATCAGAAACTTTCTTGTAATCTGTTACTTCACTTGTGAAGATCGTGATTTTGATGAGAGTGAATAATCGCACTTCTCTGCGGAGATCGATTTCGACCACGTTGTCAGGCCGAATTTAGCTTAGCAGTCACCTGTCTATTGCCTACAACTTTCCCTGTGACTACAAATCTCTGTGGGTTCTATGGCCAAAGTACATTAGTATCAATTTCCGACCTGATGATCACAAATTTTGAGCTTTGCCAGTACGGAGGCATTCGTTCAGCGAGCTGTCCATTCCATGACCATTTTCAGCATCTCATGCAAACATCACATTACAAAGTTACACCAGAAACTTCCAGATTTCCCTTATCTGCATCGGAATAATTCCCGCCTTAGGGCTTCATGTTAGTTAGGACTAAACAAAAGCATTTAGACAACTGTCCAAACAGCGTACAATGAGTTAACTCGAGTAATTAAATGCGTGGGGCATGCGCTCATGTTCCATTACGGAGCATCAACAAAATTTCTGAGCGAGTGACGATTTCACTTTAACTTTATCTGTAATCTGTTTTAACTTGGCAGGATTAGGGGAATGCGGATGAAGTACGAGTTTCAACTGGAATTTTGTGTGTTTTTGTTTAATTTCGCTAATGCAATTGTGTCATGAAATGTTTAAACTGTGCCATTAGAATAGATGATAGGATTTGAAGATTTATTGCAGTCTAAGTCTTATTTATGAACTACTTACGTTGGAGTGCTCGCGTGTACTTTGGACAAGTCTCTCACTTTATAGTCTTGGAATAAATAATGTAAATTATAACTCTGAAAATAGCTTAAGTCATTCATGACTATTTCTTCGGATAAAGTATTTCTATTTTTTCATTCTTGATGACAAGACAGGCTAAGTCATTGTTCTGAAATTTGATGTTTGACATAATTTTAGAAAGAATAAGTGAAAATTTTAAAGGCAATAAAATTTCTTTTCGACCACACATAATGAAGGGTGTCGTCTTGTCGTATGAGAACAGCATTATTATTGTTTATGAGTTGAGTATAAGATATGAACATATATGCCTATACATTCATATATATTATCACGCCTTTTCTCATGGGGGTAGGTAGATACTATAGATCTCCACTTGCGACGTTCCAGACAAACAACTTTCGCTTCATCTACTTTCATTAACCTCTTCATACATGCACGTTTATTTGTTATGCTTTTTACCTGACCTCGTTTTAACACTTCTGTTATTTGATCATGGTGTGTACGTCGTGGTCTACGGTTACCAACTCTACCATTCACCATACTGTCATACACTTGTTTTGTGATTCTATTTTCATTCATCCTCTCTACATGCTCTATATATGTATAGTATACCGAAAAAATGATCGGTTACACTGTATGGTGACCAATGCTAATTTAAGTACTTACTTATACGACGTTACATAGAGTACACCTTTCGGCGCAAATCATACCATCACAATTTTCCGAAAAAATGACTGTAATATACAAAGACAGACAGACTAGCGGATTGACAGGACGACAACAGGGTTCCGTTATAGCTAATATGGTTACGGATCTCTAAAATAATAAAAAATACACATTCCTCTATACGAAAGTAAAAACAAAACAATGTTATTAATCAAAAGGTAATTCAAATACAAATAAACATCAAGTTTCGAAAACAAACCCGTTAAAACAATTATTGCCTAAACCAAACACTTTAGAGAGTACCCGTGTTGGCCGCAAATTTCACAGATGTGCACGCAACGAGTGGAATCAAAAACGTTCCTAAACCGATCCAACTTTGAAAACAAAAAAGGCTAAAACAACTTTTAATTAAATACAATCCGAAAACAATCGTAACTGTTGGAAAGCACATCCTTTTGTTGATTATTAGATTTTCCGTGCGGTCAATTACCATCAACCATGTTAGGAAGGTCTCTTGTGTTCTTTAAATCAGTGTAGATTCAATACAAGTTCAAGTAGACCTGAGGTTTTCATAAGATGGTCCTTTCCGAAATCGCTTTCTAAAATCTTCGGCTCGTAATGGTTTTAAGATGTCTTTTTAAAAGAAAACTTACATTGTCTTAAAAGTTTTCTTTAAGAAAGATAAATAATAAAAGAATAAAGGTAGCATTATATTTTTAACTTCACACTTTTTGAGCTACAGATGGCTTTAATAGTTATATGCAAGTTTCTAAAATATAACTTACATTCGTAATAATATGAGTGCCTACAAATAAATGTTCACCATTTCTACATTTCTACACCGGGTATAGATTGATACTGCACTCTTTCAGATTCCAAAACGTAGTGTCTTCTTTCTTGGGGGTTGTTATACGCTTCTTCAATAAAATTCCGAATGAAGTGTTCGATCTGCCCTTCTTTAAATTTAAAGCTAAATTCAAAAACACCTTGTTTAAAAATGGATACTACACTATTGAAAAATATTTAAATGACAAAAGTGCATTTACATAGCAGCTCGCTCCAGCCTTTTATACTATCTTCTGTATAATGTTTATATTTTGCATAATGTGTAAGGAATCTATTAAATTAGTCGCACTACGAATTTTTAGTAGTACATTATTACGACAGTAACAATTTTTTTTTTTTTTACAACTCCGTGCATTCTTTGAAAACTAGTTGCTATACAACTTCCATATGTATCTTTAAAAAAAGAGCCTGAGATAATATATAAATAATTATGATGTAAAAATTTTTTTTCGGGCTGGGGACTTTCCAGTCGCTTGTTCTACTTTAAACAGTGAAACACGGTGTATAGAATAGGAAGTATAAAACTTATTTTGTATAAAACTTTTGAATTTAAAATATAGCCGCCACTTCGTACGCACAGGACTACGCTTTTATATTTATATTTTCTAAACTCTGCAAGATATCGAAATGGAAATTCGGCTGGCCGTATCTCCAACAGCATACTGCAGCCAGCCGGACTGCAGCTTGTGATATAGTATGCGGCCTTAGTTATACCTAATTAATTTCAGAATATTTGAGTTGACGTATATTATTATTGATAAGTTTTTCGTTGTATGTATATCAAAATGTATGTCAAAATAATCAACTCATCTAACTTGAAAAAGTTACATGCTAGATGGATAGGCTACAAAAAAAACTATTTCTTCATATCAATCACATTTTCGTTAATTATTTAAGTAAGCAGAGATGGAAAGCGCTTTAAAGAAAACCCTAATTCCTCTCATAAAATGTCCCAAAAACAATTTAAACTTGCCACATTAACTTTTCAATGACAAAAAAAGGGCTTCAAATCCTGAATACACTCAGAGGGCGTTGGCAAAAAGGGCTTTATCCGGCCAAGGGACCTTTACTAAAAGCAATGTACCTATATGTAAGTCGGAGGAATATAATGCGATTTATTTTGTAGTTATACGAATATAGAAATAGGCACAAGGCGGGTGATGGATAAGGGACATTAGTTTGCTTTCAGATTTGTTCTTTGATAAACCAACTAATCTTTTAAATGACTTTTTGATGCGAACAATGTGATCTATTTATAACAAAGCCAAAAGGATTGTATGTTTTGATCGTAGTCTTAAAAAAGAGAGAGCAACTTACACAAGAAATAATTGATATGATATATTGGGTTTGATTACCTGAAACAACAAAAAATAAATTATCTTATGCTCTCAATATAAAACAATAATAATATAATGTATCTAAATAATTAGTATAAGAAAGTACACAAATACTAGATGTTAAATTGATGTGATCCGCATGTAAGAATAAGATTGCAATGCAATCGGTATAATTCAAACTAAAGAATAAGATGAAGAATCTATCGGGGTCTTTCTTTTTGAATTTGTCGTTTAATATTATATGTGTAAATAATGTACCGTGCAGATATTATATATAAGCTGTAGCATATGAGAAAAACTGCCGTGCAAATTTTTTTTTCTTGCATTGGCCGCAATCACGTTTTTTTAAATCTTTATCTGTTTAAGAATTTTCCGTTTCAAGTGACTTTTTGATAATAACAATTTGCATCATGAACATTATTGGCCGAAATGAATTATCTGGCATGGTTTTAAAGAAATGCGTTTGGTAGAAAATTTTGGGCTCAGGAAGTTATCCAGAAACAAAATCCAGTCCAGATGGGAAACACATTACCAATAAATTTTACATAGACGCCTAGCGACTTCCTTTTCATTTTTCGCCACCAATAATTTGTCGTAACTATTGCTTTTAATTTGTCTTATTTTGAAGACTACAATAAGCCTTTTTCAACCAAAATGTAAAAAAAGACTGGTGTCCTAATAAACTATACTAATTACGTATTCGATCCTCGTAAGACAGTAGCAAAGCACGAACCCTTGTCAATAGCCGGAGCAATTAGAAAACGGACGTGGGCACCACTAAATTGGGTCCTATATAATTCCTTTGATTTATAACCTAAAGGGGGTAAACAGAAATTATCTAGCAGAGTATTTTGCAAGTTAAAATTTAGTGGACGTTGTTTAGATATCTCGACAAAGTAATGGGATTACTTTTGATCGACTTAACGTGTATTTCATGACAATATTTTTCTGTCGTTCTGAACACAGCAGCAAAAGTTTGTGAATTTTTAATGATGTATTACAGTCATAGTCTGTTGTAGTAATAAAACAGTATTCGAACGGCACACCTGATAGAAAGTAATTACTTTCGCCTATGAGCATTTGGAACATTAAAGGTGCCGCTACCACTATGTTGTCGGTCTCAGATCGGACTAATGTCTGGGCATAAAGTTATTATAGTTTCTATGGCGGCGTACTCTAAACCAAAAATGTTAGCCAGCCAGGCAAATGACATTATCACCTGACTGTGACTGTGAGTTGTATTGTCCTATCTTATGACAGCCCCCTCGGCCACAGGACTTAGTATACCGTCTTAGTTCTTGCATGGATTATAAATCCTCAAAATACCTCTGCTGTCCATATTTTATGGTTTCTTAAATGTAACAAAAGATTCACTTCCATTTAGGGTCTCACGGTTAATTTTACTAAAAAACAATTCAAATCCGAAGCACTAATTTTCACTTCAAAATAACTAACACAGAAATATTACTAATGAATTTAGATAGATTTAGTTATTATAGTTCATTATGATATAAGTGCGGTAAGTTAGTTTTTGCGAACGAGTAGAAAAATGTAAGCCCTCAACTTCGTCTCGGGCTTACCAAAGGCACCGTTTTGTGACAACCTACAACCGTACGTGTCATACAATGGTTGTTAACACATTTAAGACAGAACAGTACAACAATAAGTAATGAAAAAATAATAATAATAAATCGGAAATCGCAACGCTCTTTGACGTTGATAATATGAAAATGATGCGCAGTTGGAAATGGCGCCACATGCGCGTTCTGAAAATTAGATCTACATCTTTCATCTCATTTTGTCTGCAGTATTAAAATGAGACAAATGTTTTGATCGAAAGCGCTTCAAAGGAGGTTCGATTATTCAGCTTATTTATTCTCGTAAATTGACTCCTTCGCGGAAGTGTTATATTCTTTTACCTAAGTACCTATTTTAGCGCACGTTCCACTGTGTGGTGCGTAATTTTTAACTTTCGAATAATATATATAAGCTGAAAAACATTTTATTTTCTTTATCTTTGAAATGAAGTACAAATTAATTAAGAATTCTTCAACAGTATACCCCACCCTTGACATAAAATACTTGTTTTTAGAAAACACGAGAAACACTTTACTTATTTAATAAACATTTTTCGTTAAGTCGCCCCGTGACATTAAATATTCTCCGAGCAAGTGCCCCGCGTTAATTATTTCATAGTTAATTTATCCTTACTTTTCCATTTTCCAAGAAAATTCTTTCTCGATTTTTTCTATTTTATTTATACATTTACTTCGTGAGAATGAATTTTGAAGCCTTGTCGATGGCAATTGGCACCTTTTGATTTAATAACATTTAGATAAAAACGATTTAAGACATAATTGAAAAAAGAAGTTATGTATCATTTTTAAGATTTTAATTTTTACAAATAATGAAGGTGTGTAAGTGTTTGAGATTGGTTTAAGATCGATCTTACACCTGTAAGCACGCACTAAGTTTTAACACTACCGTAATAAAGCCAACCAATAGTTTTTTCTTTCTATCTTGCTATCTTATAGCAACGGACTTTGCGCGATTTAAACTTTGTGATAATTCGAATGGCATTTTAAATTCACAACCCACAAATTCGTAACAATATAAAATTGATAAATTTGATATTGATAGCGGAAAACAAGAATATGTTTATATAATTGTAATTTCTATGCTAGGTCAGTATGGTGAGCTAGCGAGGAAACGTAGCCAGCCTTCTAGACACCTTACCCATAGAAGACGGTGATCTAGGCCGAGAATTATACTTATAGTCTGCTTAAGTTATTAAGTGTTAAGTTTTTTTTGTATTGTATTTTGATTTTAATTAATAATGGTTATAATGCAACATTATCTATTTGTGATTACTATTAATATTGCTGGGTTACAAAAAAATATAATTGAACTATAATAACATAAAAAAGTAAGATAAAATTTTAGAAAGAAATTTGATTCATTCGATTTCAAGGTAGATCAAAATGGGCATTATCCTTCACCAATAAAGTACAATATACGTATATGTTTATATATCCCTATAACAGCCTAGCACTAAGCAATTAAATTGAATCGTCTTCACGCAACATTAACTACAGTTGGGACCAACGGATGGTCAGTAAAGTAGCAAACTGCAATATAAACTTTATCTCATTGCAATAAGCACTCAAATTGTACAAAAGCAGGTTGTTAAGAGAGCATTAACGTTAACCTTAGATTTAGTTGTGTTGATTTAACTGATCTTTTCGAGGGCTTAGAACTAATACACTTACCGCCCCACTCAGAGTCTACGCTCATTATACTTGAATTGTGCCGACTGAAATGTTTCTTGTACATTTTATTTAATAGGTATGTGTTCTTGTACATTTTATTTAGGAGGGACATATAATAAAATAAAATAAAACCTAATCATGTTACTTCTATAATTTTATAAAATTGTGGTCTTTTGTTTGTTACATTTTTTTGTATTTGTCTGTTTGCTAGGAATTCACGCAAAAACTACTGAGCAGATTTCAATGCAATTTTCGGTGAGTGCTAGTAAATTCCCTGCGGTACTTTATAACACCGAGAATCTTACATAAATTTTCTTGGGGGAGGTTTAAAGGGCCAAGTTGAAAAGAAATGATTCCGATGAGAAACTTTCACTGATCGATAAAATCTTTAGAAACACAAGTGTAATTGTATAAGCCTTTAG
Source organism: Dendrolimus punctatus (assembly GCA_012273795.1). NCBI lineage: Eukaryota > Metazoa > Arthropoda > Insecta > Lepidoptera > Lasiocampidae > Dendrolimus > Dendrolimus punctatus. Next base: position 21,361,973 of record CM022528.1, on the reverse strand, counting down.
CGACTAAAGTAGAATACTGAGTCCAGATAACCGACTTCTATGGGTCAGGTGCCCAGAAGGCTGGTTACGTTTCCTCGCTGGATCGCCATACTGATCTGTTATCCGAGGAAGGCACCAGCCCTTTGATCGCCTGAAGAGTCAATGAGTCAAAAAGTGGCACCCTTTGAGAAATAAAATATACTAGGATATGGCCGCGACTTCCACACTTGACTTGAAATTCCTGCGAGTTTTCCGGAATGTAAATTACCGCAGCATTTAAATAAGAATGTAAGCTATAGTTTTAATGAAAACGACCGTCGGTATAAGCTAAATTTTATGCACCCGAATATCTAAAAACCGTTCCCGGAAAAATTCCCGCGAGATTCCCGAGATAAAAAATAAAACACTTTATACATAAAATTTGTATCGATCAGTGAAAAACTCGCATTGGGATTCAAATTTTATTTCAACCTGGCCATTTAAAATCATTCTCAGAGAAGATTTCACGGGTTCCCTGGCTAAAAAGTAGCGCAGATTTTAATTCGAAGAAGTTGCTATCGATCAGCACAAACGAGGAGACAAGAAATCTAAAAAAAAATTGCATCTTGATCTCCATACATGTCTATATAGTCTATTCCAGTTGTTTTTTTAATCGTTTTAGTGTGCAGACACGACTTGTTTAGAATTTTATAATATTACTAGCTTGTGCCCGCGACTTCATCCGCGTGAAATACTTTTAAAAAGTAAGTAAAAAACCCCTCGAATTTGAAACATTCTTCATTGGAGCTCCGCTCCTATTGGTTGTAGGGTGATGATATATAGCTTATAGCCTTTCTCAATAAATGGGCTATCTAACACTGAAAGAATTGTTCAAAGCAGAGCAGTAGTTCCTGAGATTAGCGCGTTCAAACAAACCAACAAACTCTTCAGCTTTATATATTAGTCTAAGATAGATGATATGTTTTTTACAACAATGCGAAACAAACAATGTAAAAATATTGATATGCGTAGCTACATTGCATTTATTTTAAAACTTTAATTAAGAATGTGCCTCCGATACCGTATGTTTATTTATTAATTTCGCCGGATGCTGCCGATTGGTGCCACGCGGGAAATCTTTCATTCCGTTTCGCATCTGGCTCGGGGCAGAATCAGATATTACTATGTAGGGCATTGGAACTTTCTAACAATATAGAATATTCAACAGTTCAGTCCCTGCAAAGGATTGCTGGATTTCTTTACAGGTTGATTTAGTGTGTGAAAAACGTATATCGATAGTTTGCTTTATTAATAGTACGTTAAAGTAATTTGTAATCAATTACTTTACTAACCATTACAATCTTGTGAATACAGGTTAATAAATAATTTAATTTTAACATAATATTCCACAAAATAAATTATATCTAACAATGTGTTCATAGGCACTTCACTCAGTCTCGTGCTCTTAAACTATTTATCTAACTATTTTACAGATTTTGAAATAACAAGAATTAGATATATTGTTGGCAATAAAACGTTAAGGGCGCCAAACACATCACCACGTTACGACGCCGCGGCGTTGTGCGTTGCGTTGCGGCGCTGCGTCATACCGTCGTAAAATGAAGTGACCATTTTTCTGTGATTCGTGAACGTTACTGGATGTGTCTTTTTCGATTTAATTATTATAAATGATTTCACAAAGGCTTTCCACGGGTCGTGTTTTATAAATTCGTCACGAGTTTACTCTCTAAGAATTGTTTTCATATAAAGCCCCACGGTATGGGAAGTATTGTCACCGCCCTTATTCGTCGTATCAATCGTACTTAAGGAGTAATAAACTCAATTCGTGCGTCGAGGCTGACAGATATATATTTTTTAAAGTCTCGTCACCAGCTGTCCCACAAAGCTGGGCGTTCTTCAATCAAAGGTATCAAAAAAATACATATAAACTCTTGAGGTTTTATTTTATATACTGCTACCGTTTTGATACGTGTTCTTTACAAGTATCCTACAGGTAAATGGACCTCAGTTGTTCTTCTCACCCTAATGTGATGTCACAACGCCGGAATGCGCGGCGCGTTGTAAAACGCAAATTTGTGCGTTGCGGGTGCCGCAACGCGGTTTAGGCTCTAAAAGTTGCTGCAACACGGTACAAAAATATAATGTTTCAAAAGCGATAACGAGCAATATTTTACCCTCTCAAAACTTGTTAATCATGAAACCTTAAAATTAAAACATATAAAACTTAATGCCGTTGAAAATTAAGCCAAATTAAATTTTTATCCCTTTGTGAAACTTTCCGAATTAATTTTCTTGAAGCAATACGAATTCCTTTTATGGGGACGTTTAGTACCTTATTATCTCCTATACCGTCAGGTAGAATGTTGTTCAAATGTTAACTGACTTGTTACGAACATTCGCTATCGACAAACAGAAATTACGTTCCTCGGAATGTCGAAACTGCAGGCGACAATTACAGTTAAGAACAATAACAAAAGATTCTATGTCCTATCTCTGTCTCGTTAATTAATCAAATCAACCGAATAAATGTACAAGATATTAATTACTAACAATAATAGTTAATTAATCTTTTTATAACATATCTTATAGAAACATTTTTGTAAAAAAAATATTAGTTAAAAAAAATCTGACACCAATCTTGGTTGGTTGACATCTAAGTAATGGTGTTTTTTGCAACATATTCAGAGAGAACACGAAATTAAAGAACATTAAATTTAAGGAATATTATTTTCAGGTACATTCTGATTCTTGAACATAGCTCAATATTATTCTATAATTCGATTCAAGACTAAAAGCCGTCGTAAAATTCTCAAAAACATCCCCAGTCAATTGGCAACTTGTGAGTAGACCAAGATAAGATTTTTCGTTGCAGAATCCTGGAAATAAAAATCTTTATGCGAGCCTTCCTCTAGTACCGGATTGCCGAATTAGGGATCCGTAGATCCCTTAGACTTACTTTAAACGATCTCAGTGGGATTATCAAAGCTTTTCAACGCGAGTGAAGTTGGCGGAAGTGAGGTTTTTTAAGTTTATGCCCCTCTTCTAAAAATAAGACAAAATGTTTATGATACACTCGTTCATCCTGTTACATTTAGGTTTGAAGGTACTTTTCCTTATATCTTTTTGTATGATTACAGAATTAAGGTATAATGAAATTATTTAAAAATATACATGCAGAGTAACAAATCTTTACAGGGAACTGAAATGAGCTCCAGGGTCGAGGGCACTGGAGCACAGTTTTTAAAGTATTAGAAAAAATTTTCCGAGGCTATAATTCTAGAAAGAATCTTGGAACCGATAATTTCGATCTTCTTTACGTTATTCTTTATTTACTATATATCCTTTCTAAACATTTATCTATCTCTGTTTTTCCTTCCGAGCCTTCTATTTAAACTTTCGTTCACCATCTATCCCTTCTAACATCTATTATTGTCTTACTTCAGATTTCTACCTTCTAACCTTCCACTAGTCGCCACACTATAGAACAAAAACGTAATTCTTCTGTATATTCCATATTATCCATTTTGAAAAACCTAACGTTTCTAAAAGATTTTTGTCTTACTCCCCAGGCTAGAAGACAGTTTGTCACAGATTTATATTATCATCTCGGTTGTTAATAGCCATTAAACTCAAGTCTTAATAAGTTGACAGAAACTAGAGCTATTATGGGACTTAAATCAAATGTAACCGCTGTTGGTAATAATCTGCGCGACGTCGTTAGGTGCCCTAATTGCCCTATTGCGATAAGCCCAGCTGGCGCTGCTTTACGATTATTGATGTACGAACTAACCATAAGCTGAAGGATGTTGAATGATACTATTAACTTCAACATCTATTAACCTTGGTGTAATGCTTTTGTCTATGTTAGATATAGCAAATTATTTATTTTATCACTACGAAAGAAAATCTACATAAATTAATTACAGCTAAAGATTAGAACAATAAGTATTATCACTTATCTCTTTGAAACAATCCAGGTTATAAAGTATTGAGAAATAAAATAGTTTATATGAATAAAGCCTTAACAGACTACACAGATACGATAATATTTTATCTGCGTATAAAAATTAATTATTTGAAAGTATACGATAATATACAAAATTATACATTTCCTCGGAATTCTTCAAGTAACTAGAACGGTTTTATCATGCGGTTTGTTTATAAAGACTGTTACAATGAGTTCATGAATTTGCTTTTGGACTTGATGGAATGGGTGTTTTAATTTTATTCCATTCACACATTTCTAACAGCTTTTCACAAATTCAGACAGGACAACGTTTTTTCAGGTCAGCTAATCTTGATATATAAAAATGAATGTCTGTTTATATGTTCTTTATAGAATCGTAAACTACACATCCGATTTTGAAGAAATTTTGTGTGTGTCTTTGAGTGGGTTCCGGAATGGTTTGGAACCGGTAGGTAGCACTGAGATCGGGTTCTAGAATCCTCCTTATCACCGGGAGCGATTTTGGTGATTTTGTTTTTGTTGTTTGGGTGGGTTCCCGGATGGTTTAGATTCGGAATTAGAACCGTTAGGTCGCGCTGAGATCGGGTTTGAGAATCCTCCTGATTACCTAGACCGATTTTGGTGATTTTGTTTTTGTGTCATGGAACAAAGTCTTTTAGGAATTCAGAAAATAGGCGGTAGGAAGTTTGCCGGGCTAGCTAGCTAGCTAGTTTAAAACAAAAGTACCTATGAAGTCGCTAATCCACATTGGACAAGTGGGCCCGGTGTACTGTACATTCTCCTATAAAATGAGAGGTCTGAGACTAGCAGCGGGACGTTTATGAGCTGTTATTATACCCGTAAGTCTCATTGGTGACATTCGAGAGAGTTAGCCACTAAAATAAATCAATAAAACAAATACAGTAATTACTTAAAATCTCTGTAACTCTTTCCACTGTTCTGTGACTTGTAATCTGCCGAAAAAGGTCCCGAAACTTATCAGATCTACTGAATGGTATGAACCACCGTTCTTGAACATCCTTTGATCAATCCCTAAAATAGTCCTTCTGACTTTTACGATCAAAAGATATTTTTCCTATTGCGAAAAAAGGAGGAAAATGAAACAAAAACGTTCAAAGGATTAAATGACAATGTCTTGTTAGTCCGTTATAGGATCAAGTTACTTCTGACAACAAGTAATTGAATAAATCTTATTTTTATTTGTAGATTAATGTTATTTATTTTATCTACCTTCTACTACGCTTTATGACGGTGTAAAGGCTGGCCAAGTAGAGTAGAAAATAATAGGGACACCACTTACGCAAATTTGTCTAAAATCCACCAACTCCAATCCTGTGCCAAGATTAATTTTGATATTTACTACATTTTTAGTACCATTACGTCAAACGTCGTGCAAGAATCAAGATGCTTCATTTATGGCATACACATTTTGTTAACATCACCTATATTTACTTATGGTGGCTATAATTTTGTGAGGAAGATCTTTAATAGTGTTGTTATAATCCCCGCAAATTGCTATTGCGCCTGGCCGCCATTTTGGTGACGTAACCGTAGCCGAACACTCAGTACTGTTACCATCACTGGCCGCCGAGTACGAGTACATACCGAGTTGCCGATGACGTCACGTGAATCTTAATTTGACAAGGTTCCAGCGCATTAGCAATTTGCGGGGATGATATAAGTAATAGCGCAATTATTCGATCAAAGAAGCGAAACGAAAACCTGTATTGTCGGCGGGTCTTGGGTAAATCGTTATTATGACACAAAGAGTTTGTTTTCAATTGAAGACATGAGTGGATGAAGGTGATAAGTCGCATAATTCCAATTCTGAGTAAATCGAGATAAAAGTTTTACTTTTATTTTAAACTGAACTGAACTTAACACCTTTTTATTTTTTAAATATGCCTTATATCAATGGTCTGAGGTCTGTAGTCATATTTTGGTATCGACTTATAACCTTCATCTACGCAAAAAAAGCAAAAACCGAATATGCGACATATGACCTTCATCCACTCACGTCTTCAATTCCGTTAGACATCCTTGATAAGCTTTACAAGTCACTGCTTATGCAAAACATAGTATTGTTATATCCGTATTTCGTTATTTTTAGTGAATCTTAGATTTGGCTCAACGTTCAAATTAAAATAACACGAATGATTCTCATTGTTTAGAATTTACTAACATTGACTACGGATAAGATAGAATATTGCCAGAAAGCAAAAAATAAAAATCTTATTCTAGATATTATGGACAGGCTTTACATAGAAATAAAAAATATTTTACCCTCAGTTACCTACGGCGGCGACCTTAATCTTTAAAATTTTCAAAATTTCACTACCGTCTTTTGTACCGATATACATAGTTTTACTACATTTTATAATAATTTCGATTTATGATAATTACTAAAATAACTGACACACATTTATAAACAGACGACCAAACGGACGGACGGACATGATAATTTCACAAAGTTTCCATTGTTGTCAAATTCGCTCCGGAATCATAAAAACAAAAATTTCATTATGTAAGTAATTACAAATAAATTAGGTATTTAGCGAACTCCTCCATCACAAATTCGCTTCGATTACCAAGTCTAGCCAAACTAATCTACTGTAACAGAAAATGTATTCAACAAAACATCACTCCCACACAATTAGTCACTTGAGCGACAATATTTATTGCTTTGCCTGGGGTAAACTTGGGGGCATTTCAACCATTCACAGCCACAAAGCCATCAGGAAATAGTTTATTTTTTCTTGCAGACTTACCCAAGTTAATCGAAGTTAAATTGACAGGGTGGGACGCGGTAAATTGATTTTGATGGCGCAATCTTTCCTAGCTTAAAGGAGATAATTTTCTAAGGCGGAATATTTAAACTTAGATATCCTGAGATTTTTGTATCATATTATTAGGAACGCTGTAACCTTAATCTTGATATCTAATGCTTAGTTAACATCTGTGTATTTGTTTTTTTTATGTGTTAAAGTAATTATTAATCTTTACACCAACAAAAGCTATATTCGAAGAAACTAAAATCTTAAATCTACATCAACTATATAAATATAATACGTGCATTTTAGTAAATCATACAAACAAACATTCAGTTCACTCATAAAAAACCTAAATACAATTTAAGACAAACTAATAAAATTATTATTCGAGCACCAAGAACAGAAAAATGTGGCAAAAGAAATATTTTATGCGAAGGAGCTAATTTTTACAATAAATTACCAAAAGAATTAAAGGAGTGTAAAAATATAAATTCCTATAAAAGGAAATTAAAAAAATATATTTCAAAAATTTTATATTGAAAAAACAATTATTTACAGGAGGCTACTCAGAAAATCTAATTATTATGTTTCTCTGTTCGCTTATTTATTATTATTACTTTTTATCTATGTATGTCTACTCGCTCTTAGATTTAGGACTATAGGGACTTATGTTAGAATATAAATTATTGTATCTCATATAAGTGAACTGTAATGTTCTTTTGAGAATAAAGTTCTTTAAACCCATTTCCAATTAATTTACTAAATATTACGATCTAGCCTATAGAGACCAACAAGTTATTTAATTTTAATGGCACTCAATTTTCTCAGTCATTGTTTGTTATATTAGGGCGTATTCACATGTTCTCGTGTCCTACATATCACTATGTTTTATTTTATTTTTCACTATACACTACACTGTACTAATAAATCATCTGAGTTAGTACTCAAATGGTTTTGTTCTTTTGAGTCTTAGCACTAGATTTGTGGTGTGAAGCATTTGCATTGCCTCGACATTCACGTGATGATGAAGAATCTTTTCGTGGGCTTCTGCATGTTTTAGATCTATCTCTGCTACGAACTCCATTTCTAGATCCCGGTGGAGAACGTCAATTCTTATGTACTGTGGTGCATTTACAATATTTCTCAATACTTTATTTTGGAATATTTGTACTTTTCAAATGTTTTTTGGCGCATCCCTACAATTGAATGCCGTAAGTTCATACTGGCATAAGGACTTGTTTGTATAAAAGTAGTTTATTATTTATTGACAGCGGGGATTGTCCACCATTAGCCAATATATATATTTTTTAAACGTATATCTAACTCTTTACATTTCTTCTTGCGTGCTCCTTCCAATGCAGTTTCACATCAAGTGTCATTCCCGAGGTATTTAGCCCTACTATTCTCGTACGGATTTATTGATGGTTAATGTAAACTTGATAGTATTGTGGTTTTTTATTCATTAAGTCAACATCTATACTGATTTTGTTTCGTTGAGTTTGATTCGCCATGTTTGAGTCCATTTAAAAACGTCATCAAGGCTAGCTGTAGCTTTTCAATCTCTGCTTCATGAGTGTCTTCAATTGCCATAATTGCGGTGTGCACAATTTCTTTGTGTAGTCGTGTATCTTACGTATAGATAAAATGGTATTTGATGAAATGCTATATATTTATAGTATTGTAAATAGTCACTTTAATTTTACATTCAAATTCGGGTGTACTTTATTGCTATATAGACGTGGATGAAGCTTTAAAATGCTAAGTAAATAAAGTCTTTAATTTATACTGTAGATACTTTTTTGTATCCAGTAAAGTATTTTGAATTAGATTCAGTAATTTCATTTGGGTACAATTTAAATTCTCACCAAAAATATTTTTTGTCCCTTGGACTAAGCACCAAATAAAATATATTACTTCATATAAATTTAATCCACTCTATACCGAGGTGCCTAAAAAACAATGTTTTACGTTCCAAAATAAATATACACTCATCAGAATAATTGTACGTTTTGTATTTAAATTCTTTTTGCTTATCAAAATGACCACCAAATATTGTTTTACTAAAACACTAACATTCAAACCGAAAATTACAATTCTAAATAGTTTAAGTGTAATCAAATTATTCAACCTGAATCCAAGAGTGGAAAAAATACATATTCAATTAATTATCGAAGTTTGAAATTCACGACAATGATCTGGTAATTTTTTCGCCGAGACGTTTTTTTACGTTTTTTGACGGGATTTATTTAGATAGGAGACTGTATGTATCCGAAAATTTAAATATGTGGAGTTTTAAACAGTCGGTTAGGTTAGGTTATGTGTAGACCAAAGCGGCCAGAACCGACTGGTAACCATTCACTATTTATCTTATATATAAGTGAAATATTAGTGAAAAACAACGCAATATTATATTTGGTATTAAAAATAATTGTACGTTCGACCATTTGCTATTTTGCCTCAGCAAAAATTACTAAATTGGAAGTGGAGAAACAAAATATTGGTAATATCGACTTAGCGATAATGTAAAATATTTGGCCTGAAATTAGCTTTAAAGGCGTTTATATATTTTTATGGCATAGCATTAAAAGGAAAATAGCTTCATTTCTACAATACTTCTGGAAACACAATTTGGTGAGCATTTATCCATTCTGGTAGGTATTTCGAATTTATTGGTAAAATAGGTGCATTTCTGGTAGGCGTTTAAACACCAGCCATTTCATTTTGCGAATTAGGTTGGTTGGAAAAAAATGATATCTTTTTACAGATATCGACTGGAGATGGACATTAGAAAGATTTACCAATATCATCCAACCAATAAATTCATGCATCCTAAGTTTCTATTCGGGTATGCTTTCTTACATTTCTATTTCATTTTGAACTGCCTTTTAACGCTAGGATATTTATTATCGCCCTAACGTTATATTTTCAAACAAGATGACTATCATAAGGTTCATACGACAAAAACTTAAGAAAATAATATTTATTCCCTAAAATCACAAAACAGATAAACAGGGTCGTCTTTGCCGATTCTTGGATATCTCGATGTTTCCTTTGCTCGTTGTCCAATCTTTGATCTCTTTGACAAGTTTACACAGACGCGGAGGCCTACTTCGGTGTTCAAGCCAATGTTTTCGGTCAGAAGTTCCTTTTAAACTTCAGATGATAAGATCTACGTTTAATGTAATTTTAACTTTGGGTGGTCTCCGAATTTTTCCTCGCATTGAGGTGAGATTCAACCTTTCAAGAAGATTATAATTGTCGATAAAAGCATTCGTCATTATAATATTTCATGTTATATCTTTAGGTTTCTTGAAGTGCAGCATTAATTCATATTCAAATATATAGTAGATTAGATCAGTATGGCGATCGTACGAGATCCAGCTTTCTGGGCACCTTACCCCTAGAATACGGTCACCTAGGTTCAATATTCTATTTGTAGTATGCAGGGACTATGGGTAAGATACAATACAAGGAGAACATTCTTAAGATCTTCTGTGGATGTTTGCATTACCTGTCGGGATGCTAACGGGTTGCATCCTCTAGGACAGGATAGAGAGGATGTAATAAGATAAATGAGATAGAAGACATAAGATAGGACAAATGGAATGAAGGGGATGGTGTAGAGGTGGATGGCATTGGTGGATGGGAAATTGGCTAGAACAATAAAACATTTGATCATAGTGAGCAATGAAGAATTACATTACTTTTAACATAATAAAACTATACTTATCGACTAAGAGCAAGTTCAGACAAACATAAAAAGACTTGTAAAAGCACAAAGGCAACAATCGGAAGCAAAGCTCAACTGCAAAAACGAGGTGCAACATCGTTCTACTACCCGATAATAGGATTGTGCAGTCCACAAAGGGCTGTGCGGGGCCAAATGCAAACTAGTATAAAACAAAACAGATTCGAGCGTCACGAATAGCACTTGGTGCAGTTGACATGATCTAAATCGGATTCAGATGGGGTACAGTTTGACCGGAATTGTCCAGTGTTTTCTTTGTTAGCGTTCTTTAATTACTTCTGGATGATATTTTATGAATGAGTTTATACATAAAGTTTGTTTCCTTCATATTCTCTCAATCATTTGGGATCAATTCAATACAATTGTCTTTTTCTTCCATAGTCCTTTTTCTGACATGCTCTATCACACCAAAAATCATCACGACATTGTTCTTATAATTCATCCATCTCTTTTTTGATCTACCTTTACACCTGCATCCATCAATCTTTCAGTTTAACATGCATTTGTATCACTGTCACTATATCCGTGCGGGAACGGAGAAAGTATACAATTTCCTGCGGCCGGGCGGCCTGTCGTAAGAGGCGACAAAACAACCCACAGCCTGGTGATAAGGCATTTGCCCGACCGATTTGGCTACCACCCCTGGTCTAAAGTATGTCGTCATTACAACCTTGGGCATTAGTGGCCAGGTTCCAGTCTCCCTTTACAGGGTGACAGCACATTGGTAGCACCTTTGGTGTTTTACAAATGTCCATGGGCGACGGCAAATGCTTTCCATCAGGTGGGCAGACTGCCTGTCTGCTGAACTCATGCTTTAAAAAAAATGCACAAAACTGTAACAACAACACACTGCTGTTTTTACATTGCAAACTTTATAAAATTATTACAGCTTAAAAATCACTCTCCATTACGAATATCGAACGTCCATATATTTGAATTTTGAACAACAAATTTTCGTAACAAGGTTTTTGTGAAACTGACGATTCGAAATTCAAATACGGGCATTCCTATTTCGAATCGTCTGTCAATCTCTACGAGCAAAGGAATTAGGGTACCAATCAAGTGGTGGTTGGTCGAGGACTTGAATAGTGTGGTACGAATCTCGAAATGTGGATGCCGGTCTCGAATTGCAATGGACAAAACAGGCCTGTGTATAAGTGGGCCATACGCGAATACACGTTTTATGCCTGATGTATTCAGGAATGTCGAGTTAGTAACGAGTATTGTGTTAGCTGTGGGATGTGGATACCGAATCGTGTAACAAGGCATTAATGTACTGGCCTAAATTACGTTCGGTATAACAGCAAAAAGCTTTTTAATTTAAATTCGATACTTAGGTATGCAGTTAGAATGTTAGTTCTTTTCTGTGACTACTATAAAACTATTTTATATAGAAATGAACCGATATTTAAATACCATTATCTTACTATTAAAATATCATATTTTTAATTGATATTTAAAAATAATTAATTTTACTCCTCTTACTTGTATAATATGATGTTACAACATGCTAGTACAAAAACTATAACGCCGAGACATTTTGCAAGATGATATAAAGTGTTTGAATGGAATTGACTGTTACAACTTAGCCCCCCGACAAAGACAAATTCCAAGTACACATCTGTAGAAGAACATTTTAATACCTGTCGATATTCGAACTAATTGTAATACTTTTATGATCGTCTTCTTTTGTTCACTTATTCATTGGCATACGTTTCTAAGTTATTGTGCAGAACAGCCTATCGTTCTATTGTACTCGCTCATTAGTATCATTAGCCAGGTGTTACAGGCTAACTCTAGGAAACTGTGGTGACGTTGCCGGCGAACATACATTTGCATTTGTGTAGCATAATACGATGGCCTGATGAAGAAGGAAGTCAGTCAAGCTACGTCTACGATCCGGGCGTGACGTGTTTACATTCGGAAATCTAATAGTGACGAACTTTGCGCGTTTTATTGAATATAACCTTCTGCATTACGTTTGAATTTGTTGTGTTCGGTTATATTTGTTCTAAAAACTCTATAGTAATTCTAACGGCATTTTAATTCGAGTCCCGCTGATTCGTAACATTATTATGAAAGAGGACACTACATTGACTTATTACGTAGTATTTTTTTTAAGACTCAGTGATAATTTTTTTAGCACCATATATATCGTACTTTTTAAATAAATAATAATAATTTCCTACAAAAATGTTTTTTCCAGGTTAGGCCACAGATATAATTTCTAGCTCCTCTCTGAAAAGTTACCTAATAACTATAGACATGAAACGCGTTGCAGAACCGCCATTGTCGCGTTCAGCTTTAACAGCATTACTATTGGTCGTTAACGCAATTATTGCTCAGTTCGCAACTGTCGATGTTCAATATCGGCAGGCGCCATGAATATTCATTAATATTTCATTTGCGTATTAAAAATACATTGCTTTGGTCATAAAGTTATATTTCAGAGGAATCTATTGATTAGGGAACAATTTGTTGTCTCGGCTTTCTATAATTATTTTCATGTAGTTAATAATTATTAACGCATAGTTGGGTAATATTTGTATATGTTTAAATTACCAGGAAGCATTACATATTATATTATATTTACATCGGAAGTGTTGCCACCGCATTGCTATTCTATGTACAGTCGCGGAATGAAAATGTTTCTCACCTTAAAGTCGACTATTGCTTGCCCGAGTACAAGAAACAACCAACATTTTAATAAATCTTACGTTTATAAAATATAGAAAGGTGAAGAAAGAAAATTGCAATGTTGACAATGACAAACGTTGAAATCAACAATAAGAAACAAAGAGGATATAATTTATTATATTATTAATTACTACACTTAACATAAATATTAAAACCAATTTTAAAAAGTTTCACGTATCTAATCAACCTAAGAGAAGATAGAAGATCAAACAACTGTGTTCTAAGTAATTTCAAACTTTATTGTCAAATAATTAAACATAATTTTCTGTGGAACACAGTCTGTTCTGCGACTTGTTTAATAAGTCTTAGTTAAATAAATGAAAAACTAGATAGTATATACAGGGCTTTTTTGTGGAGCGCACGAGGACACGCAGTGCCCTTAAAGGAAATTTCTAAAAACTAAAAACTGAAAAAAATTAAACTACAACAAAAAAATTATGGGCTTACAATTTTCGAGAATTAGCGTTCCCCAAAAATGAAATGATAAAAAAGGCCTGAGTAGTAGTAGTAGGTACAAACCTACCAATATTGTACATTATCAAATATAAATAAGGGAAAATTCTTTGCCGCATAATATTTATGAATTTAGACCTAGATGCAACGCATGGGCAAACATAAGTTTGAAATATTTGAAACTTAGATACACTGTTCGTTTCAGGAAACATTTATAAATATACTTTGAACTAAATGGCATAAGCCTAATTTACGCTAAATGCCAGGAGCCCGAAACAGTAAGTATTAAATTACAATATTAAAATGGCGAGCTTGAAGGGAAAAAATTACGCGTTGAAGAGAAACAGACGAGAGAATAAAACATTGTACCATGAGTGGCGTTTTACATGATTTTTTAGTATTATTTTGAAGTGTTGTAATTGTACTAATATTTTATTCTTGATATCCGAAAACGGTATGATAAATGTATGGGGAACTGATAATTATATGCCTTCGACTTTGTCCACGCTTGACTTGAAATTCCCGCGGGATTTCTGGGACATAAATTATGGCAGCTTTTAAAAAATGTATGTAATCTATCGTTTTAGTGGAAACTGTCGAAATAAGCTACCTTATATGCATCCTAACAACTTCAAACCGCTCCCAGAAAAATCACCGCGGGGTTCCCGGGAAAAAAAATAGCGCAGATTCAAGTCTAAGAATTTGCTGTCGATGAACAGAAACTTCATCGAAACGGCTCAGTAGTTTTTACGTGAATCCCGAACAAACAGACAAGAAATCTTAAAAATGCATCGTCTCTATCCTTTATACAATCAATTCCAGTGGTTTTTTTAAATAGCTGCAATGTACAGGGATGCTATGTTTAAAATTGTATAATATTATACATTTTTATCCTGGTTGATATCCTTTACTATTCAATTATTTACAGAAATTTAACAGAATAGCGGCCACTATGATTAAGTGGGTTAAGCCTTTGCCAGCCGACCTCACTACAACGCAGAGGCCACGGTACTATCCTGACATGGTAAATTTCGTAAACGAACTGCGTTAGTTACTATGTCTGGGTGTCTGGGATCGGCCCCAGAACTGCCGTTGTATATTACCCAAACCATAAGCGTTACTTGTTTAGCTTGCAATGTGTGTGTTTGTGTGCAGATTATTATATATTTGTACATACATACATAACTTCACGCCAGGTCCCTTGCGGGGTAGGGTAGGCACAAGCAACAGAGCGCCATACAGGCTTATTCTTATACATCTCACTTGCTTCTTTGACATTCATAGCTCTTGTCATGCACGCTCGTCAGTTCATATACAATATATATTTGTATTGGATATTAATGAATTAACATTTTGAATTACAACGATAATAATTAATTATTTTATAAAAAGTTACAAGATTACACAAACATTACATTGCCATACGCAGTTTGTTAAATGATTCGATTAACCAATTTCTGTAGCTTTAAGCAGCCTTACATTATTTATCACCGATATCTAAAGTATATATATGTACATACACCAGGCCTCTTAAAAATTTGTTCAATACGCATTATTGATTTCATGAATTTAGTGTTCTCGTGTTGTTCTAAAACGATATTTAATATAAACTTGCACTCTATAGGCAGTGACTCATATGACACGCGCCAATTTTACAAATATTAAAAGCTTCAGTTAGCTATAACGGTTTTTCGGTGTTCTCTTGTGACAGCGTACAAATTATTTCGAAAATACGACACGAACATGCTAACTGCATTAAGTTTATTAAATAAAATACCAGTGCCAAGAAACCACTTATGAAATTTTGTTTGCAGATCACGTAATGTGCTTTGGAAATAATTTTTTGACAGGCGTTCATCTTTATTGCATTTTAGTTATCAAACAGACATTTTGAAGCGACCTATTCTATCTTTAGGAACATGAATTCTCCGAATAAAAAAAATCTAGGATCAACTGCCGTCCCTGAAACATCAAATACAAACAAAGTTAAAAAGTTAATCGCAACCTTTTTTATTTTAATCATTAATCACGTTTAAGGGTAAGAGATGGTGTTTTTGAAGTGAACCTTCTTTACAATCGTTGTGATTTGAAACTCGATGAAACGAAAAAGCGACACAAAAAAGAGCTAAACACATAAAGGACTTTAAGCTTGCTAGAGAATGATATACCGAGTTTTGCATTGTGCAGCTAAGATTAATACAATAAGACCGATGATTAAACGTAGGTCCAAGTTGGACCACAATAAAACTGGCAATAATATTTTTTGGCCTAAAACAATAACAAATTTAAAGTGATACATAAGAAGCTTATTTTGAATTATAATATGTTGACGGATGTAGACTAAACGAATTATATTATATTCATAAAAGCTACAGAAGAATTATCTGTCTGGGCACACACAATTTGTTTTATCTGTTTTTATTTTGTATTACGAAAGGATGATTGATACTAATTAATAAATCAATTGATCATTATCATCCTGTAAATAAAGTTATTTAATAACATTATTATGTAATATAAATTAAGTTTTAGAGGTAACCCTTTCCTAACCATGTCTAGAGTCAGATAGAGCCTAAAGGCTATATATAAATAATACTAATGCAAACATTCCATCTAGAAACCCCAATATTCAAACTTGGTACATAACACTTTGTCCAATACCCCGCTGATAGATGAGTCGTCTGTTGAACTACGACACGTGTCGATTGTAGGCACTTATCGATGATGTATTACTGCGTACAAGATTACACGCATTACAAAGTTATGCAATATATATGTGTGTGTACAAAATAAGGTTTCTAATAGTTCGTTTCCTTCGATTTCTTCTGCCGTTACTAATCAACTTAAAAAATAGAGGGTTTCTCAATTCATCGTGAAAATATCTACATTATTTATATATGTTAAGCGATAAATTATTTATCAACCGATTTTCATTATTTTTATAGCGTTAGTTTCAGCAGGTACTTATTGTAGTAATTTCATTGTTGTTGGACACAATACGCGTAACTTAAAAGTGAAAAATAAAAAAAAACAGTACAAAAGAAGCCGACTTCAATAGTAACTAAAAATCAAAAACAAACGACAATTTGCAAAATATTATAATTTTTATGTTTTATTCGCACCTACTTCAGACTCATCTAGGAGTCTGGCAGCACATTCAGTGTTGCAAATGTTCATATTCATATTTTTTTGCTTTTTAGTCACTTTTGAAGTCTGTTTCTTGTTGCTAGAATTATTTGATTTTTTTAGAATCTATTATATCAAATATTGATTTCTAAGTTGAATGTTTCAGTTGCTTACTGAAATATGCTTTTTTGAGCCGTCTCAAGCTTATTATCCCCGCAAATTGGTAATGCGCCTGGCCGCCATTTTGGTGACGTAACTGTAACCGAACACACATATCGAGTTGCGGATGACGTATGTTAATTTGACAAGGTTCCAGTGCATTAGCAATTTGCGGGGATAATAAGTTACAACAGGAAAATTACGTCGCCAAACGGGCGCCGCTTGCCATTGCACGCGGTGTTGGCTATGCCGATTTCCCACGAGCCTGGCAAAAGGTATTTGAATGGTCACACACATGGCAATCCCCGGGGTATGGGCAGCCGTAGATGGCTTGATCCTCATTAACAAATCAGACACCGAATCTTACGACTATGATTTATCTCTTTCTTCGTTACGAAATGAATGAAAACTTTTAAACGACACTAATTTAATATTCGTAGGAGTAAGACAAAGGGATTTGTCAAATCTTGACCCATTTCGGGAGAAAATCCAAGAAGTTTACCTTACGACTGAAAAAGCGAGTAAACGAGTCCGCCGTCATGAATTATGGATCGGGGAGGAAAAATTTTGACGTAAACAATGCTTATCATCGCATTTTAAAATTCAACGGGGGAACTGTGTGAAGAATTCTTTTTTAAAACGTGGAAAGTAACCACCGTTACGCAACATAATTTGACGAGGAGAGATTAAAAAGTTAGTCCAATTTATTCTTTGGGCAAACACTCTTTGAAAGTTGGCAGTTGATTAATTTGTATTTTTAACTGACATCAAAAACATATTGCGAATTGAGAACCTCCAGTTCTCAATATTCGTTTGTTTTACGCGATTTCTCCGACAATTGTTGACCGATGTTCAGTTTTTTTATTCGAAATAATATAATCCTGAGATGATCCTATTGTCACGAAATCAGGGTATGAGGAGTCGATGACAAGGAAATCGAGAGCAACCCTCGAATATTATAGGCACATACAACGCGTTTATTTTTTTTCCTTTATTCAAGTATTTACAACTAAAACGTGGCACGCGTATTCAAGTTTGCTTTCCGATGACTGTAGGCGCTCTTTAACAAGCGATTTCCCTGAGATCCACTCATCAGATCCTGAATTTATGACAATCAAACCACACCTCAGGAGTATATTTTTTCGAAAAAATAATTAAAAATCGGTCTACAATTGACGTATAAATTGCGTAACAAACATACAGTACCAAAAAATATAGTCGAATTTAGAACCTCCTACTTTTTGAAGTCGGTTAAAAACTTACAATAAGGAACAATCGTACGATTTCCTATAGCCAATTTTCCAGTAGAATTCACATAAAAAGCGATAGTTATCGGTAAGTTCATATGCAAATCACGGAATTTATGTAAGGGAATATCCCTCCCTTCCCACATCACCCAAAACGGGACGCTACCCGGATAAAGTAAGTTCATTAGCCAACGAGATGAGTTCGCACGCGAAATTTTGATTAGATTGTTTAATATGCTGATTTTATGTATGATTTTTATTGAATCATTTTCGTGGAAATTATATTAATTAGCTGATGTTTTGTTAGGATTATTAAATTAATATTAAATATTCTGAATCGTTTTGTTTTGTTTGCATTCAAAACATGGAAGCAATATCATGGTTCTCTCTAGAATGTTTGTTCTGCGTACGACAATGATTGGAAGGGAACTTCCCGCTTTCACTCCGCGCTTCGGCACGGACTTGTTTTAGAAGGGCGTTAATTTCTTAAAGGCCGTCAACGTTGGCAACGCCCTCGGTGTTGCAAACGTCCATAGGCGACGGTAAGTACCTTCCACCATGTGAGCCGTCTGCCTGTTTGTCTGCTTTAGGCAAGTAAAAAATGAACAAATTTGCTTGACAAACACTAAAATAAAATGACACGAAGGTATATCTTATAGATTGAATGTGTCAAGTTTATGTTTATATTGATCACTTATCCAAATTGAAGGGAAGAAATGAACCGTCTAATACTAAGGTCCGTGTTTTAAAACAATACTCAATTACAAAACGACGTATGATAATATATTAGTAGAACTGTCTTTATATTTCATCGATAAGACATAAAAGACTTTCCTCATGAACATTCTTTTACAGGGTGCTTACGAGACATCCTATCGCAATTTATTAAACTCTCCAAGTGACAGGATGTCGATACAAGCTAGCTTGTCATCATGAAACAGATTGAGAGAAAAATGTTCCCCGATGACAAAGTATAAACTGAAGCAGCAAGCGGGTTAAATACGGAAATAAGGCAAAGTTAGACACACTTTGTAAGGTTTGGAGTAGTTTAGTTGAGAAGTTTGACTATTTGAAACGACCTCCCTTCCGAGATTTTTTAAACATCTCTTCAAATACTTTCGAGACTAGCAGCACATTGATAGCAGATCTGGCTCCTAAGTCTGCTATTACTATAGTGTCGGAATGGTTGTACCTCGGTGTCATAATGGCATCATAAGGACTGCGTTTGTATTGTATTTTACTAGCAACCATTATGGTGCTATTATAACATTAGTGAACGACCATCCTGACACGATTGTTATAACAAACTTGCTGGTGTTATAAATTTATATTTTGGGTGCTAGTTATGATATGATATAAGGTATATTATTATATCTATTATATTTTACGAGCTCAATTTTTTACCGATGGTATGAGCGCTACGGGAGATGGTTTGAGTCAAAAGTGTAGATACCCAGATATAGAAAGTATGATAAATCATTATGCAACAGTACCAAAGATCAACATACGATTTAAGAGGCAGTTAGCTAAATTGATGATGTTTGGTACCAGTTGATGCAGTGGTAATAAATGTTCCGTCAGCCACAACCACTAATGCACGTCTGTGATGGATCGCACAGCACTGATGGAAAACATGCAAAATAGCAGAATAACATTACGTTTAAAGTTGTTACATATTGGTCAGGCGTTCTTGATAGTTGAGCACAGAACGACACTGTGTAAGTTCCGTTGAATAGATATACACAAAGAGTACGATATACATAATAAATGACAAAACTGTTAGTAAAAACTTTTTTACATCCTATTTGGAACTTTCTGCTTTACGTGCCCTTCTATATTTTAGTATATACTCTGTGGATCATACAATCAATCAACTTCATCATTATTATCAAAATTGAATTTATCAGTATTTATTTTAATAGTAACGTATTTCACAAGGTTAAATAGCAATTCTTTGTCATGACTATTGTGATTAATGTGACTGATGAAGTGACCTATTTATCATGCGACTACATTCGAAAGATATTTCTGACGATCACTATTACAGCTGTTTTACCCATGGTTATCTTCGCTGGACTGTTACTCATTCTTACATATGAAGAATTGGATTATCACGTGGCTCTTACTATAAGTTTAATTGTGAAGATCGTTCTCGGATTGCTGTTGGCACAACTTATATTTGGCGGTTCTATTCTAACGTGTGCACATTTGTTACAAAGAGGACACTTAAAAAGATACTATAAGTGGTACATGCTCTTCCATTTCGCTATCATGGGGATGTATCTTGGGTCTTGCATCGTCATGACTGTTGTTAAGGGATTCTACTTTCTGACTAGCCTCGTAATGTTGGGAGGTATTGGATATTACTTTGTTTTGTGGAAACGGATCATTGTGAAGTAATTTATAGTTATATTGTTTGCTAAATTATTGTGAAGAATTTGTTTATTGATTTTTTATTTATTGTCAGTGAAATATATAGTCATAGATATTATCATAAAACTGAGGACTTTTGATAACAAGACTAAACATAGAACACTGTTCAATCCGTCAAATGAATTAGAAGAACCCTTCATGATCGAGACAATATACTAGCATGGTAGCGAGAAACACTTATGGTGTGGTATTTATCATTACGATAGATTTCGTGGGACACAGATACGAAGATTATGGAGCTGCGTGGAGAGTTCCTATGAGAAAATTAAACTGCTTTCCATACATAAGACTGTAACAGTACCAGGCACCTATAATTTCACAAGGCACCTATAATTTCACACAAGTCTTCTTCATCTTTTTAATCATATTTTTATGCATTTCCTCGTTTTGCAAATTATTACAGGCATAAATTAACTAAGTTCGTCTTTGAGTCTCTCAATCTGTCAATTAAACTTGTATGTTCTAATCAGTATAACGCCGTCTCTCAATCAGCTAATTACATCTTGCTGTAATTACAACTGTCGCCGATCAGAGATCAATGTCGGCCTCTTTGAGGAAAATGGCCAAATGCTGGTGGGATGAAATAATGAATGTGCTTTATCAATAAAGTCGTATATATTAACATCGAAAATTGTTCTCACCTCCCTGTTACATCTGGGATAATGTCAGTGGTCGTGATTGTGTCTCGCAGATGTAGCTAAGGGTTTAATTGTTTTGTTTAATATGTGATGCGACATTATTATTAATTGTTAATGACGATAAACATTGACAGATATATTATGTATATACACTATTGTAGCCAATCAATGGCATTATTTTTAACGCTATAAACAAGATACCTTCGGCCACATTCATTAACACTCACGTTCTCCCAGTAGAAGCAAAGACATGATATTACTATCAATGAGAACACTATTTTTGTAAAAATACAATAAATCATAGAGAAATATAACAATGACTATCATTATATTTTGTGTCTATTTGATTGGCTTCTCTTTGGCGCTGATAGCGAGAGTCCTAACGAACTAAAAAGTTACTTGTGTTATATTAATTTGTTCATTCTTCTCATTTAAATATATGCAGTAGCCAATCTTGTGGTAAAGAACAGTCAGAATTTATAATGCTGATATTACATTGATCAACTAAATTGAATCAATTGGGTGAGAACGCACAGAACTGAAAGGAGACAACGGTATTCAATGATATTTAATACCGTGATACGAGTGTTTATTAGATACGTATTAAGGAACAGGTGTTAAAATAGCAACTTATCATTTTACTTTTGGAACATCTTAATTTTACTAGGTTACAAGTCTCTTTATACAAGCGGATTACTAGCGGTTTTACAAAAAAGTCTCATTTTATTTGACTGTACAGTCCCCCTGTCGAAAGACAAAAATGATCCATTTAATATAGTCTTAAAGCATAGGAAATGTACCGATACTACGTGACTATTTTTTCCCTCATCCTCCCTCAGTGGCTACCCCTCTGGTTTCACGTAGTGATTCATAAATATGGTTCAAAATATTTTTTTGTAAACAGACATTTTTTATTATTAAAAAAATATATATTAGGCGTTTAAAAAGCGCTAACCGCTGCACGCGAGTTAAATTTAGGTCGAAACGACACGAGATTTACCTTGAGGATATTGACTACGTGATTTTACTACGACTAAAACCTAACCCCTGACCAAGCGTGGTATTTTGAAGACCTCCAAGATCGGGGCACGTCGTATGGGTACGTTACCTAGAATGGTTACACTTAGAACTACATATTATAGTAACACACTCCGTTGCCAACGACAGCACAACATTTTCATTGTAACGCGTCTAATCTTATATGATATATGAACCGTTAGTACACGTAACTCCTTAATTATTTAAGTGTAATCCCTGATACAGAGGACTGACAAGCGAAGGTAATCCGGCTTTGTGGCCAAAACTAAAATTCACCTGTCAAAGTTTAATAATTTATTACCCCGGAATATATAATAGAAAGTTCTACAATTTTCGCAGAGATTTAATTTTGTTGTTGTATTTGATGTAAATGGATTGTTATTTCGGAAGTTTCAAATTTCTAATTGTAAAGTAACTAAAGAAGAGTAATGTACATTTATTTATAACAGAGGCTCATAAATTAATTCGCAACGTATTACGGCTGTTCAATGAATAATAAATATATCGCCTCTTCAATAATTTCAATAACGTCATATCTTGAAAATGAGATTTCAGTTATGTGTAAAGTAGTCTAAACGAATAACTTATACTGTCAATTAATAATTAACTTATTATAAAAAAACCCCTATCTTTGTAAAATAAAATCGGTAGCGGAGGTTTTATTTATTAAATAAAAATATTATCTATTTTATTGTAAGACTTCAGCAGTTAGACAGACGGCCCACCTGATGGAAAACGGTTACCATCGCTTATGAATATAAGCAACACCAAAGCCGTTACATTTGCGCTGCTGCTCTCTTACTTATTTAAACTTAAGGTTGTTATGGCGACATACTCTAGACCAGTGATGGTAGCCATAAAGATGCGAAAATACACTGCCACCTAGTTGTAGGTTATTTGGTTGCCTCTTAGGACAGGCCATACATGAAATTGTATTCTTTCTGCATTCCTGCACAGATTGATATCGAATTTGAGTTGATATCGAAGCAAAGAGGCGATATGTAAATGTTAATAAAACAAATAATAGGCAATCAAACGCACACATTGTATATCACAGCAAGTTAGTTACGCCTGTGTTATAAGTAATATACACACCACAGTAAATTATGAAAAGTTTGTTTATTAAATGCATCTATCATACCCGAAATCGACCCTCTGCGTTCCAGTATACTAGGCAAGCAAAGGTTTTGCGTACCACCACACAGGCCGTCATGCTGACTACACGGCACATACACGATCTATCTATCATTTATTTTAAGAGCTATGCTCTTGTCGTTGGAGCCTCTTCCAATCTCTCTATTATGGGCCTGTTGTCTTACTTTCGACATGACACCCAATTTTTCTTTTATTTGATCCATGAATGCTCGCCTCGGCCTTCTCTTCCCTCTTCTTGCTTCTAATTCGCCTTCGATTAATGTGCATAAGAACGTGTTGTGTCGTAGCAAATGGCCAAACATCTGCCCCTTTCTTTCCTCCAGAGTTTTTAAAATTGTGCATTTCTCCTTTATCATATCTAGTACTTCTTCATTGGTCTTCTTTACTTTCAAACTTATTCTTATTCTCTCCATGCGTCTCCAACACCATATTTCAGATGATTCTAATATATCGCGGTCTTTATGTGTCAGTGTCTATGCTTTACACCCATACAAAGCCATGCTCCAGATATAAATTTAATTAAACTTTTTTTAACGGATTGTGCTGTGGTTAGTTTTTAGTAATAAAAGCTCTTTTTTCAATTTTCATTATTGCTATTATGTCGTCTGTACATCGATAATCTGATGTAATGAGGCTGCTACATACACGATGCGAATCAAAAATATTCTACTACTTACTTTTAATGGCATTTTTAGAGTAGATAGGATTTCTTGCAATTGGAATATTTAAGGCAGATTCCTATAACTTTATCAGTAGGTAAGTTCAACTGAAAAAACGCCTTTTTATCAGTTTATAGTTTTTTATTCGGAATCAGTACGGCACGTGCCGATCGTCTAATGCAGGTACGTTGCAGATCGTGACAGTATATAACGCCAATAGTGTACGCAGAGTAAAAAGAATAAACAGTAAAAAAATAAATATAGGAAAATCTAACTTCAGAAAGCGAATAATAAAAATTAAGAAATGTCAATTCTTGGTTCTAAGCTAGTCTTTAGTGGTATTTTTCATGTTGTTATCATTGACAGAGGATCTGATATGTACTTAGCTGATATAATTAACTAGCGGTTCCGGCAGACGTTATCCTACCCTGAAAAATAAAAATCTAGAACACGATTCTAGTGCCTCCTACCAGTTCCAATTGTGAAACTAAACCATCCGGGGACCCACTTAAAAACACAAAAACAAAATCATCAAAATCGGTCTAAGACATTAGGAGGACCCTAGACCCAATCCCACCGACACCTACCGGTTCCAAATGTGAATTTAAACCACCCATTAAACACACACAAAAAAATATCAAAATCGGTGAAATAATTTTCAAGTTATGCGCGTACATTGATTTCTACGATTCAATTTTATTTATATAGATCAAACGTATGAAGACAATCGTGCCGTATGTTATTTTAAAGTACGCTTTAATTATTGAACTTGAGATTTCCTTGAGAATCTGAAACCTTACGGTAGACAAAGTTACTGAATTTCAGTAGAATATTTGTCTCATTTTGAACCAACTGTAACCACCCTGCAGGAATGCATCGAGTAACCTGTAACTTTGTATAAGCGTCCAATGATGACTTGATAATTATAATTCGGCCATAACTATATAAATGTAGATTGAGTACGTTACAAATTTTGTGATTGCTAACATGTAATGTTGCTATTTTTGAAGAAACAAAATTTCTAAACAGTTAATATCGTTATGAACGCAAAGATTGAATGGGATAAGCTCCTAGACCGGGCTTTCATATACGATATACGATTTTTAGAGGTAGCATGATATTCTTTCGAGGACGACAGCAAGTTTTTGAAGTGAAACTTTTTTACACTCGAGATTCGAAACTATATGAAACGAAAAAGCGACACGAAAAAAAGTTAAACATATAAATCTATAGGACTAAGCCTGCGAGAGTTACGAGCTACGAGATTTACATTGTGCAGCACAGATTATAATAACAACGATGATTAAATATAGGTCCAATTTCGATCGAAATAAAACTGATAATAATATTTTTAGACCAAAACAGTGAAAAATTTAAGTGATACTTAAGAAGTTTGTTTTCAATTATAATATGTTGACGGATGTAGGCTAAAAGAATTATATTTATATTAAGAAAAAGTTAGAGAAGAGTTATCTGTGAGTATATAATATTCTCTAAAGTTTCACTTCTACTACATGTGGAGAAATTGGCTGTTAGATACCGAGGGTGCCGTGGTCTTCAAGGAAACTCCGGATTTTTCAGTTAAAAATTATAATGTATTTTAGGTAAACTTATATGAGAATACATGTTTTTTTTACATCACGAATAATATTTTAAGTACATTTTTCATATAGTTCCAAACATAAACGTCATTTTCAAATATATTTTTTAAGTAATACTTTATCTCGCCAGCAGTGCCGAGATAAAGGTTGCATATTGGTTCAACATACTCGCCCCACTAAGGGCTAAGTTGCCTTAGACCTTAGTCTAATTACATAACATATTTAAACAAAATAAAATAAATTTGCAAAGGACCAACTTCCTAAAAACAAAAACAATTATCTATATAAATAAAAACTGAAATTAAACAAAACACTAAACATTTACTCCGTTATAGGGATAATACATAACTTAGAAGTTGGTCTTCTTATGATACAGTTTTTAGTTTTAAGGGTCACTACCCTGGTGATCCCATCATTGCCCGGATGTGTCTCAGTTACTAAACCGTATAACCATCGACACGGGGGTAAGTTGTCTTCTTTGATTAAGACAACATCCCCTTTTTTGGGTTCTGGAGCTCGTGACACCCACCGATATCTATGGAAAAATTGAGTTAAATATTCACCCGACCATCTACGCCAGAAATCTTGAAGCATTCGCTGTGTATATTTCCAACGTCTCAGCGAATTTATATTAGACCGTTCAAAATTTTGATCAGGGGGAGTCACAAGAGGTTCTCCGATAAGAAAGTGTCCAGGCGTCATTACATTTGCGTCATCCAGATCACTACTTAATCTCCACAGCGGCCTGGAATTTAGACATGCTTCAATCTGTGCTAAAACAGTGGATAGCTCCTCATAGGTTAAAGTTGCATTTCCAATAATTCTTTTTAAATGAAATTTTACAGATTTAATTCCAGATTCCCAAAGCCCACCGAAATTGGGAGCATGAGGGGGTATAAAGTGCCACGACGTTCCGTTGTTAGCTAATACTTCTGCTAACTCAGGTTTAAGACTGTTTTTCTCAGCTAAAAATAATTTAGCTATCTCCTTTGCGGCACCAATAAAATTAGATCCATTATCGCTCCAAATTTCTTCACAATGACCTCTTCTGGAACTAAATCTTTTAAACGATTGCAAAAAACTTTCTGAACTCAAGTCAGATACAACTTCAATATGTGCTGCCCGTGTCGACATGCAAACAAAAAGACATATGTATCCTTTATAGGATTTATGACCACGCCCTCTTGCGGTCCGTATTTGGATCGGCCCCGCGAAATCCACTGCACTATAGCGGAATGGACGCGCTGGAGTACAGCGTACGTTTGGTAATTGCCCCATCAATTGATTATATGACAATCCATTATTTTTAACACAAATAGCACATTTTTGAATAAATGATTTAACTATTTGCTTCCCTCCGATAATAAAATACTTATTATTAATATAATTTAAAGTTAACTGAATACCTCCGTGCAAGGTTTGTTTATGGCTATGTAAAATTATTAGACTTGTGAGTTTCGATTTTTTCGGCAAAATTATGGGGTGTTTCCGAGCTAAGCTTAATGAAGACTGTTCCAATCTTCCAGCTACTCTCAGAATTCCTTTATCGTCTAAATAAGGATTTAATGATTTTAATGAACTTTTCCGTCCAACTTCTCTTGTACTCAATAAGTCCGATATTTCTCTTTGAAAATACATTTTCTGTGTTTCTCTTATGCAAACTTCTAAAGCCTCGTTCAATTCTTCTTTTTGTAAATAAGTTTTAGTAATCCTATCAGATTTAGATTTTTTACAATTCAACATTCTTCTACAATAAGCTATCACCCTAATCATTTTATTTAATGTAGAAAATCTTTCCCATATACTATCTTCTGTAACAATATTATGAATCTTGACTGCTTCGACTTCTGTTCCTATATCCTTTGGTTTACTTAGAACTATAGTTTCCTCCTTGAGAAATTCTGGACCATGAAACCATAATATATTACTTTTGAGTTCACTTGGTAACATCCCTCTAGATGCACTATCGGCAGGATTTAGTTTCGAACAAACATGTGACCACTGTCCAGGATTAAACGATGTTAATATCTCTGCTACGCGATTCGCAACAAACACCTTCCATTTACTGGGTAAATTATTAAGCCAAGCTAAAACAATTGTTGAATCTGTCCACGCATAGAGTTTATCTTTATCAATACTAAGAGTTTTAGCTACTTCCAACATCAACCGAGATAACAAGACAGCTCCACACAATTCCAAACGTGGAATCGAAACTTGTTTTATAGGTGCTACTCTGGACTTGGCTGTCACTAATGAGACATGTATGTTACCTTCTGAATCTACTACTCTAAGATACACAACCGCTGCATAAGCTACTTTTGAAGCATCACAGAACCCGTGTAATTCTCTGAGAACATCGTTAGACTTGGTTTTCATCCACCTAGGTATTGCAATCTGAGTAAGTTCAGTTAATTCCGCTCTTAAGTTAGACCATTCCTTTAAAATTTCTACTGGAACCACGTCATCCCATTGAATTCCTGTTATCCATAGTTTTTGTATCATTGTTTTCGCTAAAATTATACATGGTGTGATCCAACCTAACGGATCAAAAAGACGTGAGATATCTGATATAATAATCCTTTTCGTAACTGGTGACACAAGTTCCGGTAGTTTTACCGAATAATGAAAAGTATCCCCACTCCTCCCCCATGTAAGTCCTAGAATTTTTACTATATTATCCGTTTTTATGTTTATATGACTATCGTTATCTTTATCAGTTTCTTTTAGTTTTTCTAATAATTCATCATTATTACTTACCCATTTTTGTAGAACAAAACCACCTTTATTTAATAACTCTGTCATTTGTTTATATATCTCAATACCCTGTTTCACAGATTCGCAACCTGTCATCAAATCATCCATATAAAATTCATTCATAACCCTTTCTGCTGCTTCAGGATATTTAGCCCCATCATCAAGCGCTATTTGCTTTAAAGCTCTACATGCAAGAAATGGAGCGCAAGCTGTTCCAAAGGTGACGGTTAGTAACTTAAAATCTCTAACTTTATCTTCTGGATTATTTCTCCAAAGAAACCTTTGGCAGTCAGCATCATCTTCATGCACCTTAATCTGACGGTACATTTTGACTATGTCAGCCCCTAAGCAAATACTATTTAATCGCCACCTCATAACTAAATGTCTTAATTCCGGTTGAATAGTTGGCCCAACCATTAAACAGTCATTGAGAGATAACCCATTTCTTCCTTTAGAAGACGCATTGAATACTACTCTTACCTTTGTAGTTTCTTTATCTTCTCTTACAACCGCGTGGTGAGGTAAGTAAGCCGTTTTCCTTCTTTCTTCCTTTACTGCATGCACCTCTACTGCATGATTTAACTCTAAATATTCATCTACCACATCTTTATATCTATCTTTTAAATTTTCATTTTTCTTAAGTCTATATTCGAGACCTTTCAATCTCCTTTCCGCAATACATCGGGATTCTTCATAATTGAAGTTTGATATTTTTTCATTAAAAGGTAATCTTACAACATACCTACCTTCTTCATCCCTAGTTGTTGTTTTAGTAAAAAATGTTTCACACTCTTTTTCCTCGTTTGTCCATTTCTGTTCTTTTGATAGTGAAATGTCAGATTCTAACTCCCAAAATTTCTTCAAAAAGTTATTTTCTTCGTCCACCTGACAATGTAATATTGCTACATGATTATGTGTGGGAGCATTTATCTCTCCTACACCTGATAAGATCCATCCTAAAGTAGTATCCTGCGCTACTACAGATCCATTTTTCAGCATGCCTTGTTTAATAATTTGTGGATACACTTCGGCCCCTAATAAAATATCTATTTTATTCGGTTTATAATAATCCGGGTCTGCCAATTTTAATTTATTCATTTCAGGCCACTGCAATAGTTTAATGGTTTTAGGCGGCAGTAGGTTAGTGATCGATTTTAAAACATATGCTTTTACTGTGTACATTTGCGAATTGAACCTAGATTTTATATTCACATACACCATCGTTTTTGAAGTCACATCTCCTGTCAATCCTGAAATATTGCAATTAACAGGTATTTTTTTTAATTTTAGATATTGTACTGTAGATTCTGTAACAAGACTAGCCTGAGATCCTTGATCTATCAGAGCTCTTAAAACATAATTATCTGCATGTTCGGACTCTGCTTTAACAATCGCAGTAGCTAATAAAACTTGATTAGACATTCCAGTCGAGAAATACGTTAAAACAGGATTTGAATTTTGTGTATTATTTTCATTATTGTACATTAAAGATGATCCTGCTTCTTCAGATATCTCATGTTGAACTGTCCCTAAGTTATTGTGCATATTTGTTTTATTAAGTGTGTCCGATTGATTTGTATGAAGCAAAGTATGATGACGCCTTGGACAGAATTTACACTTCATATTGCTTTGACAAGATTTAGCCACATGACTAGTACTTAAACAATTAAAACACGCTTTCTTTGACATAATAAAATCTCGCCGTTTTTCAACATTTTCGTTTGCAAACTTCTTACAAACATTTATTTTGTGATCTTCGGAACAAAATAAGCATATATTTTTAAAGACATGCATTGCTTTATACTTCATATTATTATACGTTACAGTTTGATTATTATTATTAACATTTGAATTTGAAATACGGTTTCCAAAAAATTTTGAGTCTAAAAATTCTAAAGCCCTGTATCTTTTAGTTAGAAGATCTTTAAACTGTTCAAACGTTGGTAAATCGTTAGAAGAATTATTTATGACCGAAAATTCCCACTGCCTACGAGATTCTGAGTCAAGTTTCAATGTCAAAATGTGTATTACTAGTATATCCCAATTTGAAACATCAATACCTAAATTTGCAAGACTATTTATACAATCATTTGTTGTATCGAGTAATTCCTTCAAACTATGCGCAGATTCCATTACAATATTTTTTTGACTCAATAGCCTCTTAATAATATGATGCGACAAAAACCTTTTGTTGTCATATCTAACTTTTAATTGATTCCAACACCGATTATAATTAGCTTCAGAAATTGGAATTTGTCTTAACAGTTGTTCAGCCTCCCCAATAAGATAGCTTTTCAAATAATGCATTTTCTGTACATTATCAAGGTTCATATTGTTATGTATGAGTGAGGTAAACATATCTCTGAAAGTAACCCATTCGGTATATTTGCCCGAAAACGTAGGGATTTTAATTTTAGGTAACTCAATTTGAGTTCTTGGTTGCTCAAAAACTTGTTGTTGAGATATGTTTTCCCCATCTCCTCGCTTAGCTGTAAATTGACTTAGAATATTTTTTAATTCAGTTTTAAAATCAAGATAAATTTCACCAGCTGTATCAAATGTATCGTTTTGCATATATTCATGCTCATAAAGATCCCTTCCAAAACGTTCTAATAATATCTTATGAGTTGACGTAAATTCGAACCACAACTTTTCTAAAGCTTCTAACCTGACCTGAACATAATTTTCGTTTATCCTTTCCTTAGGGGATTTTTTAAAATTTCTTTGAATTTTTTGTATGTTTTGGAAAGTATCCATTTGCATATATATTTGGGAATCCATCATCAAAATTTAAATTTTAAGAAATAATAATTAAATAAAATACGGAACCAACGAATAAATGAAACGGAACCCTAAAAAATTTAAATTCGTTACGATTTTGTAAAAAAAAACAAACACGGAACCAATTAAATTTTACACTGAACCCTAAAATTTCACATTTCCAAATATGTATGCCAAATGTCAAATCAATCAATAAAAAATACAACAAATTAATTTTCCGTTAAAAGTTTAAAAGAATTAAAGCACTTTTTATCGCACACTTCACTTCACTTTCACCTGAATGGGTTTTCCAAAATTTTTAAATGAATTTGTAATGTACTCACAGTTCTGTAGATTTAGTTTACCTCCCTTTGTTTAGTTTTCCTTTCCAAAAACCTTCCGATTGAGCTTTCCTTCCGCAACTGCTTACCCTCGGCGCCGTTTGGACTTTTGGTATTGGTATTTGGGGTTTATCGCATGGGTTTAGTTCCCCTATCCACCACTGGTTTTATTAATATCGAAGGACCATGGAGAAATTGGCTGTTAGATACCGAGGGTGCCGTGGTCTTCAAGGAAACTCCGGATTTTTCAGTTAAAAATTATAATGTATTTTAGGTAAACTTATATGAGAATACATGTTTTTTTTACATCACGAATAATATTTTAAGTACATTTTTCATATAGTTCCAAACATAAACGTCATTTTCAAATATATTTTTTAAGTAATACTTTATCTCGCCAGCAGTGCCGAGATAAAGGTTGCATATTGGTTCAACAACATGTGAACTGCACACATACACATTATTTTTAAATAATCGGCGCACACATGGTATATCCCTAAATTAAACAAATTACGCTTGTGTATAGATATTATGCAAAGAACTAGTTTGGGGCCGATTTTAAACACTCGGACCATAGCAAATAACGGAAATTCGTTTCCGAAATTTACCATGCTAGGAAACAAACGTAAGTGAGGGCAATGGCTAAGCCGGATCCACCACAGAAGCCGTCCAAATTAACATATATGGTGTTGCAAATGTGGGTGGTCCTCAGTCTGTCTGCTGTACTTTAGCAATAAAAAAATCTTCTAATGTAACTACTACTTATTTATAACTAACGGACACGGCGCCACCTACCGTGTTCAATTGTAGATTTAAACCATCCGGGGACCCACTAAAACACACAAAAACAAAATGACCAAAATCGGTTCAAGTGATTAGAAGTTTTCTAGAACGCGATCTCACCGCCACCTACCGGTTCCAACGGGATAAAAAGTATCCCATGTCCGTCTCTTGATTCTAAGCTACCTCCCCACCAATTTTCAGCCAAATCGGTACAGCCGTTCTCGAGTTATAAATAGTGTAACTAACACAACTTTCTTTTATATATATACCTATAGATTATTTCGAACGTACATGTTTCTTAATAGGTGTAGGGGAGAATAATTTACTCGGAGCCAGCCTAGATCCACATCACGTAACTGAGATACATATTGCATACTCTATGTATGATCTAAGACTGCTGTATCCGTTCCATATATCAACTCGCTTTGAAATATTAAGATGATACTTGTACAACGCAGCAAGGATGTGTTAAAGAAATTGAAATAAAAGGGCTTCCACGTTTATATGTTTTTTTTTAATTTCCATCTCCTGACGCACACGCTTGTTAGGATTACTTCTATTCTCATTTTTTAGTTTTCTTTTTATGTAACCCTTTTTATTGCCAAAAACTTATGTCTAATACGTTGTCATTTTTATTTATTACTTACTTTTTATTTCTACTTTATATAGTACTACTATTTACACTCTTACATATTGTATACTCCTAATTAATTATACTATTTACTGTCTACACATAATCCGTCATAATGATTATGTTTAATGTTAGTATGGAGATTATGGTTTTTTTGATTGTTACAATTACCATGTGCTAACAAAAACAAAGGTGAAGGAAAACATCGTGATGTATGTAACCTGCACATCAAGATAACAGATGTGTCAAACCTGCCAAGCCGCTTTGGATAGGAGTATATTGTCCGTTACCCCCTATAATAGAAGGCTCGAGCCCACCAGAGAGAGACCAACCATTTATGGGCGGAAGAAGTTGAATAATGAAGATTATGGAACAAAAGTATTTACAAATAAAGGGTTTGGACGAAACATTATATATAAATGTTAAAATTGACGGCCTCTGTGGTTGAGTGGGCTAGGCCTTTGCCGGTTTACCTGATTGAAACGCAGAGGCTGGTATTATGGTTAATTACAGACAAGAATTTTCTCCGTTATTTACTATAGTCTGGGTATCTGGGTTCGGCCCCAGTCTGTTATATTATTACCCATAACACAAGTGTGAATTGTTTAATTTGCGAATATACAGTACTAGCTGCGCCCCGCGATCTCACCCGCGTGGTGATGGAAAATCGTTATGTTTTGAATAATTCACACTATATCTTTTTTAGAAATATTGTGTGTTATTCAGATGTGTAAGCTATATTATTGTAAAGTTTCATCAAAATCCATTCAGTAGTTTTTGGCGTGAAAGAGTAACAAACATACATCCATACATTCTGACAAACTTTCGGGTTTATAAAATTAGTAGAATAGGAAGTAGGATGTGTGTATGCCTGCTGATTTAATTTAATAAATGTAAAATAAATGTTAGTCCTTCATCTCGTAGCATTGTAGTTTAATTTCATTTGAAATCAACTCCTTTTTGATAAGATTGCCCGTTCAAGTTATACCTTTAATTACAGGATCGAGTCTACTTGACGGAAAATTCAAAGAATTGGTACAATTGTAAGAAATTATTTGAAAAGGGAAATAATTTTGGGCATTTTC
This sequence comes from Dendrolimus punctatus, assembly GCA_012273795.1. Lineage (NCBI taxonomy): Eukaryota > Metazoa > Arthropoda > Insecta > Lepidoptera > Lasiocampidae > Dendrolimus > Dendrolimus punctatus. The sequence continues at coordinate 21,327,948 of CM022528.1, read as the reverse complement.
CACAATTTAAATTTATGATGTTGAAACAAATTACAGATGGTTACAAAACAGTGTTTATTCCAGGTAGATGATTATAACTCATAAAACAGATTCTATTGAAAAAACTAGGTTATGCACGAGACTTCATCTACGCTTGACTTGAAATTCCCGCGGGATTCCTGAGACACAAAATACCGCAGCAATAAAAAATGTAAGCTATTATTTACGTAAAAAATGTATCGGAATGAGTTAATTTGCATATACCTGAACAACTACAAACAGCTCACGGGAAAACCGAGATATCAAATATAACACATTGTTGGCGCCACTTATTTCCCAATTACCAATTGTGTCTTGGGTTTATAGCGTCTTGCAACCCCGCATGTTGCCGTGGCTCGTTCTGCGCGTGAGTTCAGTACATTGCCAAACGTCACGCTACCGCGACGCACGTAACTTGTATCACACCCGCCTTTATAAATATACACATATTAGCTATCAAAGATTTCCGTTTTCAGTTAATTACTAGGACATTCGCCTCAACCAATATATAACTTAAGTGCTCAGTGTATCTGCGTCCCTTCCGCCCCGGGGCTCGTGTTGGAGGGCTTTGCCTCCTGTATCGCAACGTAATAAGCAGCGGCAGGCCCCCTAAACCAGCAGTGGCGTGGTTTAGTGGCTGACTCCGAAGTAAGTGCGAATTTCTATATTCTCCAGGCACCAGTTCTTGATTGGGGAATAAGGGATAGCCATTGATTTAACACTTAACCCCCTACCCACGAAGATTACCTGATTGCGTCACCACGCATTTTAATAAATAAAGGTGGCTATCGATCTCTGAAAAAAATCACAATGGGATTCGATTTTTTTAATCTGGCATCGCATAAACCGCATCGTAATCGGCTCAGTACTTTTGACGTGAATTCTGTACAAACAGATAAACAGACAAACAGACAAGAAATCTTAAAAATTGCATCGTGGTCTCCATCATTTATATCGTGTATTAGAGTTGCTTTTTTTAATAGCATTAATGTGCAGACACGGCATTTTATAACAGACTTTAAAAAAAGGAGGAGGTTCTCAATTCGTTGGGATCTTTTTTCTTATGTATGTTCACCGATTACTCCGAGATTTATGGACCAGATTTACGTGATTATTTTTTTGTTCCACGCGGAATAGCTGTCATTTGGTCTCCTAAAAATTTGACATAGTTTGTCCCAGTAGCTTTCATTTTATGAAAAATTTCCATTCCGCGCGGCACCTTTCGTAGGCGTACAGACACTAAAAAGTAATAAATAAATAAAAAAACTTCGTTTAAAAACCGACTTCTAAAACTGAAAAGTATAAAATAACTTATTTCTAAAGTTATTATTATTAATATATATTATTTAAAACATCTTGAAGTCGGTGCAAAGTAAAACATAAAAATTGTTATATTTTGAAAATTACTAAGCACCGACTTTAAGATGTTTACGATAATATATATTAATAATATATATTATCGTAAATATCTTAGAGCTTTAGAAATAAGTTATTTCATACTTTTTGAAGTCGGTTTTTAAACGAAGTTTTTTTATTTATAGAATTTATAGTAACTTATGAGCTTACCACCACTAACCTAAGGTCGGAACTGTTCAGGTGAAGATTCGTTATGTCTATTAGGCTTATCCAAGAGCGAGTTACACTCACAGGTATATTTATTTCCCTATGAAGATTTCCTCGCGATGTTTTCCTTTGTCAATAACATGCTTACCTGAAAAAAAAAGACATCATTATTAATGGGGTTGTTTAGCTACAATTCTCTTTTAATTTAAGTAATTTTATTTAGTCATCAGATTTTCATATAAAATACTAGCTGTGCCCGCGACTCCGACCGCGTTGAATGTATTTTCGTAGAACCCTAAAAAGGGAAAAAAGTAGCCTATGCTACTCTTTATAACATCTGCCAATGAAAGATTCGTCAAAATCGTTTCAGCCGTTTTAGAGATTAGCTGCTACATTCAGAAAGACAAAAATGTAAAAATATATTTTTTATTTATTTAGGTACAGTATATTCTTTCATATGCATTACAAAAATACATTTTATTTTTCTAAATTGATCTTTTACATATAGAATAATCAGTACCATTAACGTCATAAGTTAGAAAAGTATCACTTGAAAATGAAAATAAATATTTCCAGCGAATCACACTCTAGTTTTGTCTTAAACTAAAAAATGAAAAAACGGATTCTATACTTTTGGACTGTCTTTAATAACGCAAAAGTCTAAGCTTTCATAATAATACAAAAAAGTTACCATATAGCTTATAAATAATCCACAGATTATCCACATGCAGCGGTTCGGCTCCATGACGGTGAATATTATAAATGTATAAAACCATCAGTGAAAAATAATCTAAGTAGTGAAGATAGTAGTAGTATAGTCTAGTAGGTGAAAACCGCTTAATAATTCGCAGTCTGTTTTAGAAGGATTTTATGGATAGACAGACAGACGCGATAAGAGACTTTGTTTTATATTATGTAAAGATATACTTTAAACAAAATGTGATTCACCAGCGAATAGGTATTTCAATTATGTAATACAATTAGTAAAATATAGTACGAGAATACTTTTTGTTCCATTGTAAAAAAATTATATAAATATGTCTGCCAAGGAACTTATTCCGTTTACCCTCTATCATCATTTTAAAATAGATTTACGCGTATAAAGTCATAAAAGGTGTCCTTTTCATTTCCGACTGCAGGCTGGAAGTCTTAAAATTTTAAGATTCACCTAACAACAATGGCTGGACCAAAATCCGTTTGGTATGTATGTTCAAAAAATGTGATGTTTTCAATTAAATGCATTTTTTGCGTCCCGTAATCAAATGACTAAAACGATGGGAGTTGGTAATCCATAAGAAACTCTTCCCTTGATTAGACTGAAACACACTTGAATGATTTATATACGTAAAGAAAGTAGGTTGCATCCTTCTAATTTCCTGTAGCAACCCCACAACATTTCTTCACTTTGGGCGCGCGCTGCTTATCTGATGTTATCCTGACTTAGAGCCAAGCATAATCGGGTTACTGCGCGCGTGTCGCGGAATATTAAAAATGTTACATGTTTTATATCATAATTATGCGGTATAAATATTATTTCAGTAAAATTCAAAAGCTTTTATTCAAAATAATGCTACAGGACTCGAATTAAAACGCGGTTGGATTAACTATAGAATTTATTACAACTATACAAACACGTATAACACAGGTACAAATATAATTGGACGCAACCAGTACAAACTGCACAATTCAATAATACACGCAAAGTCCGTCACTGTGTATGGATGTTTAGATGTATGTAAGTGACATAAGTGATTTATTTATAAAAATGTGTTATAATGTAATGAAGTCTAACGGAATGATGGAGGATGGAGTTGCAATAATCGCAAACATTATTTTTAAACAGCGATAACACGTTGCGAAGCGGTGTACATAGACTAGGAAGTGAAATTAAATTTTAACCTACACGTATGACCTTCAAAATGTGTTCTCCAGTGGAACTTATTTTGAATTAAAACTTTTGAATTTGAATAAGTTAAAATTTAAATCGACTTCCTATTCTAGGTTCACCGCTTCGCGACGTGTTATCGCTGTTTAAAAATAATGTTTGCGATTAATGCAACTCCATCCTCCATCATTCCGTTAGACTTAATGAAAGATCATAACAATTAGTTCGAATGCCGACAGGTAATAAAATGTGCTTCTACAGGTCTGTAGGTGGAATTTGTCTTTTCGGGGGGCTAGGTTATAACAATATTAAGAAAACCCAAGGCATCTATTTAAATCTAAAAATAATTAAACTTAAAATATGTAAATCTAGCAGTGGACTATGATCGATTGACGACAAACGTGTTGTTGTTTTCTTCTTCGCTATTACAGTTTTAACCAATTAGTATAATTGTAGATGTTCATGAGTAAGATAAGATAATACTTGAAATAGGAATGCCTAGCAAGGTTATCAATATTGTTTGTCTATCGCAGCGATAAAACTACCAGATAAATCAGTTCAGTCTTTTGTGATCTAGATGAAGTGAAGATAACAAATTTAATATTGTGTTAACATATTTGAATTTTAAAAAATACAGCAACAAAATATACATTAATCGTCAAATATTCACATTAAAATAAAAAATCTTCATATACAATTAATATACCTTACAGTAAAAAAAATACCAATAATATATAATAATAGACCCCAAATCATCGTCATAAAATAAATTTCAGTGTATAATTTCTATTGAGTAATTACGATAAAGAAAAGTCACACATTATAAGAATATAAAAATAGTGTACCGTCGCAGTTTAAAAATTTGTAGTTGATTTGTGGGTTATTGTTTAGTAGCCATTTATGATCGGTAATGTATGTAACGAAGCATGAAGTATGTATAATAATCGGAAAAGTACGTATATCAAAGGTTCCGTAAAGGCGTCTAACGTCTATTGTTATTATAATTAACCTATAATAGCATAACATTTTATTTTGAGGGTTTAATCTAAAATACCACAGATCTCCGAAACTAAACGGATCTTGTAGACAGACAGATTTTCCATGAAGGTATTTTTAAACTTTTTTTTACCAACTTGATATCCTTTATTTCTGTTTCGAATTTTCCATTTCATACTTCAAAAATTTGAAAGACACGAATTTTATGACTTTGGGAGCTAATATCTCTATATATTGGCTTACATAAAAAGTGATTAAAGAATATCTTTATATTTTTTAAAGATTTGACTTGATTATTGTTATAATCCACACGAATGTATACAGTCGTGATATGAAAAGGTTCGCCAGTTTTCAAATTGATCCGTTTATCGTTCCGGGAGTACACGTTACCTTTTCAAACTAAGTTAAAGAATTGACTGTTCCACAGAAAATTATGTTTAGCTGTTTGACAATAAAGTTAAAAATTAGATTAAAGTTGTTTTTCTAGGTTGTGTAAGAAGATGATTTAGAGATGTAAAACTTTTTATAAAAAATGTACTCGTTTGTCCGTTTCTTGTACGCGTGCAAACAAAAATTGACTTTAAGAAGATGAACATTTTCACACCGTGAGTGGAGATTAAAGAATGCAAGCAGTTACACGTATGATCACCTATCTTATATTTTATAAATGTAATCGGTATAGATCCAATAATTTTTATGAAAAACGGCCATGTCATACAAACACACATGAACCAAAGGACATGATGATTTCATATGAGTATGGAACCGTAAGAAATACTACAACAATTTTATACATTTTCATGATAATAACTTTAATGCTTTCAAACACGATTTAAATTAATGTTTTATTTATATTTGCAGTATCGCACATTACAATAACCTAATTCATACGACGATTAGATGCCCAATGACTTATTAATTTTCTCCAAAAAAAACTTACAATTTAGTTGTCATCCGGAATAAAGTAAAGACGTGGCATAAAAATATGCTTTTTTTATGATTTCATAATAAATATATGATAATGGCATCGTAAAGGGATAATCCTTTGCAGGGGTAAAAAATATCTAATAATAAAGATACATATCACGATAAGAATATAGTTATAAATATTTACTCGAACGAAAATTATTGTCATTGCAAATTGTTAAAAATGTTGGGAAAGTTGTTCATTTTAAACTTATTGTTTGGTGTTCTTGCAATAGACAATGATGGAGTTTGGTTGTATGATACTGTAAGTATTTAATTCTTTTTATTTTATTTCTTATATACTTGTAATAGTTCTTGACTATTTTTCATCATAATTTTATTTAAATTTTTGTTTTTGATTTTTGATCAGTTTTATAATTATAATATCCTATGTGCATTCAGAATTTTAGCTAGCTTAAATAAGATTATTAAGATGTTTTTCTAATAATAACCCAGTCTGTGTGTAATAAAATGTGTAATTAAGTAAATAAATAACAAAAAGGACGTAAACAGATATTTTAAGTCTCAACGAGGTAGGCAACGCATCGGCTCCCTTAGTGTTGCAAATGTCCATGGGCGACGGTAGCCACTTGCCGTCAAGTGGACTCGTCTGCCAGGTTGCGTATAAGCAACTTACTAATGTTAATAAAATAAAAAATAAATATAAAAATGTTTAAACTGTAGTAGTACTTGATAGCCATTTGATATATTTTTATCATCATACGAATCGCCACAGCTTGATTGATTTTGTACAAGTGTACTGTGTTATGATGTTCTACGTAATTTTAAGTGGTCAAATACCTTATTGATTTCATATATATATATTTATTCATGACATGAAACTCTAAATTGTACCTGATTCTGTAACATAAGTTTAGTTCCATTCACTTAACTATATTTTCATCTCAGATTGCAACAATAACAGACCAAGGATACCAAGCGGAAAACCATTACGTTACCACCTCCGATGGGTATATTATCCAAATGCACAGAATACCTTACAAAAGGTATGAAAACACATCGAATGTGTCGGACAGACCCGTTGTAATGCTGATGCATGGGCTGATGGGGTCTTCTGACGCTTTTATATTTCTTGGACCGGAATATGCAATGGGTAAGTGTAAGTTTAGTTAAGCAGTTTTACCTCGTAACTATTGAGCAGGATCAATCCACAAACTATCCATGGTTGATTTTTCATATTTTGAGAAACGAACCCAGTAGATTCGTGGAAAATGACTGTAAACATAATAAGACAGATGGGCGAATATGACAAATTTACAAACGTCTCTTTTTCCCCAAATTTCCTACAGAACCTTATAAGAATATATTCAATGCTGCATACTTGCATATATACAATCATAATTTATCTTTACAGCATTTAATATGGCTGATGCTGGTTTCGACGTATGGTTAGGTAATGCACGCGGCAACGTACATTCGCGATACCACCACACATTAGATCCGGATCATAATGAAGAAAAATATGAATTCTTTGACTTTAGCTGGGAGGAAATCGGGACCAGTGACCTCCCCACTATGATAGACTATATATTAGAATACACTGGACAAACTAAGCTGCATTATATCGGCCATTCTCAAGGGGGTACCGTTTTCTTGGTGTTGAATTCCATGAGGCCGGAGTATAACCAAAAGATCGAATCTGCGCATCTATTGGCTGGTGTTGGCTACATGGAGTACTTTCCCAACGAGGAACTCATTAGTATGGCTAGAATGGTTGATTTCATATATGTAAGTTGTTTATTTCTTCTTAGTCTGTTTTTTCTTTGTAAGCTCAACCGACTCTTTTTTCCTTTCAACTCTGTTCACTAATTTGACAAGCGAATCTTTGCAAATGATAATAACAACCCATAAACGTCCCACTACAGGGCTCAAGCCTTCCAATACAGGGGAAAGGACAGTATTAGTAGGTTTCCCACAACGGTAACGATGTGCAAATTTCATCAGGATTTTTCCTTTAGCGTTAGTGCAATGTAATTGTAACAATATGCACATAATGTGCAAAATACGTAATTAATGACCTAATGGTCAAAATACGTCAAATGGTAGGTTTTTATCCTGATCCTATAAGAACCTGCGCTCTTTGAGCTTGGGGCGCGTGCGCTAAGCTCCCACGACTCGAATGTATAAGTCGGATCAAATTTTGCGTTTAGCAACATTGACATTAGTATACGGATGATGTGTAGCTGTAGAAACATAATTATTAAATATTTTTCAGAGTATGGCCTTAACAATGGGAATAGTTGAACTGTACTCGCCAACTCCAGCGTACAACCTGGCAGAAAACTCACGGATATCAGACTACTGTACTGGAGACATTAAAAATAAACATATGTGTATACTCTTCGGCGTTCCTCAGATCCTTGTAAGTTAACTTTTCAAATACTTATTCTACCTATTCTCCATGAAGTTTGACAATTTGTTACAAATTTTACTCTGTATGCAATGACATTAATCGTTTACATTTTGATGCTACTTTAATTCCATTGACAGAATTAACTTTTACATCTATTAGATGAACATGAATGACTGAATTATAGTAATTACATTATACACATAAATTATGACGATAAATTCAAGAAAATCTTTGATTACTCACTTTTTGTTTTTGATGTTGTTCATCTAAATGATAGTTACAATTGTCATGATGTTTTATGACTTCATAATTCATAGGTTGTAAAAAACATTAAATACAGCTTCGATAGCATTTTACTATATGTTTTTATCAACATCGATAAATGAACTTAGCGTATAATATGTGGGATTAATACGGTTAGGTGTACTTATTTCGTCAGTTGTTTAATTTATCAGCACGTATTTTATACCTAAACAAAATTACGTATAGATCTTTCAGTTCGGCGACGGAAGCAAGTGAATTACTCGAGCACCGCAAATATGCAACCCTTAGTAAGAGTTATATATTTGTGCCGTTTGCTGTTGAAAAACTTGAGCCATGGGGTCCTGAGTCCATGAGTCTGCATCAAAAAATATTAAAACGATTCACTGACTCTTTAAGTGATCAGAGGGCTGGTGCCTATCTCGGACAACGGATCGGTATGGCGATTCAGGGAGGATACCTAGCTATCCTTCTGGGAACCTAATCCTTAGGAGACAGTGACCTAAGATCAGTAGTCTTGAGTGACTGTGGGTAGAATACAACACGACCAAGTTAAAATTTCTGTTATTGTATCAGTTTATAGACTCATTGTGATTGTATTGTTAAAAAAGAAAGTTGAATTTAAAAAAAAAAACACTGAAACTTTGATTTCAGGGCGAAAGAAACTCATTAGTAGACTCGATACTGGACTTGTTTGACATCTCAGGTTCTGCAGGTGCTGCATTGAAACAAGTAGCTCACTATGGACAGAACATCCGTGATAAAACTTTCAGGAGATGGCATTATGGATCAATTGGAAGTAATTTAGCGAACTACGGTGAAAGTTCACCTCCCAAATATAATCTGAGTTTAATAACAATCAACACTTGCATGCATTACACAGTTAATGATAATTTGTTAGACGAAAGAGATGTTTTGAATATGGCGGCTGATATGCCAAATACTAAAGTTCGTAAAGTAGCTCGAGAAAGTTTCTTGCATGAGGATTTTGTTATTGCAATAGATGCAAAGGAATTAGTTACCGATTACATAATAGAGGCTATTAGAGGTGATTCTACAGAAGAAGATACAAATGGAACGGAGGTTGTTGATTCGGAGGAGGTGGGTGATCAAGTGGAGGTAGTTGATCAAGAGGAGGTGGACGAAGTTGTTGTCGTGTAAGTGATATATGTGCGTCTTTTACGATATGATATTATCCAAAATTGCGTGGCATTATAGCTTTCGAAATTGTGATTATAACAGTTTTTTTTTTCAATTTAGGCAATTAATAAGGCGTCGCTCGGATACATTAAAAATCACTTTGCAGTTAAAAGATTTACAGGCATAAAAATTTGTAGAGATAAAGGAACCTTAAAATTGGTTTACGATGCCACTAAGATGTAACAAAAACTTTACGATTAAACAAAATTCAAATGAACTTTGACATTTGTAAAAGCGTAGATACAAATTTAATTCCTTCGATATGTGGTCTCTATATGTTTCACATCAAACTTTTAAATTATCATTTCATTTTTATTTTCAGGGAAGGATCTGTAACTACAGAGACTGAGGAGGAAACGAACGTTGATGGTGGATCATCAGCAGTATTAATAAATATTTTACTCTTAACAATATCTGTTGGCTATTGCTTATGGTTGCCGTCATAATTCTATATTGAATAAAGCGAACTTCTCTGTTTAAAAGGAACTATTGCGTACAAAATAATAATAAAAAATTGATACTTTAATAACTAAAACAATTAATTATTTTATCCATGTTCATCATGATTATTTAATACACACACATATAAATAGAATAAGTGTGACGGTACGCATCATCGTGAATTTAATTTTTTTTTATTAATGTTTATTTATTTATAAAGGAGTGGCTGTTCTCCATATAATGTATTCCCCCCTTTATTTCGCATAATATATGTATTTATTATTATTCTCTTTGTATGATATAATTGAATTTTTTCTTTGTTTGAAAATTTGACAGAGAAGAGAGGGGACTTGAATATTGATTTTTGACAGAACAAGACATGAAGAAAATTATTCTCGGAAAAAAATGTGTTTTAAATTATTACAGATGGAGAAAAAGCTATTTGAGGACAAAATGATCAATACTAACAATAAATAACTATATCTTCGATATGTGCGCTACAGACTTCGGTGCTATGGATTTCACCAAAGGGCTAGTTCACATCTTCAAGTCAACAATTAATACATTAATAATTTTACTAATCATGTAGATTTGTCCGATATCTTGCTTGTTGTGTTTATCTATGTTTCAGATGTTCTCTTGGACTGTTGTAATATATAACTATTAATAACTATATACTAATAATCTACTAACAGTAATCTATTCTGTGTTTGTTGCTTTTATTTCTGTTCTCAGATGATCCAGAGGCTGTTTTACGTTTGTATGTTATTAATGATATATCTAATTATGTGTTTTAACCTAATCTGTTTGTTGAACATGTATTCTATAACTAATTATGTGTTGTTGATATTTTCCTTGTGTATTAATTACATTATTTTGCAGGCAAATCTAATGTTCTTTTCTTGCAGAGATGTTACTAATAATATTGTATTAATAATTTAAATTTTAGGAATTATGGAATATTTGCATTTAATGCATGTCTATATGTATAAACCTGGGATTATCTTCAAAACCTTAACTAATGATGTGTAGTTAGTTACAGCAGCATATATTAATTAGTTAGCATTGACTATGGTATACTTTGGTGTTAGTCTTTAGACATATTAGGACCCGTGGATCCACCTATACAGACTTTTAATTCAATAGAGACGTTCCTTTGACTTATATGGACATATATGCTAACATACATAACTATTTACTGTGGAGACCTACATGATCATATGTAATAAAAGACAGACTTGTATACTATCTATTACTGACCTTCTTGTTTTAGAACTTAACTAATTATTGTCCTTGATTTGTATATTATATGGAGAATGAGCTATACAATATTAAATTTAATTTTGATGTAAGTCTTGATTGACTTGTGGGTTATTATAAGATAAGAATTGTTTATACATTGTTATAATTTCATAGTTAACTAAATTAATAAGAGTTAATTGTAAAGCCTGAGTGTGCTAATATATTACTTAGGAAATATGACACATAGTCTCTTGCGGATAAAAATACTAATTTATTGAATTTAACTTAAGGGGTTCTGAGATATAACTTTGGTTTTAGAAACTGAATTAAATAATATTACTACTTCATAGTCGGGAGCTACTAAGGGGTTCTGATGATTCTTTTAGGCAATATAATTATTTATTAATTTGTTAAGGGAGATTAATTATATGTCAATGGGGATTTACTTGTAGGAGTTCTTGTCTTGTTGTTGCATACATGTTGTTGTACCTGACTGCGGTCACTTACTTGATGGGGGTGTTGATTGTAAATGTCTATCTGCTCTTGTCGCAGTGAGCTTAAAGTCAGATGTCGTATTGAGTCTTGATTGTTTTGAACATAGACAGGGTTATTACTGACCTAGGTCTGTGAGGTCATGGTCTTGATTTATTATCTACTATTTAGTCTATTCATATTTGTGTATACATTTAAGTATATTTTATAACACAACATAATTACACCACACTCTACAACAATCATGCTTTCTATGTGGGAAGGCTTAACTGACTTTAGGAAATTTAAAGTTTATTTGGCTTATTGGATTTTTTATGTTTTAAATACTTTCCTGTTGAGAAAGCTTGCCTTGGCATTTGGCTTTGTTTGGCGCAAAGGAGTTGCTTATTATAATCCAAATTTTGCTAAAGGCTTTCTTCAGGTTTACTATACTTCCTTGAACAAACAACTCTGCTGTTGCTAAATGTGTATAAAATAGGCATTCAATTAATATTACAAAATAATGAGAAGGGGGTGAAAGCACATATTGATTGTTTCTATATTAACTTTGATTAGGGACGCGGTTTATGGTCTTTGTAACCTTGGACAAATGACGTCGCAAACCATTTGTTTATTGGGACAATCTAATCTACCTAGGATAGTTTCGTCAATTATCTAGGTTTTCTCGCGTGCCGTTTTTAGGCAACCTAGTTTGTTTTGGTTATAATATGTGCCTTCATGAGACTAGGTTGATTTCACATATTGAGTTTAACTGAATGAGTAACTGAGGGATTGGAGACTGTTAAATCGCGGATCAGCTTGGAGGCGAAGTTGAGGGCCCCGGAGGCCAGCTACTGGCTATTGCAAGCGGATCATTCGTATCAAAATTTACATCTTTCCACAATATGTGATTTCACAAGAGTCTTAGAAGTAGGTAGGCCTGGCAAAGCTTGACTGAATTGGAAAGGGTGATTAATAAAAACTACTTATGAGCAGTGTTACTGATGTTGACATCTTTGATGCTGAGTATCACCAATTCACATCTAATTTAATCTTAAATCATTACCTTACGGTGCTATGCTCTCATCTCAAGGGTTAGGGTCATTAGACAGGTGTAGGGTCCATCACTTTACTTAAACTTTAAACTTTCAATTTCATTTTCACGATGGATCCAGAAATCTGTCTTTGACAAGGGGATACATAATACAAGTGAAGGTGTCTCTCGCCTAATTTTAATTTAAAGTTTACTTACAATTCATAGAGAGACATTCTGAAACTTTTACTTTAACAATTTAGGAAAGGGAATTTTATGAGATGTAGAGAGTATCACTATTTAAACTTTATTTAAATTTTATTTTTAATTCACTGTGATATTCTACTTGCATCAGGGGAGGTCGCTGAGGTGATATTCCTCATAATTACAAATTTATTTGATATTTTGGAAGGGTGACTCTGAGATGAAATGTTCACTCAAGTCTTTTGGCCTTTCCAACTCATTTTACACAAAGGCACTCCAAATGTGGTTTCCAAATTGATAGGACGTACTGCTAGTGAGTTTCTTGTCGGCTCTTCTCACCAGCGATAGTACGTTGTGAACCGACGCTAGTTTAGATAATGTTTATGATCAATTCAATAAGTTCTAATTAAAAGATTGGAGGTTCTTCTTTTATTCTGATATGAGCTCTTTTACTGATAGCTAAAGAATGCGGTGGCATAATATCAGAGAGGTGGTTAGGAGGGGTGCCTACACAAAATTATATAATTTGTTATGAAATGTGCATTAAAATTCCTTTTGGCTAATAAAGGCACGGCGTACTCAGGTGATGAGCTTATGTCATGAGTCGATACATTTGTCATTATTCATAAAACGCATGACATTTTACACTTACAACTTATACTACAAAACTATTATTTATATAGATATATATTATACACCGATCCTTGAGTCTTCCTGTTCCTTGATCAACACTCCTATATAACCTACCTTGTGAACATAGGGTTAACGGTATTATGACGAGGGTTCTTATTACTAGATGATCACGATTTATGGCCAAAGTAAGTTTATTTACTTAATAAATGTTATTAATTTTCACTTTATAACTTCTTTTATTTCTCACTCTATGCTTCGGCTTGAGTTTGTCATTCCTTGGCTCTTTGAGGGCGGGGTGGACGTTACATAAGCCTAATTTCTTGACAATTAGATCATACTCTAGGCTGCGAAGATGAAACAAACAAACATGTAAACAAACTGGTATTCAATGTTAGAAGCATTTGTTTTTCATAATATTGGTAGGGTATAGGTATATACCTACTACATGTTTTCTCTTACGAGAGAATTTTTTCAGTAAAATTTAATTAAAGTTGTCTGTTTTTAGATGGTTATTTCACTTTACTTTGCTATTTAATCAGTTTCCTTAACATCGTCAGAAATTTCACATTAGGCAGTAAGTAGTGTGGAGGTTATATAAAATTTTAAGCGTTTGGCAAATTAACTTTAGTAAGACTTAGAAAACACCTGTTAGACGTTTAAACAAAATAAAAAAGGGCAATTTATTTAAAAAATAGTACATGTACCTAAAAGTGTATAAATACCTGACAAAATATTACTTTGCACCCTCAAAAGATAACATTTAAAGAACCAAAGCTTTTAATGCTAAACAAACCAAGTGATGATCTTAAAAGCCTATCCACAGATCTTTCTTTCCAAATAAACATGCATGTACGTGAATATAATACGCATGAAGCACAAACGAGTTCGCAAAGTGGCATCGTAAACGTGAATGGTGTAAACAATAACGTTACGAGAAAAACATTCACATCGTAAACGGTGTAATTGTGGCCGGTTTTGTTTGTTTTTCAACTGTTTGTGGTACTGCCACTAGTTTCTGCTGTTTATTCATTGTCATTGGATAGTGTGGATACACGTCGTGGAACTAAGTCGGATTTTCTATACTATACAAATTATGCACTCCAAAATAATTACAGGGCGGACGGATACCGTTCTAACAACTTTATATGACAATTTTATATGGGATTATTTTTATTGTTGGAGTACAGCAGAAAAACTGGTCCGCCATGTGGAAAGCAGCAGAATTTAGTATTTTTCTCCTTACCTGGGTTTAAATTTTGTTCAAACAGTTTTCTTTGGAAATTTTTTAACCTCCTTAAAATTTGTACTCCAAACTTGAGAAAATAGAAGGTGGAAGGATAGATTTCGTAAAGCTTTAATATAGCTAAAATTTCCATTTTGCGCATAATTGCTTATACCCTCTTTCATGGCATCATAAGGAGGAGGAGGGCGATTAGTAAAAAAATCATATCCCATCGCTACTGCCCCATGCCTTTTCTTTGATCCCTTTATCTCATCTTACCCAATCTCTTTATCGGATCCTAAAAGGTGTCAATGCGTTTGCTTCGCCCTTGGTATTGTAAACGTGAATATGCGACGGTAGGCACTTTCCAGGAGCTGGGGCATCTGCCTGTTTGCCAGCTTCGCAGTAAAAGAAAGAACCCTAAGAATGATTCGTGTACAGAATTTCAGGGTATCATTCAACAAAGGACATCATGTAGGCGCAAATCGATGTTTGATAACAACCTACACAGTGATAGCGATGGACATACGGCTTTCGAGCACGTATGCCGGATATAAGAATAAATCACGACTGCGCAATGGACCCACGTCAAAGTAATTAATGATTAGCCATTGACAGCCGACCTTCGGTTCTAAATGTGGTCAAATCGAGAGCAGTTATTGGAAATTCTTTACCAAATGAGCATGTACCCTAAAGAAGAGCTTAGCGATATTTTTCTCGTTGCGTGCGCAGTTAATGTTCTCATATTTTTTATTTAAGTTTGGTTTATGGCTTGCCGTTTAGACCAGCTAGGCTTTTAAACCAGATCCTAGATTAAAATATAGTTTCTTCATTTTCTTAATCCTGTGCATAGCTTAGCTAAACTAGGTTATCAACCGACGCCACTCAACGGAGTTCTTGTGACCACTTAAAAAGCTACATTTAACTATACAGTTCATATTTCTCATAAAAATACGTAATTACTACTCAAAAACTATCAATATCCTGCCACTACTGTTCATTTTAGAATAATTTTACTCATAGTTAGAAAATAAATCAGCACAGCACGACATCTTCTTTCACATTATTTTATTTACGCTAAAGAGTGTAGAGTGCATAATAGAACTTTCCATTGTTTACACTGATCTCATAGTGGGAGTAGCTGGGAACACTCACAGCATCCATGCAGGAACTGAATAAGACTACAAATTCCTGTGGCCGGGCGGCATGTTTGTAAGAGGCGCCAAAACAGCCTTCAGCCAGGTGGTAGCGACACTTGCCCTTCTGGCTAGATACCACTCTTATATTGAGATCCGACATTAATCGCCAGGTTCCAGTCACCGCTACGAGGCACATCGGTAGAACCTTTGGTATTGGAAAAATCCATAGGCGACGGCAACCACTATCCAAAAATAAATAAAAATCCTAATACAAACGCGACTAAGGAATATGTTACGTGTGTATTTGTGTATTTTTTTCTATTGCAGGAGTTCAGCAGACAGCCCAGATGGAAAGCAGTTACCATTGCCTATGGACGTTTATAATACCAAAGGTGCTACAAATGTGCTGCTCTCTTAAGGGAGACTGGAACCTGGTCACTAATGCCGGAACACAACTCAAGATTGTTATTGCCGCATTATGTAGACCAGGGGTGGTAGACATCCAGTCGGGCAAATGCTCTACCACCTGGCTGTGGGTTGTTTTGTCGACTTTTAAGACAAGCCGCCCGGCCGCAAGAAATTTTATTCTTTCTCCGTTACTGCACGGATGGAAATGTGTATCGTGTATCGAACTTGATTATTATTAATATAAATTTAAACTGGTAAAAAAATAACATAATGTGACGCAAATAATGGCTTTAATTTTTTTCTAAAACTAAGTCTCAGCAAAGAATATTCTGAATAGAATGTCTTTTAAAACGCGTTTACTTTCAGTATTATTTAACGAAGTTTCAAACATGATAATAATGTAATTATTACACCAGGATAAAAGCATAATTATTACAATAAAAATAAATTACAATGTACGTAAAATTAATCCTGCAACAAACAGTATCATAACATTATCCATAAAATGTTAATGGGTGTTTTTAAACTTCTAAACGAGGAATTAAAGTTGTACGGAATTTAAGGCTCAGTGCACATTTACGTTCTGACTGCAACTAGCGGGCACGCTGCGATCGTTCTATGTTTCAGAGACAGGGACGAAATTAGGACTTTTATTATTACTACAGTTTTACTGAAGTTCAAAATAATATAAATTTGTTTATTTTTTTTATAAAATAATAAGGTTGTTGGCAATTAAAACACTTTATCATCTTACAAAATGCCGAAGCCCCATAGATTTTGTGCGAGAATAGCAAGTTATGGCGTCATAGCTTAAACAACTCAATAAGATTTAATTGTTAAAATTAATTTTATAAATGAGTAGATAAATTAGTTAATGAAAATATATTTTAAATTTATTGTAGCATGTCTCATCTACCAACTTGTATCTATTCTGATTTTTTTAATAATAAATTCTTATTCTTACTTTAATTCAATTAAGAGACAGTTGAATCGTTTAAATGATAAGTTCTATTTATGTACAAGATGCCGGTGAAATTTATTCGTCACTCCTAATTTGATGTTGTTTTTCTCAAATCAACCGCATATTCTAATAATCGATATAAATATACCAACGTAAAAATGAATTGGTATGACCGTGCATTTTATTATATTTTCATCAAACAGGAACAAAATTTTATGAAATTGGTTACAGACCTGTACTTTATTTAAATAATCATGCAAAAGTTTCCACCTGATAGAAGACATACTATGTATTGCTTATAAATTTACTAAATCATAGAAATAATATAATACGTACACGAGATAAATCCCTATAATATACACGAGGTATTAATTGAGTGAAAAGCTCTAGTATAACTACTAGTTATTACTAAACTACCTGCTTACCTAAAGTTATATACAAAATGGAATCTTTAAAGCGTAATGTTAAAGCATTATTTCTTAAACAAGCATATTACTCAGTTAACGACTATTTTTGAGCCTAAATAGTAATATGATTACATAAAAATGCCTTCCTATCGACATATTTGTAAAATAAATAATGTTTATTATAAATTCTATTTTTTATTTTTTGTAATGGTAATTATGACTACATATTTCAGACACAAATGTTTTTTTGTTAATGAATTAATATAAATAAATATTAAAGGAGCATTAACATATTTAGTCTTACGGAATAATTAATTGAATAAAGCGCAGACTTGAATTTTTATAAAATTGATGAAGTAAAAATCAAACAACCCTGAATTCATGCCTGACTTCGTATAAGTGCATTACTTATTGCATGACTCGTAAACACGTTTTATTTGGGTCACAACAAATTCGTTATCGGGTCATGATCGCCGCTGTCGACGCGCTCGTTAACATTGTGTTACCAGCTTTATAATTAACTTTTAGTGCTCGGTTGGTTCTTAAATTATTTACAGTACGTAGAATTTTCATAAAATTGTATAATTATAATGTGTTTTTACACTCGAGCTAGTTCCCTAGAGTTTATTTTAGAGATCAAAGATTTTTCCATATGAAAGAGCAAATTGTCCAATTTGCTAGGAGGGTTGGGCTTCATATAAAATTGTACGAGCCATTGTGATTTTGTCATTTATTTGTTTTATCATATACAGTAAAAATATATTAACCCATTGACCAGGCTTAAGAGAAATCTCAAAACTAGATGGCGCTGTTCGTTGTTACTATATGCAACGGTAAGCTGCCCTCCCCTCCCCCCCTTAATAAATGGAATCTATTTGTATGTAATTGTACTTTCTACACTAGGTTATAGAAAATTTTACAAGTCGCTTATAAATATTTATAAAGAAAGAGTGGCGTGCCCCTTTGGTATTAACAGAATATCGAAGACAGACAAATCTACGATTGAGACGACAGTGTCAGGCGATTTTGACGAGAAAGCAATAGCAGAATTGTGCTCCTGGTCTGTTATAATACAACCTACACCTAAACCGGTTTATTACAATTTTATTGTTCTCTTAACAACTTCATCATTAAATCTAACATACAAAACAGCCATATATCACCACGACTGATGGCTTACGTAATAGTAGTCGGTGTGTAAATCATAAAACTTGGGAGTTCATAAAGTAAGCGTCATAAATAAGGGTTGTCACCTTATGTGACAATACAGCTGCATAGCGTACATTTTGAATAATACATATATTTTGGAAGGCATCTGGTATTTATCGAACTGTAAAAATTACCACTCAAAGTATAAAGTGGTAAGGGTATGTAATCAGTAGGGATGATAATCATGTTAGAAAAATTAAATTATTTGAAAAACAGACACGTCAAAAAGAGATCAAATGAGTTTGTAGTGTGATAGAGCACGTATGCCAAAATAGAGAATAAGAAGGTAGACATACTATTTTATTACATTTTCGCGACTAGTCGCTCGACGGGCTATGGAGCGAGCTATGTTGGGTGTTTCTCTTATGGATAAAATTAGAAATGAGGATATCCGGAGAACCAAGGTAACCGACATAGCTCGCAAAATTAGCAAGTTGAAGTGGCAGTGAGCCGGTAACGTCTGTCGCAGGACCGACGGCGGATGGAGCAGACGAGTCTTCGAGTGGCGACCGCATCTCGGTAAACGTAGTGTCCGACGCCCTCCAGCCCGATGGACCGACGATTTATGCAAGGTGCCGGTAGGCGCTGGATACGGAAATCGGAGGACAGAGATGAGTGACGCCGTCTTGGGGAGGCCTACGTCCGGCAGTGGACTGCAAATGTCTGACGACGAACTACACCTAATTAAAACGAACATTTAACGGTTTTAAACACAGCATTTTTTTATTTAGACAAAGATGTCAAATATTAATGAGTAATATTTAATTTACTCATTGACACTTGAATTTTGCCTTCTGTGATTACATCTACTAAAAAGTGGCCGCAACGTCAGATTCATAGAAATCAAATAATTTATACCGCGCTTAAAACAGTTATAACGTGGTTTTATTATGTATACAAAACAAACAGCCAAGTGGTAGGGCATTTGCCTGTCTACGGGCACTAGTCCTGGTCTAGAGTATGTCGGTATAACAACGTTGAATTGTGTTCCGAATAACGCCATACAGGTTACTAATGTGACCAGGTTCCAGTACCCATTTGGAAAACGGCAGTACATTGGCAGCATCTTTGGAGTTACAACTGTCCATAAGTGATGGTAACCACTTTCCGTCAGGCGGGCCATATGCTGATCTCATGCATAAAAAAAACAACTTGAAGGACCACTGCTTAGCAGTAAAGATAAATGTTTCATTTATACGTTATCTTTAAAACGTCTACAACATTGCTGAAATGAGATAATTATTTAGTAGAAATTCGTATTCATTACAAAAACCCAAATACGAGTAAAATTTCGTACAACACAATGGAAATCTAATTAATATATACCGAAAGGAAATTCGTTACATTTTAAGGTATCTAATTTAAATTAAAACCTCTGTTTCACCCTTCAAATATTTTATTAATCGCTTTGGAAAATTCCGGTAAAGAAAATAAGGGTATATATATTTTTTTTTTTTTTTTTTTTTATTGCAGAGTCAGCAGACAGCAGACCCACTGATGGAGAGGTTACATCGCTATGACATTGCAACAAAGATCACAAATGCGCTGCCTCTTAATGAGACTGAACTGTCACAATGCGAACCAACTCAAGGTGTTATGGAATACTTAGACAGGGGTAGCCATCAGTCGGCAATGCCTAATATATATATATATATATATATATATATATATATATATACATAGACATAGACAGTACTGTTTCAGCCGGGATCATGGTAACGTTGAACTTTATGGATTTCTATTACGTAACAAACAATTAAATAAATTAATATGTTAAGTGGGTGATAGACGCGAGCAAGTTGAGTACTTATGACTCGACGATTTAGTCTGTTTCTAAGGCTCGATATACACTATGATGCTTGAAGTTAATAATGTTACGATTCGCGACGATTCGCGACTTAAAATACCGTTAGAATTACTATAGAGTTTGTTAGAACTATATAAACACGTATAACACAGGTACAAATATAACCGAAAACAACAAGTCCAAACGTAATGCAGAAGGTCGTAATTCCATAAAACGCGCAATGTCTTTCACTAAAAGACTCCTGATTGTAGTACACACGTCTTCCATCAGGCTGTTTTATACTGATTGACTTTAATCCGACACACCATAAAAGATTACAATTACTGTTTTCTAATCACAAATTTTAAACACAAAGTAAACAAAAGAAGTCCAAATGCCGAAGTATACAGGTGTGAATTTTTTTTGTCGGCGTCTCACTATGTATGTAACACTATGATGCCTGAAGTTAATAATTTGAAAGAAAACGAGTTCTTTCATTGGAAGCCTTGATGGGAGAGAGACAATTTATGTTTATAATATTAACTGCAGGTGGTGGAAACTTACAGAATGTTTTAAATAGGTGGTAGGTATTTCCTCATGGCTCATCTAGATGGCTCCCATCCCTGGTATAGAGTATGCCACCATAACAACTATGAGTTGTTTTCCGGTATTAGTGGTCAAGTTCCAGTCTCTCTTAGAGAGTGGAAGCACACAATTCATAGGCGATGGTAACCACTTTCCATCAGTTGGGCCGTCTGCTTGCCTGCTGACCTCAAGCATTAAAAACATTTAGTAAAATATAATTATATAATTAGCGTAGTAAAAATGGTAGGAAGTTATATTGCTAATGTTGTAGTTAAAAGGACGTGAAAAATACAAGGAATTTGAGTTTGCAGCAGAAATCTGATGATTTTGGAAAGCGTTCACAACAATAAGATCGGTACCAGCGGACTCATAAATGCGCAAAAATTATGTTAGTATTGACAACTAATTCATCTCTACGATCTAAGCTTCCACTGATTTCAGTTATTTCTCTGGTTTTATTTCCGTATATTAACTCGATCCGTTTTAGTT
Organism: Dendrolimus punctatus; assembly: GCA_012273795.1. Classification (NCBI taxonomy): domain Eukaryota; kingdom Metazoa; phylum Arthropoda; class Insecta; order Lepidoptera; family Lasiocampidae; genus Dendrolimus; species Dendrolimus punctatus. Next base: position 21,306,455 of record CM022528.1, on the reverse strand, counting down.
ACGATTCGATATTACGTGTTCGTCGATAACTATAACAATTGACTGAAGTGAGATCGGATCTATAATGGTTAAATGTTCTTAAAATCAGAAAGAATCAGAGTAATCTCATTATCGTGTCGTTCTAATTCCTATTCGATATCATGCCGGTCAATAATAATATTTATCTTTAGTTTCTGTTTCTGTTCCCGGTCCGGTCAAATATTCTTAAATAAGAAAGAACGAAAGATTCTCAATATCGTATCGCTCTACTTCTGATCCGATATCACTAATACACAGACTCACCGCATTCGTATTCATAATAAGGCTTAAATTCGTTGATATATACGGAATACGAATTTCAAAAAGCAAGAGAAGATGTAAAGAGGCTTATTTAAAAAAAAACAAATAAAACCTTTTCATTTCATAGATTCGTTTGATGCTCAGAAATGTATGGTTTCATTTAATTAAGCATTATGAAAACCTTTCCACATAGCCAACAAAGTTTGAAACGAGCTTTCGAAACAATATTTTCTTTGGTTTCATTTTGTTATTTGACCTAAAACTTGGAAGAGATTTCGACCGCTCTTTGGGCGCAAATAGAAATAGTATACAAAACAGACTAGAGTATTATTAGTCTGTAAGATTTTCTATAATGATATACAATAAATATATCAGACTAGCTACGCCCGCGACTTCACCCGCGTAGAATTATTTTCACGGACCCCTAAAAAAATTTGCCTAAGTTACTGCTTACAACATCAGTCTCATCTGCCAAATCCAAAATCCCGTCAAAATCATTCCAGCCATTTCAGAGCAAAATCCAATTTTTGAAGTGATAACGTTTCGATCTCGATGTAACATACTATCAGCGTCATTTAGTTTATTTAATATGATGATGAAATACGCTATGTAAAGTAAATCCTTAGAAAAACACTGTCTAGTTTGTAAGGTTTTTCGCGGAATCTCGTCTTGTTTAATGTATAAATTGTTTTATTGTATTATGATACCGGCGATATCAACACTTAATTAGGTGCATAAGTTATGCAATATGCTGTTTAAGTAATTAAAGGTTTTTTAACTATCCCACGGGAACACGGGAAAAGTATCCTATATATTGACCAGCGTTATAAGCTACCACCATACAAAATTTCATTTAAATCGGTCTAGTCGTTTCGGAGATTAGCCGGTGCAAACAGAGAAACAAAAAATTTGAAAAAATCTAATTAGTTCTAATTTCACTTCTTACCTTGACTTATCCCCCTGACTCGGTTTTTAGCCTTTTTTCTTTATTGTACAGAAATTCGACCTCTACAACTTTATTATATGTATAGATTTTTAGAGTAGATAAAGACTCAGTCACATTGGGCTCCTAGTAAGCTACAATTGTTTACTAGCTTGCTCATTCATCATGTATTACAACACTAACAAAAGCACTAACTAAATTTGTCCTTTAAGCATTGACACACTCACTCGCAGTGAGCAACTCATTTTACTGAGTGAGTAAACACGTGCGTTCTCGGGTTGCGCAATGAAACCGAGACCGAGAGGTTACCGCGTCGTCTACGCCCAACCGCATCTGTGATTGCGTCGTCAACGGTCTGCTAGACAGATTGCTTCGTTGTCTAAAGTTGGTTTCTGCTAGATTAGTACATTAGCCTTTACTGTTGTTTCTATAAACATAGTATTGCAATATGTATTGTATACGAAACACTAGGTGCGAGTTTGTGTATATTTTATTAGTAAATAGTAATTAAAGGTGTAATAAGATATAGTTGGTGTTTATTGTTTAAGCGTGGTTGCCAGACTACACTTTCATACATTACATAGTATACTCTTCTCTCGCTGACTAATGTGTATATATATGTCCATCTCCCTCCCCCAATACCGAGTACGCGCGAAATGTAGTTGCGACGGCGCGGCTATAGTGCCTAACACTTCTCTACGGACCATGGGTGGGAATCTAAACTTCTAACATACCTATATACAAAACAATATCAAAGGCCGGCCTAGTGAATTATTCGACTTGTATTTTTGTGATTGTGTGAAGTGCTAGCAGACGTAAATGTTCGACGTGCTATGTAAGTTATAAGTATTCATATTGATTACTGTTTGAATACACAACAACGGCCGCTCAAAGTTGTACTATTTTCTAACCAGCGGTTATTATTCGGATGCCTGGAAACGTTTTTAAAGTATTCTTTGGAAATATCCGGGCACATACAGTGGGCTAGTGACTTCGGCTTACCGCTAGAGCAGAAGAGATCTTGCCCTGTTTACATTGATGTAACAATAACATCAATGCCTGTGTACAAGTGTCATTGGCGCTAAACGAATACGATGAAAAATGTCTATTCTATCCGTTTAGCGGTAAAGGCGGTAAAGGCCTCCGCCTCCCACTAGACCGATGACCTGCGCAAGGTCGCCGGAACGGGTTGGAGGAAGCGGAAGATCGGGATATGCAGCGCAAACTTGAGGAGACCATGTCCAGCAATGGACTACAATTAGCTAACGACGACAAAGGAGATGAAATCACAGAGATGTATTGCTTTTATAAAATTGGTTGTAACATGTATTACATGTTAAAAATAATATTAGAATAGATGTGTTACACAGTCTATAATCGCTTGTATTTTATGACTTAGTTGATTTTAGTTTTTAATGTGAATTTAATTACATAAATAAATTAGAATAGAACAATACATTTTAGTGCATAGCTTCAAGAAGCGGTCGGAGTTTTAGAACGGAAATGAAACACAGAAAAATTTTAGCTTTATCAAAATTATGATGTCATATAATCTTAAATAACGACACATATAGAAAACTGAGGAGGCTGTAACATTATGAAAGATGATAAAACTGTTTTAAGTAAATTAATATTTAACTTTCAACTATCCTATCAAAGAAAGCCTTTGTATATGAAATAAAATGTATCCACACATTTTATTCTCAAGTTAATTATTTTGTAAGTCTGAATTTTAAAACAAAATCACTAGCAACAGGTCTTTAGTCCCTATAGACATACTCCAACCATTCTGACAATTGTTCCAAATTAAACATTCCTTTACAAGAGCGAAAAATTTTAAAATCCTTAGTAATTTTCAGACCACAAATTTTGGGATAAATGCTTGAATAGCGTGTGTTAACTTCCTATTTCGCGGTTCACCGGCCAATGCATTCAAATGCAAGCAGCGCAACTCATCGGTTTATTTGGTTGGTAAGTTCTCAGTGCGCCGCGGAAGCCTTTCCAACTGCTATATTGTAACATATGATTTCAAACGAGGACTTTTTATCTCAAACCCTTATTATTATTTGTTATTCAAGTTGTCTTCTTAAAAACTCTATTGGTCTTATACATATTGAGTTAAAGTAAGTTTTAATGCTTCTTTAAGAAACATAAATTAGCGGTCAGACTTACTCTAACACAATAGGAATGACCCTTTATTTGATTTTTATTATTACGACGTTTCGGCCACTTATTAGTAGCCGTGATCACGGCAAGATGAAGATGCCAAGTGTCAATGAATTGTTAACGTTTGATTTAACCTACCGCCAACTTGTTTATTTTAATTATTGTTTTTGTTTTGTTTGTGTTTGTGTTTTAAGCTGTAGTGTTATTGTTTACTTATGTATGTATACAATATAATATGTGTATTTATTTTAGTATATATATCATCATATATATTACTATATTTTTTTTTTAAATTAATAAATGAAATTATTGTACGAGTGCTAGATTAGCAACTACCGACTTTTGTTGTCCTTCCTATACTCCATCCAAAGGTTGTCTGGAAGAAATCGCCATGGGCGATAAGACCGCCGTTTGTACTTTTATTTAATGTTCTTGAATTTATGTAGCATCTTTGTACAATAAAGTATATTCTATTCTATTCTATTATTTAGTTTTAATTCTGTTTATGGTTATCATTTACTCTATGGGAGCCCAATCTAATCTACCATCACTTCGTTAGCTTGTGAGTGACATGAAGAGATAACTTAAAGAGAAAATATTAAAACCGTATATGTATATAATTAGTTATAGATTCTATAACAAATGCAGACTTTTAATGATGATGGAAATATGTAAGGAGAGCTATACAACGAAATTATTGATGTCTCAAATTTGGCAATCTGACACAGACAAGCACGGCAGTTACTTTAGTCATATTCCCTTAATTGGAAGATCAATCGTTGTTTGGGAGTTTTATTCGTTGATACCTTAATACTACGGTAACATGCTATTTAAATTCATCGGAAAAACAATTATAAGTAAATTTTATTGCCAATAAAACGAGTGGTTCTTGAGGCTGTGATATTTTAAAACTTAAACAAATGAGTTGCTGTGTCTAAAAAAACGATAAAAATATTTTAAACCGGAATTAAAATTCTTTTCTTGCCACTTAGCAAACGAACTTTAAAATTCACAATACTTCCTAAAAAACATAATGAAAATATTAATAGTACTCCCATTAGTCGACACCGTCCTATTATAACAGAGTGTCAACAAAAGTTTCCGTTTACCCGATAAGACTTGGCCCCTGCCTTCTCAACATTTGTATACAAAGGTTTAACATTCCGTGGATCCTCTTACCTGGTTTTGTTAAACTGTAAGTGGCGGGTATCGTGGACGTTGAATGGATAAACACCATCGTTGTCATAGCGACGAGGTTTTAATGAAGGAAATGCTCAGCGCCGCCATTCCCTGATATTTTGTTCGGACCAATGTTGAAGGTGTATTTATATTTTTTTATTGTCCATTAGGGTATTCATAATGGTTTGTTTAAAGCGGATTCTCTGATAGAACAGATGGGGTTCTGCCCTTTAATGAGGGGTAAGGAAATGCGCAATGCTTTAGGGTAAAGGCGTTAATAAATTTTGGTGTAATGTAGTCCTCATGTTATTAGTGTTTGATTTTGTGTTTCTTTTATAAGTTGTAGCCGTCGTAAATTCATTTGTAAATCTGCATTGTCTTTAGTTTGTTTTTTAATTTTATTAGGAAGCGTGTATGCTTCTACTCCTGATTTACTAGCTAAACACCCACCCATATCTCATCTCAATGACTTGTTCTACACCTATCGTAGGGTCAGTTATTTTGGTCTAATGTGCACGATGTCGTTCATGTTGATTAAATTATCACATATTGATGTTAAAAAAAACGAAAAGAAACAATAATACATCGAGCCTCTACCGCCATTTTAGCGTAAGCAACATTTGAACATAAGTGTATTTTTGTTCCAAAATTATAAACTATTATTTCGTTTTCAGACCATCGGTGTTTGAATCAGTAGGGTCTAATCTAAATAAAACTGAAAGTCTTAAAACAAAATATAATACTTTAAAATAACTTTTCGAATAAAAAATATACTGAGGTCCAAATGTCGTTTACGATAAAATGGCGGTAAAGGCTCGACATGTCCAGTGAAAACTAAAAATAAATTAAATTATCGAAGTCAACTCATCCGTCCACAGAATGTTACGAAACAGGAAGGACGCATTCACACCGACCTGTCCTTTCGCATCCGTGCACACTGCTTTATGTTATAAATTACTTTCAGCTACCTAGTTTTTTGTTTTAATTCATATAGTTTTAATTCATTTTTTACTGAATGTTGCGAACTTTTGCAATGCTTTAGATGAAAAATTGTTTTGATCGCATCTGGTATTTAAAGAACACTTTTTAGTCATGATACAAAAGCTTATCGTATGTTATAAATACATCAAAAAGTCTTACGAATTTCAAAAAAATATCACAAGGGACGTTGTACCCCAATTCTGGGCTACTCTTACCCGAATAATTACATCAGCCGCCGAACTTTTCGAACTATGCTTCAATTTCTGAAATACCGAATTCTGATCACGTACCGTAGGCAATGTTCCCGCTTCGTCTCTATACTAACGAACGTCTATTCTCGTTGAGGGTTTAATAATAAACGATATTTTGATATATGTGATGGGAGAAGTTTGCTTACTAAAGATTCAAAACCGATTTTCGTAAAATCTGACGTATGTATTCCTTGGATATACTGTATATATTAATTTTGTACTGTTTAGCTGGATGGAAAGTGTCTTGAGAGACATCCTTATCTTAATTCTATTTAAATTTACTCGTCGAAATCTTGGACAGGATCTCCAGATTGAGTTTTGAAAATTTCATCGAAATTAACATTACATCCAAATTGTCTGTATTTTAATGATTGGTTCGATTTTTTATGACCCCGAAACAAAATTTTATTATCATTTTTTTTTTGTCCTACGCGGAATTCATTTTCCAGAGAACCGTTGCGTACCTAAGCGTGGGAGGGAAATGAGGCTGGCTGATGGCTCAAGGAAACGAGTGTGAACATCCCGTCGATGCGAGCGGTGCGGTTGTAAAAATGAGTCGTAGGCACCAGAACACTTCTCATCGTAAAGATGGTACAAAACGCGAAACACCAAGAGTCTCCAAAGGTTAAGCGATTCTAAATTAGTTGTTAGTTTGTGACTACCAACGATACGAACGGCGTGACGTCAGATGAAATTGAGTCCATGTCTACATAAAAAAAGTTAATTATTGAAACTAAAATACACTATGTAGTTCCACTGCCAACGGAAACCGTACCCAGAAGGCTTGCTGCATTGCCACGCTGTATGGTAACTTATTTGTTCTGTGAAATATGCCACGGCCGTCTGATCATCAAAATGTTTCATATAGGGTAAGCCAATGGATAAATTTTAAGTAACCCTTTGTGTTGACCATCATTTATTTTTAATTCAACACCCGTGGGCACTCAATATTTGACTAAATCCTTCCCTTTATCAACGTCAGTACACAACACCGGCACTCATTTAGCTTCAATAATTATCGTTTTGATTCGAATGAATGTCGTATTAATTGATCGCCGCGAGAGAGCTCTTTAATGCGAATGATGAGCTCTGTGTTAAATCGATTCCATCACTAATGATATCATTCCGGAATAGTGTTGCCAGTGTAGTAGTGTATGTTAGTACATAAGTTACTCTTTAGTCTGAATTAAACCGTTGTGCAACGAAGACGTGCATTATCATTTAATTCCCGAACCCCGCACACCGCATGGCGACCCATGCCAGTCGCGCGAGTACCAAGCGCGCTTCGGGCGAGAGTGACCAGTCTAGTCGCACACTCATCAGTTTCTAAAGGGACAATAATTAATATAATGTTACGACGCGGTGCGAAATTTACAATTGTGCACTACAGGGTTGTATTTTAATTAGAAAACTAAAAATGGGAAAATCTTACTCGAAACAAGAGGAAAAGGAGGTTATAATTACCCAGAATGCAGTCGGAGATAACAGTGCCTCAGCGATTCGTGAAGATCATATACACACGAATAACATTCTTTTAAGCACTCTCATTGCCATCGTTGGATTAGTCATTCTCATTATTCTTTATAAATACTACAAGAAATGTATACAAGGATGGATGCGCAAGGAGCTGCGTGACGAGATGTTCCAGAGAGTACAGGCGAGATGGACAAGACGTGAGCAGCACAAGAGGTCCGGAGAGGAGGAAACTGGCATCTAGACGAGTGAGTGTAGTGAAAAAAAAAAAAACTGTCTCGGAAAAGTAAAAATAAACTATGAAATAAGTATATGGAACTAGAAATAAACAAAATATTCGAAAAGTTAGAATGTATAAGAATTAGTTTAAGAAAATTAGGTGCTAAAAGAAGACAAACAAAATTAGGGTTAGATAAATTGCAAGAAGCTAACGCTTTATATACTAAATATAAACAAATAATATCTTTATGTAATCCCGATTTGTCAGATGACTTATCAACCTATTTTATAGAAATATTAGATGATAAAATAAATACATGTTTTAATAAAATATTAGAATTTAGAATTAAAAGTTTAGAACAACCATCGCAAACAATGGCTGAACGATTTGATTTAAAAGAAGTAGGGAGTCTTATTCCGATTTTAGACGGAAAAGAGGAAACGGTGGAAAGAATGATAGAAGGTGTCGAGATGTTAGATAAAATATTTAAAGATGACAAGAACAAGAATTTGTTGATTTCTTTTATTTTGAAAACTCGGTTAAATAAAACAGCTAAATTAAAACTTAAATCGCATTACAATACTATTTCGGATTTGGTAAATGATATTAAAAAGTTCTTGCTGAAGAAGAAATCAGCTAATTCTTTGTTATTGAAATTAAATAATATACGGCAAAATGAAATGTCATTATCTGATTATGGTGATAAGCTCGAGGAACTGTTCACTGAGCTCACAATTTCACAGGCTGATGGAGACTCAAAAGTGTGTGAAATTCTGAGACCAATTAACGAAAGCTTGGCAATAAAAAAGTTTTCAGATGGTCTAAGAAACAAACGTTTAAGCACTATAATCGCTGCCCGTAATTATACCGAGCTGAAGGAGGCAGTCCAGGCCGCCAAGGACGAGGAGCCGGATCAGTCTACGTCTTCAGGTACACTTCTGAATATGAGAGGTAAGTTTAGAGGTAGTCGAAACCAGTTTTCCCAACGAGGTCAAGGACATCGAGGAAATTATGGATGGCAAAATAGTCGTCAAAACTACATGGCAGGAAATAATAATAATTATTTTCATAACTTTCGTAGACAGTCAACGAATTTTCAACGTGGACGAGGCCGCAGAGGCCGCTCCAGTGGTTACCGTCACTTTCGTGGACCACCACGAAATTGTCAAAACATGTATATGTTTTCTAATAATAATCATTCGAAGCAAATAGAGGATAATTATAAACAACAACAGGATTCGACTGAGTTTTTTCGTGCATAAAATATTAACATGTGATGGATTAATAATTTTACAGTTCCAAATTGAAGGTCAAATATGTTCATTTCTACTAGACACAGGTGCAAGTTTATCCGTAATACATAAAGATAAAATCCCACATAATACAAAATTAGACTCTAATGACACAGTAATAAGAGGTATATCAGGAAGTATTAATTCAAACTTCGTCTCTACGATAAACTTAGAGTCACACGATGGTATCTTATTTCGCCAGACATTCCACGTACTGAACGATATGCCGTGCAATGCTGACGGTATAATCGGATCGGATTTCTTGAGAAATTATAATGCAATTATAGACTTGCATTTGAGACAAATAACCTTGCAAAAGAATTTACAAAGTAGCATTATAAAGTTACATATAAGTACCAATAGCAGTATTTACTTAACTTTACCGGCCAGGAGTGAGTCGATTCATTTCCTAAAAATAGATTCATCTTTAAAATCAAACCATGAATATTTAGTTGTTCAAAAGGAGTTAGCCAATAATATATACTTAGCAAGCATTTTAGTTAAACCACGAAACGGTAAAATACCGGTACGGATCTTAAATGTAAACGATAATGAGGTGAAGTTGCCAATATTTACACCGCAATTACAATCTATATTTAATTATAATATATGTAATTTTGCCAAACCAGAAAATTCTGTTAGTAGAACTAAACAATTATTACAAACTTTAAAATTAAATCATTTAGACGCGGAAACACGTAAACAAATCGAATGTATTTGTGTAAAATACTCGGATATATTTTATTTAGAAGGTGACAAATTAGGTACTACAAATATAATGACGCAGTCGATCGAGGTAAAACCGAATACAAAACCGATTTATGTAAAACCTTATCGATTACCGCATTCGTCAAAAACGGTAATAGACAAAGAAATAAATAAAATGTTAGATGAAGACATAATTGAAAGAACAAATAGCGATTGGAATAGCCCAATTCTTTTAGTTCCCAAAAAATGTAATGGAAACGAAAAGAAATGGAGGTTGGTTGTAGATTACCGAAAAATTAACGATGTTATTCAGGAAGACAAATTTCCATTGCCAAACATAACGGAAATATTAGATTCTTTATCAGGTGCCATATACTTTACGCATTTAGATTTACAACAATCGTATTATCAAACAAATTTAGATCCTAATAGTAGAAAAATAACGGCGTTTACAACAAAATCGGGTCAATATCAAATGAAAAGACTACCGATGGGTTTAAAAATATCACCCAGTGCTTTTTCTCGTGTTATGTCTATAGCTTTATCCGGTTTAACTTACGAAAAGGCTTTCATATATATGGACGATATTATTATATTTGGACGTTCTATAGAATGTCATAATAAAAATTTAATAGACGTTTTTGACAGATTAAGAAAAGTGAATTTAAAGGTTAATCCTCAAAAATGTGATTTCTTAAAGAAAGAATTATTATATTTAGGGCATGTTGTTTCAGCAGAGGGCGTAAGTCCCGATCCCGAAAAAATCAGAGTTCTAAAAAATTATCCGGAACCACAGAATCCCGATGAAGTACGACGCTTCGTCGCTTTTTGCAATTATTACAGGAAATTTATACCTTATTTTGCCCACATAACAATACCTTTGAATAAACTGTGTAGAAAACATGAAACTTTTAATTGGACTTTAGAATGCAAACAAGCCTTCGAACGTTTAAAACAAGCTTTGATTTCACCACCTATTTTACAGTATCCCGATTTTTCAGATGACAATGAATTTATACTACAAACAGACGCTTCCGGTATTGCCATAGGTTCAGTTTTGTGTAATAAAGATATGCGCCCAGTTGCATATGCAAGCCGACCCCTAAATAAAGCCGAATTAAACTATCCCATAATTCAAAAAGAGTTATTATCAATTGTATGGAGTGTTAAATATTTTAGACCGTATCTTTTTGGAAAAAGTTTTACTATCATGTCCGATCATAAGCCATTAATTTATTTATTTGGCATGAAGGATCCGTCAAGTCGTTTAATAAAATTTAGATTACAGTTAGAAGAATATAATTATAAAGTTGTTTACATTCGTGGAAAAGATAATTGCGTTGCAGATGCGCTAAGTAGGGTGACCATAACATCGGATGAATTTAAAAATTTTAACGAAACAATTTTAGTTCTTACAAGAGCACAAAAGAAAAAATTAGAAGAACAGGAAAAAGAAGTTAGTAGTTCAGATAGTGTCAGTGAAAGAACTAGTTCTCCAAATATTTCATCTCAAATTCCAAGGCCTGATGTGACGGTACGCATCATCGTGAATTTAATTTTTTTTTATTAATGTTTATTTATTTATAAAGGAGTGGCTGTTCTCCATATAATGTATTCCCCCCTTTATTTCGCATAATATATGTATTTATTATTAATCTCTTTGTATGATATAATTGAATTTTTTCTTTGTTTGAAAATTTGACAGAGAAGAGAGGGGACTTGAATATTGGTGTTTGACGGAACAAGACATGAAGAAAATTATTCTCGGAAAAATTTGTGTTTTATATTATTACAGATGGAGAAAAACTATTTGTGGACAACATGTTCAATACTAACAATAAATAACTATATCTTCGATATGTGCGCTACAGACTTCGGTGCTATGGATTTCACCAAAGGGCTAGTTCACATCTTCAAGTCATCAATTAATACATTAATAATTTTACTAATCATGTAGATTTGTCTGATATCTTGCTTGTTGTGTTTATCTATGTTTCAGATGTTCTCGTGGACTGTTGTAATATATAACTATTAATAACTATATACTAATAATCTACTAACATTAATCTATTCCGTGTTTGTTGCTTTTATTTCTGTTCACAGATGATCCAGAGGCTGTTTTATGTTTGTATGTTATTAATGATATATCTAATTATGTGTTTTAACCTAATCTGTTTATTGAACATGTATTCTATAACTAATTATGTGTTATTGATATTTTCTTTGTGTACTAATTACATTATTTTGCAGACAAATCTAATGTTCTTTTCTTGCAGAGATGTTACTAATAATATTGTATTAATAATTTAAATTTTAGGAATTATGGAATATTTGCATTTAATGCGTGTCTGTATGTATAAACCTGGGATTATCTTCAAAACTTAACTAATGATGAGTAGTTAGTTATAGCAGCATTTATTAATTAGTTAGTATTGAGTTTGGTGTACTTTGGTGATAGTCTTTAGACATATTGGGACCCGTGGATCCACCTATACAGACTTTTAATTCAATAGAGGCGTTCCTTTGACTTATATGGACATATATGCTAACATACATAACTATTTACTGTGGAGACCTACATGATCATATGTAATAAAAGACAGACTTGTATACTATCTATTACTGACCTTCTTGTTTTAGAACTTAACTAATTATTGTCCTTGATTTGTATATTATATGGAGAATGAGCTATACAATATTAAATTAATCTTGATGTAAGTCTTGATTGACTTGTGCGTTATTATAAGATAAGAATTGTTTATACATTGTTATAATTTCATAGTTAACTAAATTAATAAGGGGTAATTGTAAAGCCTGAGTGTGCTAATATATTATTTAGGAAGTCTGACACATAGTCTCTTGCGGATAAAAATACTAATTTATTGAATTTAATTTAAAGGGTTCTGAAATATAACTTTGGTTTTAGAAACTGAATTAAATAATATTACTACTTCATAGTCGGAAGCTACTAAGGGGTTCTGATGATTCTTTTAGGCAATATAATTATTTATTAATTTGTTAAGGGAGATTAATTATATGTCAATGGGGATTTACTTCTAGGAGTTCTTGTCTTGTTGTTGCATACATGTTGTTGTACCTGGCTGCGGTCACTTACTTAATAGGGGTGTTGATTGTTAATGTCTATCTGCTCTTGTCGCAGTGAGCTTAAAGTCAGACGTCGTATTGAGTCTTGATTGTTTTGAACATAGGCAGGGTTATTATTGACCTAGGTCTGTGAGGTCATGGTCTTGATTTATTATCTATTATTTAGTCTATTCATATATGTGTATATATTTAAGTATATTTTATAACACTACATAATTACACCACACTCTACAACAATCATGCGACTTGTTTGGGAAAGCTTGACAGACTTTAAGAAATTTAACGTTTATTTTTTGGGTTTTACTGATTTTAATGATTTAAATACTTTCTTGTTTAAGAAGGTTTGCCTTCGGCATTTGGCATGGTCTTGTGCAATAGAGTTTTATTTTAACTTTCATTTTGTTAACGTGATTTACCCTTTAGAATATATATTTATTTGGACAAGTCTGTAATTGCATGACAAGAGCTATGAATGTCAAAGAAGCAACTGAGGTGTGTAAGAATAAGCCGGAATGGTACTCTGTTGTGCAATGCAGTTACTTATTTTAAATTTATTGTTCATGAATATTTTATTTCTTTAAATTATATAGCTACATGCAAGTAACTATGTTGATACTGGATATTTGCTAAACAGTAGTATAATTGTAATGAAACAACAACTAGTTAGATGTGAAAGCACATATTGAATATTTTCATGAAGATTCAGGTTAGAGCCGGGATTAATAGACCCTGTAACCTTGGGCGAAGGGATTCACGACCCACTCGCTTATTGGGACAATCTACCTTTGGATGGTTACGACAATTATCCAGGTATTTCTCGCGTGCTGATTTTAAGCAAATCCAACTTGTTTATAATATGTGCATTCATGAGGCGAGGATGATTTCACATATTGAGTTTTAACTGATTTGGTAACTGAGAGGTTTGGAACCTGTTACGCCGCGGATCAGCTTGGAGGCGAAGTGGGCGCTCGGAGGTCAGCTACTGGCCAAATGCAAGCGGATCATTCGTATCAAAATTTACTTCTTTTCAAGATATGTGATTCCATGAGAGCCTTTGATGTAGTTAGGCCAGGCAAGCCTGACTGGATTGGAAAGAATAATTATTGATAAATTATATATGAGCAGTGTTACCGATGTTGACACCCTTGATGTAGAGTACCACCACTTCATGACTATTTCAATTTAAACTTTACTTTACGGTGCTATGCTCTCATCTCTTGGGTTTTAGGGTCTTTAATCGGATGTAGGGTTCCGCCACTTTACTTTCACTTTAACTTTCATTTTAAACTTCACGGTGGAATCTGAATCCTGTCTTTAACAAATAGGTAACAAACAATTCGAGCGTAAGGGAATACTCCAGTTCAATACCAATTTAATTTCACTTTTACTTTACGGAGAATTTTCCCTGAAACTCTTACACTGAAATCTGTCTTTGACATAGGAAAACAAATAATATAAGTGAAGGTGTCCTCCACCCAACTTTATCTTTATCTTTACTTTATATTCACGGAGGAACATCCTAAAATTCTTATACTAATAACTTAATGGGAATTTTATGAGATGTAGAGAGTATCACTATTTAAACTTCATTTAAACTTTATCTTTAATTTACTGTGATATTCTTATCTTGCATCAGGGGAGGTCGCTGAGGTATTATTCCTCGTATCTACAAATTTATTTGATATTTTGGAAGAGTGGCTCTTATATGATACGTTCACTCAAGTCTTATGGCTTTTCCAACTCATTTTACACATAAGGCACTCCAAAGGGGTTTTCTAAATTGTTAGGCGTACTACTGGAGAGTTTCTTGTCGGCTCTTCTCGCCAGTGATAGTACGTTGTGAACCGACGCTAACTTTAGACAATGTTTATAATCAATTCAATAAATTCTAATTAAAAGATTGGAGGTTCTTCTTTTATTCTGATATGAGCTCTTTTACTGATAGCTAATGAATGCGGTGGTATAATATTAGAGAGGTGGCTTAGGTGGGGTGCCTACACAAAATTATATAATTTGTTAAGAAATTTATATTAAAATTCCTTTTGGCTAATAAAGGCACGGGCGTACTCAGGTGATGAGCTTATGTCATGAGTCGATACATTTGTCATTATTCGTAAAACGCATGACATTTTACACTTACAACTTATACTACAAAACTATTATTTATATAGATATATATTATACACCGATCCTTGAGTCTTCCTGTTCCTTGATCAACACTCCTATATAACCTACCTTGTGAACATAGGGTTAACGGTATTATGACGAGGGTTCTAATTACTAGATAATCACGATTTATGGCCTAAATAAGTTTATTTACTTAATAAATGTTATTAATTTTCACTTTATAAATTCTTTTATTTCTCACTCTGTGCTTCGGCTTGAGTTTGTCATTCCTTAGCTCTTTGAGGGCGGGGTGAACGTTACAATTCGGTGCGCGTTCCCAGGATTCAAGAATCGGCTGCTGCGGCATGATATGGAGTGGGTCTAGGACAGTTGAATCTTATCCTGGATCTCGCAGTTTCGGCGCGCGAGTCCAAAATTACATTAGGTGTTGCATCCAAGGTGTCTGGATTGATGTTAGTGAACAAGTTCTGCTGTCAGGCTGAGCTATTTTATTCTTGTGTATCTGAAAGATACACAATTTGTTGCTTGTGAGGCGGAGCAAGGTTTCAAAGGTTATAGAGGGTTGTTGTTTATTTCGGGGTTGACGGGTTGGTGATCGGTGGTTGGTGTAATAATTAACAGTCTGACTTTATAGGTAAATGATTTAGAAATTGTGGAAAAAAATTTAATCTCGTGACCAGATAAGTTCGTCAGGTTGTCGCTAGGGAGCGCCACAGCGGAATTGCAAATTTTAATTATGTGTCAAATTAATTCGTCATCTTGCCATTAGAGGGCGTCATGGTGATTTTGGAATTTTTAATACTCGCGTTCAAATTAGTTCGTCACCTTGTCACTACGGGCGCTGCAGTGACTTTGAATTTTTAATTCTAGCGTTCAAATTAGTTCATCCTTTTGTTACTACGGGTGTTGCAAATGACTTAGAAATTTTTATTCCTCGCATTCGAATTAGTTCAACACTTTGCCGCTGGGGGCGCCACAATGACTTTGTTGATATTCTTTGGTCTTGTTGATTAATTACATAGCGAGGCAAATTTAATTTAATGGGGTGTATATTTTCAATTAAATGAAATATTAATCATTATTTTATGAAATTTTAATGAGGACTTTATTAATTTTATTTTTCATAACAGAGTTGAGGAAGTTTATTAACTGTTAGTCAGTCTTGTGTTATAAATGGGAGTTAGGCTAATAATTATTTACTATGGTGGAGTCAGATGTTGTTATGAAGCATGAAACTAGGAATAATATTTAATAATTTAAATTATATTATATACATAATTTAGATAGGTTATGATTACATATAGCTTACTAGTGCTGTGTAAATATTTGAATGAAGTAATTGAAGAATGGAATTCTAATATTTCAGGATGAACCAAGAGATGTAACAGTGCTAGTTCACTGCTAGTTATAATAAATCAAGAGGTATTATCTAATTGCTACAAAAGCAAAGAGCAGAAGCGCTCTCATATAAGCAAAGGAGCTAATCTATTAAGATTAATTGAAGATAAGTGCATATCATTTGATGCTGAAGAGTTGTTAATATCTTGCTGCCGGTTAATAATTTAGAGAAGCCGAAATTTCCAATATAAAAACAACATCCAGTTGCCTTCATAGAAGATTTATGTGCATATTTGAAGCGAATGCCTATAGGGTTTAGCAATGAGATTGATCTCATTATTGAATGTTTGGATGGTGGTTCCAGGAGTTGGGCTCGTGTATACCGAGAGCGTTGGACCAATTTTGAAGATTTTAAACGAGATTTTCTAGAAACATACTGGGGAGAAGCTGAGCAGGGAGAGCTTCGCAAGAAAATAGATCATGGCACATGGAATCGCTCTGGCACTAGTATGCTGAATTACTTTATCACTTTATGTGGGCAAGCGAAGATGTTCACCTATCCAATCCAGGAGACGCAACTCATAAATGATATCATGCATCACTTTCCAAAAGATGTGCAATATGCGTGGTCTACGAGTCAGAGCAGAACGATTATTGAAGCGTCGGAGTTCCTGAGGAAGTTAGACAATGTTAACAGAGGTGAAGTGCTGAATACTACACTGCGGGTACCTGCATCATCACATGAACAGAATAATAATAATAGTAATAACAAGGCGAAGACCAGTTGGCAAATCAAGAAACAAACTTTGAAGCCAGTTCAAGTACCTCTAGTAGGCAGTACTAATGTTAATATTATAGAAGATTTAACTATACCACATGAAGAATATGATTATAATTTAAACTAGACTATGTTGGTGGGTGTGTGCCCGATCCATCAACTATAGGAGGGAATGATAAGTTGTTGATAGGGTTAAGAATTATGTCGTTGAGTGGGTGGAAACCTGGACAGTCTTTAGGCACTAGTAATTCTGGTATACTTACACCTATTATAGCTAAGGGTCAGCCCTCATTAGATAAATCAGGGCTAGGTTATATTGATGAAACCTCGGTGGGAGCATTTATTGATATTTTAAAATTACTTTTGAAGGATGTAGATCCTAATTCAGTTATGACAAACGGATGTGTATCTTCCTTGTTTGAGGAGGAAGATGCCTATTTGCCAGATAAATTTGAGTTAGTGAAATCTATAATTACTGTTAAAATCTATGGGAAAGAAGTGAATTGTTTGGTAGACACGGGGAGTGACATTACATGTATTTCCAGCACCTTTTGGGAGTTAATGTCAAAAGAATGTAGTAAAATTAATTTATTGCCCATCAGGCCAATTCAAATTAGGGGTCCAGTAGGTCAGAAAAGTACTAAAATCCAACAAATGGTATTGTTACCGGTTCAACTGGGAGGTAACATTATTGATATTAGTTTTTTAATTGTACCAAATTTGTTGCAATCTATGATTTTAGGCTTTGATTGGCTATCATTAGTTGAAGCCACGATTAAATTACAAGGTTCTGAAATGGGGTTATGTTTGAAAATACATGAACAAGATGTAGTTTTGCCTTTTAGGAAGATAATCTTTGAGAGTGGAATATCGGAGATATCTACTCGAGATGTTGATGATTCAGATTTCCAAGAAAAGTTAAAGGAAATTAAAACGGGGATACAGCTTTCGGATGTACAGTTAGAGCAGTTAAAACAAGTTTTGAGTAGGTTTCGTAGTATATTTTCTAATGTTTTGGGTCATGCGAATTGTTACGAACATTAGATCAAGATGTCAGATAGCACACCATTTATTAAAGGTCATATCCTGTGCCTTATGCTTACCGTCAAATATTGAGGAGAAATTGGCAGAGATGATTGAGATGGGCATTCTTTCGCGGGGTTCCACTCCGTATAGTAGTCCGTTAACGGTTGCGACCAAACCCGACTGGTCTTTACGTTTATTCTTAGATGCGCGGGAGATCAAAAGTTTATGGTTGCAGACTCTGAAGCTCCACTTATGCAAATTGATGTATTTAGTTCTTTTCATGGGGTTTCATATATAAGTGTGGTTTAATACCTACTTTCAGATACCTATATCTGAGGACGGCAGGAAATATACTGGGTTTACTTTTAACGGAAAGTCATATATGTATAATGTACTCTCACAAGGTTTAAAGACTTCAGTGGGCAGTTTTAGTCGGGCTATGGATATTATATTGGGCCCAGAGGTTAGGCAGTTTTGTGTAAATTATCTGGATGATTTAGCAATTTTAACTTGTGGTACTTTGACTGATCATTTAGAGCATTTGAGTATAATATTAAAGAAATTACAAGATGCTGGTCTTACTTGTAACATTAAAAAGTGTAAATTCATATATAAGAAGTTAAGATACTAGGGCATATCATGTCGACTTCAGGTATTAGGGTTGATCAGGAAACATTAGGGTCGTACGGAAATTCCCTATACCCAAGATAGATAGATAGATCGATAGGTAGAGCATTTGAGGGTCTTTTTCGGGTCATATAATTATTAGGCTAGTAATTAGAATTGATCATAAAACTTTGATTTTGTAAAGATTTGGGAATTATACAATAATCAGTTAACTTAATGGATATTATAGTTAGAGCAATCTAGCTACCAGATAAAGTATATTAAGGTGAAGGACTCTCGAGATTTTAAGGAGAACAGTTATTGAAATTTTCTTTAATGAAGAAGTTTTAGGTTTCTTTGAATTATGACTTATGTATATTAAACATTTGTGGCTTTCATGTTCTATGGGGTGATTAAATTACGCCTATGAATTTCATATTTTAAGGGGTGACTTTATCTAATTTTAAAATTTGTTTTGGATATGAGACATATAGTTGGTGGGGTGTATGGGATGGACAATACTTATGTTAAGGTTATATACAGGATGTTATTAACTGAGATTAAGGTTATATACAGGGTGTTATTAACTTAGATTAAGTTTATGTACAGGATGTTATTAACTTATAGGACTATATACAGGGTGTTATCAATTTATTATTTGATGATCGTACCTTAGATTAGAATTTAATTTATCCGCAAGCTACGAAATTAAATTCGGGGTGGTGTGACGGTACGCATCATCGTGAATTTAATTTTTTTTTATTAATGTTTATTTATTTATAAAGGAGTGGCTGTTCTCCATATAATGTATTCCCCCCTTTATTTCGCATAATATATGTATTTATTATTAATCTCTTTGTATGATATAATTGAATTTTTTCTTTGTTTGAAAATTTGACAGAGAAGAGAGGGGACTTGAATATTGGTGTTTGACGGAACAAGACATGAAGAAAATTATTCTCGGAAAAATTTGTGTTTTATATTATTACAGATGGAGAAAAACTATTTGTGGACAACATGTTCAATACTAACAATAAATAACTATATCTTCGATATGTGCGCTACAGACTTCGGTGCTATGGATTTCACCAAAGGGCTAGTTCACATCTTCAAGTCATCAATTAATACATTAATAATTTTACTAATCATGTAGATTTGTCTGATATCTTGCTTGTTGTGTTTATCTATGTTTCAGATGTTCTCGTGGACTGTTGTAATATATAACTATTAATAACTATATACTAATAATCTACTAACATTAATCTATTCCGTGTTTGTTGCTTTTATTTCTGTTCACAGATGATCCAGAGGCTGTTTTATGTTTGTATGTTATTAATGATATATCTAATTATGTGTTTTAACCTAATCTGTTTATTGAACATGTATTCTATAACTAATTATGTGTTATTGATATTTTCTTTGTGTACTAATTACATTATTTTGCAGACAAATCTAATGTTCTTTTCTTGCAGAGATGTTACTAATAATATTGTATTAATAATTTAAATTTTAGGAATTATGGAATATTTGCATTTAATGCGTGTCTGTATGTATAAACCTGGGATTATCTTCAAAACTTAACTAATGATGAGTAGTTAGTTATAGCAGCATTTATTAATTAGTTAGTATTGAGTTTGGTGTACTTTGGTGATAGTCTTTAGACATATTGGGACCCGTGGATCCACCTATACAGACTTTTAATTCAATAGAGGCGTTCCTTTGACTTATATGGACATATATGCTAACATACATAACTATTTACTGTGGAGACCTACATGATCATATGTAATAAAAGACAGACTTGTATACTATCTATTACTGACCTTCTTGTTTTAGAACTTAACTAATTATTGTCCTTGATTTGTATATTATATGGAGAATGAGCTATACAATATTAAATTAATCTTGATGTAAGTCTTGATTGACTTGTGCGTTATTATAAGATAAGAATTGTTTATACATTGTTATAATTTCATAGTTAACTAAATTAATAAGGGGTAATTGTAAAGCCTGAGTGTGCTAATATATTATTTAGGAAGTCTGACACATAGTCTCTTGCGGATAAAAATACTAATTTATTGAATTTAATTTAAAGGGTTCTGAAATATAACTTTGGTTTTAGAAACTGAATTAAATAATATTACTACTTCATAGTCGGAAGCTACTAAGGGGTTCTGATGATTCTTTTAGGCAATATAATTATTTATTACTTTGTTAAGGGAGATTAATTATATGTCAATGGGGATTTACTTCTAGGAGTTCTTGTCTTGTTGTTGCATACATGTTGTTGTACCTGGCTGCGGTCACTTACTTAATAGGGGTGTTGATTGTTAATGTCTATCTGCTCTTGTCGCAGTGAGCTTAAAGTCAGACGTCGTATTGAGTCTTGATTGTTTTGAACATAGGCAGGGTTATTATTGACCTAGGTCTGTGAGGTCATGGTCTTGATTTATTATCTATTATTTAGTCTATTCATATATGTGTATATATTTAAGTATATTTTATAACACTACATAATTACACCACACTCTACAACAATCATGCGACTTGTTTGGGAAAGCTTGACAGACTTTAAGAAATTTAACGTTTATTTTTTGGGTTTTACTGATTTTAATGATTTAAATACTTTCTTGTTTAAGAAGGTTTGCCTTCGGCATTTGGCATGGTCTTGTGCAATAGAGTTTTATTTTAACTTTCATTTTGTTAACGTGATTTACCCTTTAGAATATATATTTATTTGGACAAGTCTGTAATTGCATGACAAGAGCTATGAATGTCAAAGAAGCAACTGAGGTGTGTAAGAATAAGCCGGAATGGTACTCTGTTGTGCAATGCAGTTACTTATTTTAAATTTATTGTTCATGAATATTTTATTTCTTTAAATTATATAGCTACATGCAAGTAACTATGTTGATACTGGATATTTGCTAAACAGTAGTATAATTGTAATGAAACAACAACTAGTTAGATGTGAAAGCACATATTGAATATTTTCATGAAGATTCAGGTTAGAGCCGGGATTAATAGACCCTGTAACCTTGGGCGAAGGGATTCACGACCCACTCGCTTATTGGGACAATCTACCTTTGGATGGTTACGACAATTATCCAGGTATTTCTCGCGTGCTGATTTTAAGCAAATCCAACTTGTTTATAATATGTGCATTCATGAGGCGAGGATGATTTCACATATTGAGTTTTAACTGATTTGGTAACTGAGAGGTTTGGAACCTGTTACGCCGCGGATCAGCTTGGAGGCGAAGTGGGCGCTCGGAGGTCAGCTACTGGCCAAATGCAAGCGGATCATTCGTATCAAAATTTACTTCTTTTCAAGATATGTGATTCCATGAGAGCCTTTGATGTAGTTAGGCCAGGCAAGCCTGACTGGATTGGAAAGAATAATTATTGATAAATTATATATGAGCAGTGTTACCGATGTTGACACCCTTGATGTAGAGTACCACCACTTCATGACTATTTCAATTTAAACTTTACTTTACGGTGCTATGCTCTCATCTCTTGGGTTTTAGGGTCTTTAATCGGATGTAGGGTTCCGCCACTTTACTTTCACTTTAACTTTCATTTTAAACTTCACGGTGGAATCTGAATCCTGTCTTTAACAAATAGGTAACAAACAATTCGAGCGTAAGGGAATACTCCAGTTCAATACCAATTTAATTTCACTTTTACTTTACGGAGAATTTTCCCTGAAACTCTTACACTGAAATCTGTCTTTGACATAGGAAAACAAATAATATAAGTGAAGGTGTCCTCCACCCAACTTTATCTTTATCTTTACTTTATATTCACGGAGGAACATCCTAAAATTCTTATACTAATAACTTAATGGGAATTTTATGAGATGTAGAGAGTATCACTATTTAAACTTCATTTAAACTTTATCTTTAATTTACTGTGATATTCTTATCTTGCATCAGGGGAGGTCGCTGAGGTATTATTCCTCGTATCTACAAATTTATTTGATATTTTGGAAGAGTGGCTCTTATATGATACGTTCACTCAAGTCTTATGGCTTTTCCAACTCATTTTACACATAAGGCACTCCAAAGGGGTTTTCTAAATTGTTAGGCGTACTACTGGAGAGTTTCTTGTCGGCTCTTCTCGCCAGTGATAGTACGTTGTGAACCGACGCTAACTTTAGACAATGTTTATAATCAATTCAATAAATTCTAATTAAAAGATTGGAGGTTCTTCTTTTATTCTGATATGAGCTCTTTTACTGATAGCTAATGAATGCGGTGGTATAATATTAGAGAGGTGGCTTAGGTGGGGTGCCTACACAAAATTATATAATTTGTTAAGAAATTTATATTAAAATTCCTTTTGGCTAATAAAGGCACGGGCGTACTCAGGTGATGAGCTTATGTCATGAGTCGATACATTTGTCATTATTCGTAAAACGCATGACATTTTACACTTACAACTTATACTACAAAACTATTATTTATATAGATATATATTATACACCGATCCTTGAGTCTTCCTGTTCCTTGATCAACACTCCTATATAACCTACCTTGTGAACATAGGGTTAACGGTATTATGACGAGGGTTCTAATTACTAGATAATCACGATTTATGGCCTAAATAAGTTTATTTACTTAATAAATGTTATTAATTTTCACTTTATAAATTCTTTTATTTCTCACTCTGTGCTTCGGCTTGAGTTTGTCATTCCTTAGCTCTTTGAGGGCGGGGTGAACGTTACACTGATCAACCAAGGATAAGAGAAATATTTAGGATTCCTAGCAATTTCGTTGAAATGAGATTTATTGAAGGAAAAGAATTACATAGACTTAGAATGAAGAAACAAGTAACGAAAGAAAAAGAATGTTTTGCGTACGTACAAAGTAATTATATAATATACATAAACCTTAACTATATACAGCAGATCTCGCGAGACGAATTTGCAGATATGTTAAGTGATTTTTGTAGTAAAATAAACGTAGAAGAAATATGTTTAATAAAAACAGAAAATAACGCGTTATTTATTAAGAAATTATTGAATGAAATACAAAGTAGACAAGTGTGGTCCGGACCACGAATAAATGTATTAAGGAATGTTAGAAGAATTGTCGACAATGATGAAAAGACTATCATATTAAATGATTTTCATTTGCTGCCAACGAGTGGACACGCAGGTGTGCGTCGTATGGTTAATAATATAAAACGAAAATATTACTGGCCAGGTCTAGAAAATAGCGTTAGAGAGTATGTTAGGAAATGTAGTAAATGTCAGAAAATGAAATATTCTAGAAATATTAAGGAGCCAATGGTTATTACAACAACGGCAAATACCGCATTCGAAAAGATTTATCTCGATATCGTTGGACCCATGGACACCGATGTCGAAGGATACAATTACATTCTCACAGTTCAATGCGAACTTACCAAATACATCGAAGCTTTTCCGCTACGACGTAAGGACACGATAAGTGTGGCAAAGGCTTTTGTAGATAATTTTATACTACGATATGGTATACCTAGGGTCATAGCTACAGATCGAGGAACGGAGTTTACTTCAACAACGATGGAAGAGGTATGTAAATTATTACATATAACCAAGTTACACTCGACTGCTTATCATCACCAATCTATAGGTAGTTTGGAGAATATGCATAAACACCTTGCCGCCTTCTTAAGAATTCAGTGTGATGGACACCCAGAGACATGGAGTCACTGGCTCCAGTATTGGTGTTTTGCCTATAATACATCTGTTCACACATCTACAAAATATACACCTTTCGAATTAGTATTCGGAAAGCAATGTAACATCCCTAGTAATTTAAGAGATAAAGTAGATCCATTATATAATCCCGATAATTACATGTTAGAATTAAGATATAGATTACAAATGTCGCAGAAAGATGCGAAACAACAATTATTTAGTAATAAGTTCAATAGGAAATATAATTACGATAAGAATGTTAACAGTGTTAGTTATAGTAAGAATGATTTAATTTTAGTTAAGAATGAAACAGGAAATAAATTAACGGAAATATATAATGGACCATATTCAGTGATTGAAGATTTAGGAGCCAATGTAAGAATTGATATAAATGGAAAATGTAACATTGTACATAAAAATAGAACAAAACCTTTTACCGATAAAAACTAAATATTATTTGTTTTAATACAGTAGTAATAGGAATTTGTGTTTTTATATGTTTAACGTGTTAGGATAAGAAAAAAAAATGTATTACTTATTTTTTTTTTTAAATAACCCCGGTGGTGTAGTAGTGTATGTTAGTACATAAGTTACTCTTTAGTCTGAATTAAACCGTTGTGCAACGAAGACGTGCATTATCATTTAATTCCCGAACCCCGCACACCGCACCAGTGATGGGAAATCTTTTTAAGAATATCTTTCTTCTTCCTAAATGAAGTTTGCTTACTCACTTTTGCATTACCACATAAAAAAATAAAAATGCATATTTACTTGCAATAAATCTGTATTACACAAATCTCAACAATAAAATTAGGAGTGGTTCACATAAATTTGATTTATATCGTTCCTATACAGAGTGAATTATTTACGTGGGGCTTTAGGGCCAAATCCTAATCTATGGTAAATTGCGAACAACAGATATAAATAAATTGAGATATTTAATCAGAGAACTAAAAACATAGAAAAGAAATAGTAATTTAAACATGAAAAATAATAAAATATAATATACCTGTACTTTTTGGAACTACAACTTTGTAATTAAGCCTTAAGGCTTCTTCTTAATTAATCATTCTGCAAAATTTTTAATGAATAGATACGAAATGTAATTATAGCGATTCTATTTAATAATTATCAATACGGGTAAGATAAAAGTGCAAAAAATGTTTTGCTGATTTACCTAGCAACATTAAACGGGATTCGTGGGAAAAACCGATAACACAAAATTGTCGCTTCCACGATTGGTCTGACGAATATGTTTGAATTTAATGCCGATTAACGATTTATTTTGATTGTGAAGGCTTAATTTCTTCTGAACTCCGGTGTGAAATTGAATTTGTACAATTGATGTGTAAATTGGTAATTGCTATGTGGTGAAAATACACATTCACAACCTATAATGCGATTTTGATTAATTTTATGCTAACAGTTACTCTCAGAAGTACTAAACCGTACATTCTTATTTTTTAAGTTTCTCATATAATGTAGAAGTTTTAGATGAATCCGGTGCCTATTTAGGCATTTAAAATAATCCACTTATCCCAGTTTCAGTTCTAGGACCAACACAATATAACGGAATTTTTGGGTCATATCACATTTCCCTAAACCATTCAGATTTATGTACAAACTGCAAGTTAAGGAATATTTTTTTTTGTAGCTGGAGTACAGCAGACAGGCTGATGGCTCACCTGATGGAAAGAGGTTACCGTCGCCTATGGACGTTTGCAACAACAGAGATGTCATCAACGCGCTGCCGGCCTCGAAGCAATTTTACGAGGCCCTTTTTGAAAAATTCCATATCGTAGCGCTGTGAGAAAACCTCCGCTGGGAACTCCTTCCAAATCTCCACGGTACGCAAGAATAACGTTCTACAAAACCGTTGCGTACATGAGCGAAGCAGCTCGAGGAAGTGGGGATGAACTCCCAACTCATAGCGAGCGATGCGATGGCAGAAAGAGGACGAAGGCACTATTCTAAACAGTACCTCGGAACACTTCCTGTTATACAGTCTACTATATACTAAAACTATTATTAATTTTTTAATCAGATTTATGCATTTTTAGAAAGAAAACTACACAGCATTTATACATATCAGCAGGATTCACTTTGAGAATTGAGAATGTGCATTTGAGCTGTTTGGCCGATTCCCCCTACAACATATCCCTGTTCGGACGACAAGGCGCTCTGGCCTACATTATCGGTTCACAGTGGAAAGTCCACCAGTGCGAACGAAACGTTTCACCTCCACGTTCCTTCTACGTACGGCTGAGTTGTGGAATGCCCTATCAGAGATAAGGCGTCACCTTGCTCATGCGCGAACCTATTTAAAAAAATAAAACAACGCGTTTAAGGTCTCCGTAAAATTCCTCCTTACTGTCTCTGACTAAAATGAGATGTGCGAGACTAAAATGTGAGAGAGATTTTTTGTACTACCATTTTCTAGCGAGGGGGGAAAATCCGTTTGAAGACTGTCCAGGGGAATCGCGGTGGGCAGTGTCGAATTCGCCATTCGCCACCGCGGCATTAGTACCGCAAGCAAGAAGTGCTTTTGCCACGCCGCGGTTAAGGAAGCCGCGTTGACAGCGCCCCTACTTGTGCAAAGATCTATAGTCAGGGGTACCACTTTCCACCAAATTCCATTTGCCACTTTTAAGCAACAAACCATGTATCTGTAACATAAAAATCATTCGTGTAAGTTTTTCTTGCACTGTTATTTTAAACGATTTGCAACTTTGTGGCTTTTAAAGCCACTTTCAAGCGAAAGGCGTCGTCGAGCATCACTACCGTTATATCGCACTTCCACTTCACCGAGCGGGATAACGTGAGCAGGTAAACAGGATTATCGATTCATTTTAAAATATGTTTATATTTCAATTTTTATGTCATGATAAAGTCCATAAATATCGGTGCGACGCGTGAAATATGTTTGACACATGACGTTAAAAATGCTGTGTGTGAAATGAGTTGTGATTTGCATCTCCATAGCAGTCAGTTAGGTTAGGTTTATACATGACTTTTTGAAGTGATAACTTCTTATGGGAGGGTAAACAGCTTCGTTATGTAACGCGTTTCGGCGCCAGTCTCCTTTTTAACCGACTTCGAAAAAAGGAGGAGGTTCTTAATTCGTCGGGATGTTTTTTTTTGTTTTTGTTTTTTTATGTATGTTCACCGATTACTCCGTGATTTATGATCCGAGTTACGTGTTTCTTTTTTTGTTCGACGCGGAATAGCTTCCAATTGGTCCCCTAAAAATTTTACATAGTTTGGCCCAGTAGTTTTCATTTTATGAAGCCGGTTTTTTTAAACGAAGTTTTTATTTTTCCTCTATCATTCTAACCTACAGCGCTAGCCATATTTCGGCCAGACGCTTCCCCCTCTCTCTACTTAGTGTAGTCTGCGATAGACATATACTGTTGACAGTTAATAGTTCAATTTACGAGTGGATTAGTTTAAGTTATCACTTCTGTCGGGAGTCCCAAGACGCACGTTTTTTTATTTTATTGCGTAACTGCCAAACAGGCAAACGGTCCAGCGCATTGAAAGTGGTTACCGTCGCGTATGGCGTTTTCAACAATAATGGAGAAGCTTTTTGAAGTACAACTTCTTTAGACATGTTCTGGTTTGAAGCTCGATGACACTAAAAAGAAAAAACACATAGGCCATATAAAAGTTACATTTAGTGTTGAGTTTCTCAGAGGACGCAACTTTATTTTTTTGATATGTAAGGGGTTAATATAAGCTTAAGTTCAAGTTTCTGGGGTCTCCGGCCTTATCCCCCGGCCGCTATCTTAGAAAAATAGGTGCAAAGGGTTTTCGAGCTATATCTCGGTAAACTAGCAACCCTACAGAAAATTAACCTGAGCTATGTTGCTAAGCTTCTTAGATACGGAATATAAATTTGTATATATCCAGTAAGATGTTTCGGCAGCTTATCAAATCAAAGGCAATAACATCAAACTCAGCGTGATGTTTGAAATGTTAAATTAATGAACGAAAGCCACACCAGGCTTATTATCTTCTAATTCCTATTTATCAAACAATTTTCATAGAATTTATTTACATTATTTATAAATTTACAAACATGGTAATCTTAAGGCACCTCACTCAAAGTAAAGCTTTCTACTGATTATTCTATAAAACAAAATTATTCAGGAATTCTCTTTGATTCGTTCCTTTTATTAAATCTACTTAAGAATCTAATTAAATATCTATAATATTATAAAATTCTAAACATGCCGTGTTGGTACATGAAAGCTATTAAAAAAAAACAACTGGAATGCACTATATAAACGATGGAGAACACGATGCATTTTTTTTAGTTTTCTTATCTGTTTGTTCGGGTTTCACGTAAAAAAAGCTGGGCCAATTTTGATGCTGTTTTCGCTAATCGACTGTTAATTCTTAGACTTTTTAACTTAGGAATCCCGTGGAAATATTTCCAAGAATGATTTAAGATGTCAAGATTAAAAAATATTTCAAATTCCCATGTATTTTTTTACTGATCGATAGCGACAAAAAAAGAGTGATTTTTTTCCGGAAATCCCGTGGCAAATTTTCCGGGTTGAAGTTGTCGGATGCATAAACATTTGATGATTTTGACACAGTCTCCACTAAAACGATAGCTTACATTCTTTTTTTTAATGCTGCGATACCTTGTGTCCCGGGAATCCCGCACGAATTTCAAGTCCAGCGTGGACGAAGGCGCGGGCATATAGTACAGAATATATTTCGTTAAAGTGTTGTTAAGTGTATAGTAGCTGTATGTACCTAAATCTATTCATCTAAGATTTCTCTCGCTGTTTACTTATTTTTTAATGCTAAGATGGCAAGCAGGCAGACGGCGCACATTATGGAAAATGGGTACCATCGTCTATAGACGTGTGGAACACCAGAGGCTAAGCCGACACGCAGCCACTCTTAATTTATTATTTATATTTATGGCTTGGCAGCTAGGCCTTTAAGCCAGATCTTAGATACATTATAGTTTCTTCATTTTCTTAAGCCTATGTATAGCTCGGCTAAACTGTTATCAACTGACGCCATTCAAGAGTTCTTTTCACAACTCCAAGGACCACATTTGACTATGCATTTCACATTTCTCACAACAACACATTATTACTACTCAAAAACTATCAATATCCTAAAACGCCTGTTCATTTTAGAGTAATTTTACACAATTTTAGAAAATAAATCTGCAG
Organism: Dendrolimus punctatus; assembly: GCA_012273795.1. Classification (NCBI taxonomy): domain Eukaryota; kingdom Metazoa; phylum Arthropoda; class Insecta; order Lepidoptera; family Lasiocampidae; genus Dendrolimus; species Dendrolimus punctatus. The sequence continues at coordinate 21,277,100 of CM022528.1, read as the reverse complement.
AGGACGACATCTCCTTTCAGTTCCTGCTAAAACATCCCTGCTACTCTTTATGACGGAATAGGATGGGAGGGATGGGATAGCAGGAAAAGGAAAGATAAAAAAAAACTCACATGATACTATTGTTGCTTATTGCTTTGTTTTGCTTAAAGAACTGTAGTATGGCACGGGTGCTGCTCGTAATTTAGAGGTGGTTGTAATATTAAGTCATGATAGCATACCTAATGGCTAGCGCATGCTTACTAACCTCAAAGGTCGCGGGTTCAATCCTGGCCGGAACGCATGCACCACTTAGGCTGTTTTCTGACCTAATGTGCATATTGTTACAATTACCACATGCTAACAAACTGCACATCGAGATAACCGATGTGTCGAACTGTCAAGCCGCCTTGGACAAGCGTGGCGGGTACAATGTCCGTTCCCCTATAATTGGAGGCTCAAGCCCAGCAGTGAGACAGTTATGGGCTATTGTTGTTGTATTAAAACTACATTGTCCCAATTGTGATTGACATCTTTATTGTCTCGTTTAATAAAATTAAAGCGTTACCTATATACTACATTTATGCTATGTTGGCAAATACTTAATTATTGCGCGCTGGGCCCTTTTACAATAAACAAGACAAATGCTTACTTACTACAAACAATTAAAACCTACTTGGCGTACACTATTATCATTTGTTAATTGTATTATCATTTGTACCTCATTATACCATTTTGGTTGAAGAAGCACTTACGCCACATTAAGGATGTGTCCCGTAACAAATTATACAATTCGGTATGTAATAAAATATCTTCCATTTTGCAGACACATTAAGCTAATAAATTTCCGTCCTATTTTAAATTATTGAATTATACTATAACAATAAAAATGGATGTTAAATACCTTTCAAATTGTGCTAGTGTATACATAAATACACTAGAGGTGCCGGCAGACGTTGTCTTGCCCTGAAAATAAATATAGGACCCAATCCCACCGCCACCTTCCGGTCCAAATCTAAACAATCCGGAGACCTACTCAAACACGCATAAAATTTTATCAAAATCGGTAGTCGTTCTCAAGTTATGCACGACATACATTTCTGCGATTGATTTTTTATTTACATAGATCATTCTATTGAACCCAAGTGCAGGTGTTCGAAGTCGAAGTAGAACCTCCATGTTTTGTATCATAGTTTTTGATTAGTTGTTGTTTTTATTATTTGTCTATTATATTTAAATTTGAGATTCCAAATATATCAGTGTAAAATAAAATACGTATTTTTTTATTCTCTTATAAATTATATCAAATTATTCATATTTAAAGCTTATAAATATATATAGAAGATGAAGAAAGAAAAGAAGAATATAGAAGAGCTTCTGGAAAGACCACAAACGGACTTCTTCGAAATAGAATCTGCAAAAAAGCAATTAAGGCAATACCACGAAGCTATAGAAATAATTGACGGAAAGATAAGAGATATGATTACATCTAACCTGGATTTTTCGGAAGACCAATTGGGGAAAGAATTGGAAGAAACTGGAAATTATACTTCAAGATGGCTACGCATTTTAACTAAGTGTGAGATGTTGGTGGAAAAACAGAAGGAGGAGAGGAACATTCCACAAAAGTGTGAGTCATTTCTTCATACTCAACCCCTAAAAATATGTTTACCAAAGCTAGAAATCACGAAATTTGATGGTAGCGTGAAAAATTAGCTTCCATTTTGGAATCAGTTTAAAAAGATCCATGAAAGTTCGATGTTAGAAGAAGACAAGTTCCAGTATTTGCTACAAGCTATTGTACCACATACCGAGGCTAGAACTCTAGTAGAAAGTTATCCAGTCTCGAATGAGAACTACATCAAGTGCATGGAACATCTCATGTCAAGGTACGCCAGAGAGGAACTTCTTACGCAACATTATGTGCGAGAACTCCTACAATTAATACTGAATAAAAATCAAGAGGAGTCTCTCGTATCATTATACGATAAATTGAGTGCACATTTAAGGGCCCTTGAAACATTGGGTATATCAAAAAATCATGCTGCGTTTATACTGCCTATGGTAGAGTCTGCGCTACCTCAGGAAATACTTAAGGCCTGGGAACGTTCAGCTAAACATAGCAATAAGATGGAAGAAGAGCTGAATAATTTATTGACATTCCTTAGAAAGGAGGTAGAAAGTGAACAGCGTTTTAATATGGCAAGAAGCACATTCACCGCGCATGAAGATACCAACACAACAAGGGAGCATACGGCGGAGTGTCTCATTAGCACAAATAAAAAGGAAAAGAAAACAGCGTGTATTTGGTGTGATAAAGAAAATCGCAGTTCAGCCGAATGTTTTAAAATAGGTAAAATGAGTGTCGACCAAAGAAAAGAACACATAAGGAGAAAACGAGCATGTGATTTATGCTTAAAATGGGGACACAGCAAAATTTTGCAAATTATATATAAAATGTTTCATATGTCAAAAAAGACACAATACTGCTCTTTGTCCTGAACAAAATATGTTAAACAAGGTTGTGCGTACAAAACAATCAATGGCGTCAGCTTCTTCGAAAGGTTCTACTGCAAATCAAAAAATTCAACAACAAGCAAAGATTAACACCAATACTACTTCATTTGAAAGGAAGAGAAATTATAAAAGTTTTAAAGAAAGGACATGTTTTTTAAATACAAATAGAAGAGAAGATATTAAAGGAACTTTTTGGTATAACAGAAACCTTGATAAAAGGAAAAGATGTTGCAATGGGAATGCTGTTTTTGATAACTTCCGCAGCTCCAAAACTGCGACCGGTTTGGCGGTTGTAGAAGCTGGACGTATTAAATACTACAACAATAGGCAAAACACTGGAGATAGTATATAATGACAGTCGACGACTCGCAGTGTGGAGGACAGTTGAACTCCCGAACTGTTTGACTTCCATGCACATTTTATCTCTTTTGGAGTTGGGAGAATGTTGTTCGAAGTTAAACCTTATCTTTTTGGGTTTGGAAGATGTTCGAAGTCGAACTAGAACCTCCATGTTTTGTATCATAGTTTTTGATTAGTTGTTGTTTTTATTATTTGTCTATTATATTTAAATTTGAGATTCCAAATATATCAATGTAAAATAAAAGACGTATTTTTTTATTCTCTTATAAATTATATCAAATTATTCATATTTAAAGCTTATAAATATATTGCCGATCCAATTTTTTAACAGCGAGAGTGGAGAACCAAAACAATTTCCTGCGCCCGCAAGGCCTATAGTAACAGGTGAAAAAACAACCCACAGCCAGGTGGAAGGTTATTTAGAAGATTGTATTGTAACTAGCACGCGCCAGTGAAACTTCGTTCGCGTTGCCATGACGTATCCGTTAGTGAATTGCAACGGCTGCACCAAAAAACGAGACTGCAGCCCCGATTTTAGGCTATCTACCCCAAGGATACGTCGTCATTTATTGGGATTAGAGTATTCTAAGGGTTGACCTAGCTCTGTGTCAACTTTCACTGAATCTGTTCAGTAGTTTTCATGTGATAGTCTAACAAACATATACAGAGAAAATATTTAAAAAAAACATTTTCAGAATGTGTTGATCCGAATAAACTGCGTCACTTTTTAAAATTCCTTGTACAAATTAGATCCCCATACAGATACATAACTTCACCGAGTTATTTAAATAAGTGGCACCATTCATAATTCGTAGACTGCCACGCAGTTGGCTGATTTAATTTTTAATTTTCAGAGTTGATAAATTAGTACACGATACCCATTGTACCGTGTACACTTACCACTGCAATAATAATAGGGCCACCGGAGGTACAGGCGCCGCCTTCGACATTTGTAAGCAAAATCTTAAAAGCATTTCGGTTACATAAGACTCCCATTGGGGCGCGATACCTTAGCAAACGAGTCCAATTTGGTACATGGCTCTCGCGAACTATACGCGTTGGTACTCACGTCACGTAAAAGCTACGCCGATACGATATTGGATACGATATCTTATAGCCCCGTATACGGATGGCTGCTGTCAATGGCTTTATATAAGGGTCGATTAATTCTGCGATCTTAGGGAAGGCTATATATATCAAGTTTCATTGATTGATTCCATGTTGGTAGAAAAGTTACTTTATCAGTTATGCTTCTATAAAATTCTCGAAGTTGGCAACGTGTCTCTATTGAAAATTATAAATACGCTTTTAATACGACTATACTCGCGTAGACTTTGGATTCCAGGAACAATCCCATTTTCTGGGATCAAATAAATCATATTATTACCGACTTATTTAACTCCGTCTTTGTAGTAAAACTAGTTAAGTTATGTTTAAAAAAAGCCATATAGGGGATAGAATGCCTAATTATTCAAAAGAGTTTTCACTAAATAAATTTAGAAATAAGTTGAAAGAATGACTCTTACATAGAGTATTTTATCTCAGTGGATAGATTCCTTAAAAGTAAATAAAATTTTCTAACCGAAAAATATCCCATTCATAAGATACACGAAATTCTTAGGTACTAATAGAATGAATTTATTTTTTATTGACACCAAAAATGTAACAAAATTTGCCTTAAATTAAGACCGGATACTAACACCTAGACTATGAATTAATTAGGGTAGAAAATAATTACAATATATTATGCATCTTCTCAGAAGTTTGTAAAGCATGTACTATGGCAGCTCTCTCGCTATATAAAAACAATGAGTTACTGTAAAAAACTAAAAATAAATTACAAATAGAAACTAAAACTAAATAGAAAAAGTATATCTTCTGACGACATTTACGAGAGTCATGAGTAAAAATTAACCTATTCCAAATTTAATGTATGCATACCTAAGTTTTTTTCATTCATTTCGACATTTATGTTATTCTCGAAAATCTCAATCAAAAAGGTTAAAAGTAAACTTGCGTTCAATTAATAAGAGATTAACCTGAAGGTGAATAATTTCTAAGGTAATTTAGTGCAAAGTTAGCATGCACAAGCATTCTAATTCTAGAGCCCCTTTGTACGATAAATACGTGGTTTATTCAGTACAATGCCTTTTATGTTCCGAGGTGTAAACACTTCGTTTTTCTAAAGTGGTTTCAAGAGCTTAATTATTTCAGATATTTTCATACTTGCCAAACTATTTAATATCATTTTATCCTACTTTAAAAAAAGAAGAGTTTTCTATTCGTACAGACGAATAAATTTCTTCAAACTTAATTATCATTTCGAATTGGTGGACAATTCCAATAATTGGAGACTGAAGCACTTCATTGCCAGGAATACGATTTATATTGCTGTTAATGGCAATATATAAATCTCATAAAATTATTTTATTATAATCAGCATTTAATCGATCAAATTAAAATTCAATTTTAAGGAAATTATTAAAATTATCAGTAAATTTACCAAGTGCGTATTATTCCACGTACAATGAAGAACTGCCCACAGTTCACTTTTCTTGGTTTGGCTATAGAATGCTAAAAAAGACATTAAATCGAAAATACGTTATAAACTCAAAAACTATTTAATGCAGCTTGTTGATACTAATTTTTGTTGTAATTATTCTTTAAGGTCCACTAGTTAGTTATTTCTTCAGAATTGTCGATTTTATAGTTCAAAACGAGGGTGGTACACATTTGCGGATGCATAAGCTTATACAATTGTCAGGTATGTGCGTAAGACTTTCTGTTCATCTATGTCACATTCATAAGTCTCCCTGCTAAATAGATTTATATTTATATGTAAAATTAGAGTTGGCCGACATACTTCTCTCTAATTTTTTCTATCCTATTTCTTCTACCCCATCCCAAAGGCTGGCAACGAATTGGTTTCCTCCTGGTGTTGCTACCGTCCACAGGCGACGGTTACCATATTATATCCAGCAATATGAACATAGAGACAGACATAGAGAAAAATTCTAAAAACTCGTTCATACTAAGTAAAATGTCCACCAAATACGTTAAGCCAACGAGAGCAATTTGCCCGCACAAATAAACGCCACAGACCGCAGTAATTAAGTGTATAGATAAATAGTTATCCGCTGGATATCGCTCTCAATGACCGTATTAATTGTTTTCCTGTTTATAATTGAAATAGTATTTAGACAGATTAGATAACACTTTATTGCTCGCCAAAATAACAGACATGAAACTTCAGTTACTTATACTGTTTTTGGAGAATAATAGGCGGGCTTAGCGCTTAGAGTGATTCTTCCAGGTAACCCAATTTAGGATATTATTAGGTTTAAGGAGTTTGTTTAAGGAGAGGTGGTGATTCCTGAGTAGGTTTTAAATGTCGTCAACGTTCTGGCCTCTCTAACTTAAAGAAGCACGGAATTCCAAAGTGTGACTGCGTTGCATTGTAAAAAGGTTCCATAGACGGATAACGTGCGCTCAGGTGTCACAAGTTTATGATCAATGAGTACGCAAATTATGGGCAGCGGAGAGGCGATGGTATGGAAATCGTCCCTTAAGTTAACAAGGACTACTTGAAGCAAATAATATGTTGTAAAGGAGAGGAAGGTTTTAGTGATTTGTTTGAAATAATACGACTCTAATACTATTCATTACTATGTATATTATAAAGTATTCGGAGCCGTGGTTGCTTAGGGGCTAGCGCACGCGTCCTGTACTCAGGAGCGTGGGTTCGAATCATAGCTCGGAGCATGCACCACTTACTTACGCAGTTTTCTGACCTAATGTGCATTGTTACAATTACCACGTGCTAGCAGTGAAGTGCTATCGTGATTAAACTTGCATATCGCGATAATCGATGTGTCTAATCCGCCAATCAACCTTGGACAAGTGTAGTAGGTATACTGTCCGTTATCCTATAAACGGAAAGCTTGAGCCCAGCAGTGGGACGTCAATAAGCTATTATTATTATTACAATACTATCCATTGGACCATGTATAAACAATAAATACAGCAATTGACTTATTTCACTGATTTTATACAGTTTGGTAGACATTTCCGCGAAGATAATGTTCATGATCTTCTCCGATATGTCAATATAACACACTGATCAGCCAACGTTGATACTCTGGCGGTGCTGAAAGAGGAGAGATCTGTTGAATATAACAGTTGGTTACCTGAAACAAAGAAATAAAAGGTTAATAGATATTGTTAGGTGAATATTAACCACATTAATATTAGACAACACACAGCTATTAGACTTATATTATTAAGATATACTTATGGACTTAATAACCCTTCTCTGTAAGATAATGCAAAGTAGAAGGTAGAAGAGGGAAAGGAAGACTTAAGAGGGCGTTTGTTGATTTTATATATAGTTTTATTTTTCATATAAATTATTTCTTATAAAATATGTTAGTAAATATTTTTTATAATATATCATTTCTGTGGCTAAAGTACGTGCCAAAATAAATAGGTTACCTAGATTTCTGGACCAATGTGCTTTGTTAGAATTCTAAAGTGCTGGCAATGACGTGACCAGTGCAAGCAAACCTGGTTATCTATCTAGCTGCTTATAAGAATAGCAGCTGCAGTTATGTCGTGCGACTCCTGTTTATACTGGGTTTGGGTATATGGGGTATTTTTTTATTTTAGACAGACAGAAGCCTAATTTCTTTCTCATTATGAAAGTTCCTCGAGTGCCTCGAACTTTTGTATTTGTTACATTGGTTAAGATGAAGGCTTGTTATCAGCTTGTTTCAAGTATTGATTTCTTTGTATGTAATTAGATTTTCAGGCTACGGGAAAGTAAATTAAATAAGAAAGAACATTATTTCTGTTGATATTCATAATACACTAAAGAGGCTATTGTGCTGTTGATTTAGTTCAAATTTATACTAAGTCTATGCAGTGATATGGTGGGCTTCGGTTTAACCTTGCCGACCGCACAGATTTCATATGGCTTCAAACACTATCATATACATACACTAGTCGACAATCACTACTTATTTCATAAATGTACAGAAGATAACATATTTGAAATGAAAGAAACATCTTGGAATCTACATTTCGTGTTTAGATTTAAATTGCGTTTCAAGTATTTTCTAAATTCCCAAATACAGCAAAATGCAATTAGTTTTACACCTAGTCTATGCTACTGTAGTTTTACCGGGTATGTACCACGTAGACTTGAGTTTTTAGGCCATAAGGTAGAAAAAAAACATATATAATACACATCTTACATTACCGTAAAAGTTTCTTACCACTTTTTGGGACATTCTTATAAAATTGCAGAAAGTTGATATTCTATTTATAGTTCTAAAGATTATGTATATAATAAATAAATAATAATCGGCAGACAAATACACACAATGTATATTCCCAAGGTAAACAAGTTATGCTTATGTTATGGACGATATACAACGGACCACTGTGGGGTCGATCGTAGACCATGTTAAATAACAGAAAGTTCGTTTCCGAAATTTGCCATACCAGGAATCGAACCCAAAGCCTCTGCGTTGCAGTGAGGTTGGCCGGCAAAGGCTTAGCTCGCTCAACTACGAAGGCCGTCAAAATATTATATTTATTCTACATACTATCTGCTAATATATTATGTAGAATAAATATAATATTTAAAAGTTGATAAGGGATCTTTTAACATTATTTATTAGATATATTTTTATAATTTTATTACAACACCAGTTCAACATCAAGTCATTATTTCTATTGTTGTAATACTGCTATCATAAAAATATTTATAACCTTAAAAGTGAACCATAGGAACTTCTTTCAGCAAAAAGATTAAAATGTTGTTTCAACCCTACATGATGATATATAATGTATTTTAAAGTCATTTTATAAAATAAAGATTCCTTTAAAAACGTCGGGAACACAAATTACACTGGCCATTATTAATGCATATTTATGTGTAGGGGAAAAATCCCTATACACGGTCATTAGTAAAGCATTATTTAATTTGCGGTACAAGTGTTAAAATATGTTACACAACGTATTGCATTGAATTTACACAAATATATGTTCTCAATAGAGTATTCAAAGTTTTAGTAGTGAAGTGAAGACACTTGCTATGGATCTGTTGTTCCTTCATTAAGAGGACTAAATCAGTGCTAGTCATTAATTACTAACATATAGTTAGACATAAGGAAAAAAACTAATTACTTATAACATTATTGTGTTTTTTTTTGTATATTCTCGTATTGGACTGTGTTGTCTGTAAATAAATAAATAATTATTATTATACTTTTCATTTCATCTATTGTCATTAACTCTTTATACTTTCACGGCCGTCTAAAGCGCTTTTTAACCTGGACTTTTGGTCGCATTTAATATAGTTTATTGCTACAGCTGATCGAACAACTTTACCGATTGATCCTGGCAGATACCACGCACTGCGTATAGGTACTTAGATTTCTCAGACTCATATGCATATCATTACAACTATACGTGCTGTCAGCTAAGGGAGAGAATGTGAGGTATAATCTGCTTTAGAAATTACTGAAACATGTAATCGCCAATGTCTTGGCCAAGAGTTGAGTATAGTATTTATTTTATTTTATTAATTAATTAGCTGTTTTATAGAACAATAACAATATATCATTTATTTCTATCTTCTTAATAGGATTGTCTAAGGCCAGCATCTATTGACTCTAATGGACATATTGTTTATAATTTGCACCTGCCAACGGTGTAAACATCATTGTGGCACCTGTAAATCGCGATAATTCTCCTTGGACACAACTTATACTGGGGAGACCTGAGCCCAGCAGTGGGACGTTTATGGGCTGATATTGTTAAGGCCATCAATCTATAAGATGATATCATATACGAGTAAGTTAACCTTTTAAACACACATACACACTGTGAAATATCAGCACGACTCTTGCTTTTTAGTAACTATAGCACCACAATTCAGAATCAAGATGCCACTTCAGTCACCGCACCGACTTGATACAATAAATCGCTGTCCGCCACTGGCTTGCTCCAAGTGGCCTGGCGTAATGGCAGTGTGCGTTTGACTCGACCACGCCCGTACCCCACTCGCTCCAAATGTATCGGATACTGATTCCCATTCACCTTATCAATGTGTTCCACGCAATTTGTGGTTACGGCGTTGAGGTGCGGCCCGAGGAAATATGTTGAGGGGAAAAAAGATATTTCTATGTTTTTGGAACGCATGGCAGTTTATCGACTCTACATGGATCAGAAGTTCGTTCATGTAGAAAATAATATCTGTAATATGATTAATCGAGTTAAGTTTTGAAGGTTATTATATATATGGTAACGTATAGAAATCGGGTGTGTGAACTAAAAGGTTTGCTACACATAATATCGGCTTGAAATAGTTATAGCCTTGAGATTGTTTTTGTGTTTCGATTCGTACGATGAGTGACAGTTTAAGGGTCCAATTCTGCAATGACTACCTGGTCAACTCGTCGTATCGTTTCAACCGTAGGTTTGCCTGATTTCGGCATTTTGTTAATTCCGATGGCGTACCCGTGCCACGCCATTAGGACACGCGGTTAACGCCGTATCTGTTTTTATTCCGCCGTGACGATATTGAGAAGATATTGCGGATTTAGTAAAATACCACTCCTTAATACTAACGCAATGGAATCGTACTTTGAATCTCTTCGCAACGCAAGAATATAGAAATAGCAGAATTGGTCCTAGATGGCCCACTTCCCTCTGTGCCCTTTTCCTTCTCCCTACTGTTTCATCTGTCTGCCCCATTCTTAAGGCCGGCAGTGAGTTGGCTTTGCTCCTGGTGTTGCAAACGTCTATAGCGACGGTAGTTACTTACCAGGTTCAAAATTGGTCTAAATCTTAGTTCGGAACTATTTACTTTGAATAAGTAAAACTATTTTGGGCAATAGACCCCTTTTCTAAAATGAGCCTTAGACCCCCATAGCCAAATTACTTAAAAATCCTATTACTAGTTGTTTATAAACTATTTGCCAGTTTAAAAACTTTGCGGTTGGTTAGATAAGTAAACTTGACTCATTTCCTCGTCAAAATTACGTATTAAATCAAAATCATATAATTAGTGCGCTCGAACTCATTATTTTTCATCAACTTGTTCACGCTTATTGACTTACCGAGTTTTTTAAATTACAACAATGATACTTCCTACGTAAATATTAGTTATCCTTATAACAAGTTGGTACACGTAATACAACTTATTCAGTATCTTAAAAGTTTCAAATTAGAACTTGTGTTGATTGATTAATCCCCTATTAATCAATTTTTAGACCTTGTCCACTCCCATTTTTCAGTTTAAATTTTACCATTTCGACCCCGGGGGAGCCGATATCGACACTTGAAGAATCCTTGGTCTAGAATGTAGCAAGTATGTAGAGTTTATATTTAACTGAAAGCTGATACAACTGGCAGTTGAACTAAAAAAAAACTTGAAACCTAGACGTCAGCTGAAAAGGTAAATAAATTATTCGAACAAAGCCTCTTTCGAGACAGGTAAAAAAGGTTTGACATTCCTATAACAAAGAGTAGTTGGGAACAATACAGGCGATGCCAACAAAGGCCGCCCTTAGGGCTCGGACGTGTGCTAATGTAAGGGGTGGCGTATCTGTTTGTATTATGTAGTGTTTTCATGTTGAATACTAGCATTGACGCTTCGTCTAGGTGTGGTAAGCAAGTATTGTTGAAAAAATTATAATCACTTTATGAACTACTAGCGGTCTCGGCAGACGTGGTCTTGCTCTTTCACAACTAGACCCGGTAGGTATACCGGGTCTAGTTGTGAAACTAAACAGCCCTTGGACCCCCCACTCATATACACACATTAAATTTCATAAAATCGTAGAACCCAATTCCAGCGCCAAAATATTTTGTTTAGATTAATGGGATAATTAATCCCTAATTTTTATTAACCAGGAAAAATGTAACATTCGAATAGTGAAAGAATTTTTGAAATCGGCCTAGTAGTTTTTGAGTTTATTCGTTACAAATACACAAAAATTATAAAAAAATACAAAAGTTTCCTCTTTATAATATTAGTATAGACAAATAAATCGGCAGACTATACAGGACGAATTATACTATACGAAATAGCAAACAACACTCAATGGAGTCTCGAGGGCAATTTTGACGAAAACTTAAAAGGTATCATTGGAATTTTGAATAATTACCGTGATCAGGACTCGAATCGGCGATAAAATAAACACAACCTGCATTGTTATAACAAATCATAGTGTAACTCGTCAGCATCAATTTCGTTGAAGGAATGTCAAACTGCAAACCAAGGGAAAGTTGTTTGTTTTTTCCATTTCAAACAAAGCGAGTTACACTTGTCTTATGGATACTATACAACGAACAAGTCTGAAACCGATTCGAGACAATAGAGACCAGAATAAATAAGGAATTGATCATGCCAGGATACGTACCGGAGACGTACGTCAAAGTTTATTTTCAGCTATTATTCGACATAAATCTGTTTAAAATCAATTTATTTGTACATTCTTTAATATCAACATTTTGGAGGATTTTTCGACGTTTCGGAATTGAAACTAAAACTTGTCAATTTCTAATATGATTATCACAACGGCTACTTAAAACTGGAAGTACAGTACAACAATCGAAGTTAAAATCGTACTTAAGACCGATTAAAAGTAAATTTAAAATATTTTCGAGCTTTTAGAGATATTATAATCACATCTACATTATAATTCATAGATCATTTAAAAATATTTATTTCATTGCCAAAACCAGGCTTATGTACGGTCGGCTAAATTCCTCCTTGATCAGTTCTCTAACATTTTGCTTTGAAGGGTTCGTAAAGTTTGGACATTCATGCGCGTACTCTCAAATCTCATATACACCCACCCATAAAGACGTTTCTGAAATATTTAAAGAAAACAATTACTCGTGTTTAGATGCAAAATGCACTTTGTGGATTCACGACGCCCTTTTTCTTTTGTATTCTGCTCTTGCTTTGCTCGCGAACTTCGATTTTATTGGCTCCTTGTAAAACCCAAAATAGATATCAATAGCCAAAACCATGCCTATTAAATATAGTGTCTTATTTGTGCACGTGTCACTGTGCTGTTAGCGAAAGTTTTTTTTTCAGACGATTTTAGCCTTACGGTGGTTCACCGCCACTTTGGTCTATTGTACGTACATACAGCTCTAACGATTGAGTTAGGTATAAAATAATACTCATAACGATTCCAATTCATTACAAAATGTTATTACAGAAGACTTAATACATGTAACATTGCTATTGTCAGAACATGTGGCGCAGTTTGAAAGTCGTAGTTGCTACGACATAATATGTACAGAAAGCCGGCTAGTTCGTAGCGGCCTGTGTATTCTTATGTAGCACTGTTGTAGTAAGTGCGTAGCACTTTTGTTCGGTAAAAATTTAACAAAACAGCTACTCTGTTAATCGAGGTTTCGAGAAGTTTAATTAATATACTGTAATTAAAGACATTGGTACTCCCATGAAACCCTAAAAGTTAAGGAGAAACCAAATTGCTCAAACCCACCCATTGATAGTTTCAATGACGTTGAGATCCTATGATGATCCTATATATATATATAGTTATATCCTATGGATGGTTTTTTGTTCCGGATCCAATTTAGTTTTATTTGTTTGATAAAATAAATGTGTTTAAATAAAAAAAAATATTTATTAAAATGAACCTAACCTAACTAAATCATAATTTGCAGTGAACCTGAGAAAATTCTAAAATTACAGGCAGATTTTTAATGCACTTGTCCGATTTGAAAACCTGCCCGTAAAACTTCTAGTTACAATTTTATTGCGATTCGTTTTTCCACTTGTCGGTTGCGATTCGTTTTTCCACATGTACGTTGCAGTTTCACTTCTACTATGTGTCCCAGCACAGATTTATATTTTTAATTTTATCGAGTATTTTTTTATACAATATCGTTGAGTAGATATTAAAATAAACTTAGAATGCACTTTTTAAACCAAATATATTGTTAAAATTGTTAATGCTACGGACGTAGATACGCATAGCACTAATATAAACCGCAGAGGTTTTCTATGCTATGTATAATTCAGCACGATGTAATCATTTTGGTTGTCTTGTTAAATAAATAAAATAATGAAATGTCATATTGTAAATTTTCCTTTTATTAAATTTAAATCGCTTGCAAAAGTGGAGCATGTACTTCCCCGTCCAAGATAGCAAATTAAAAGGTCAGAATATTGACTTAAATAAACATTTCTCAGAGTTCTCAATGACGAATGCCGATACACTACAGGTCACGTAGCGATAAAGCTATTTTGCTTAACCTCTTGTGGGATTAGATGACAATCTGATTTATTGAGAAAACTATGTTATTCTTGTAGGTGATAGGTCAGCCGGTGTTGGCGTCTGGTTTTGATTAATACAAAGATTTTAGTTTCATTTGCTTCAATGATATTAATACATTTGTAATTTTGCGGGATTGATGAATTTTTCATGACAAAAAGTGTATGTACTGTTTTCATCCATAGTATTGAAAGTATTATTACATTTATATAGACTAGAGTTTTTACCCCGGCTTTAATGGTATAGCTTTGAAAGTGAAGTGGAACTTATTAAGAATCGTTGTGATTTTAAACTCGATGAAACAAAAAGCGACACTAAAATTAAATATACACATGAGTCTATAGAGAGAATGAGATAGAATACATTAATTATTATTTACTTTTTATATAAAAAAATTGGGTCGTTATGGTCTTACACCAAAAGGAAGGTTTGCACTGAAAATCAGCGTTGTGTCGGATATGACTCCGGCACAACAATATGCTAAGTGAAAACCTTGTTTGCTGAAAACGCGGCGTACAAATTCTCAAATAATGTTTTGTGTGTAATAATGTGTAAAGAATGTAACTACGTCGCTATTTTTCTCAAATAAAGTTCTTTCTTCTTTCTTTCTATATTTAATAATTTGAACACTATGGTAATAAGGATAGAGTTGGATATGTTTTAATATTGTTACAACTCCGGTGTCGACAAAAACAAAATCCACCTGCATATCTGAAACAAACCAAATTTTATTGCCTGCCGGCATTTCAACTAATTGTAACTCTTTTATGGTCCTCTTCTTTTGTTTACGTTGTGTTTAAGATTTGTGATTATAAAACAGCCCATTGTTTTATTGTACTCTTTTATACAAATACAAAAATAAATTAAAAACGTTTGGACTTATTGTGTTCGGTTATATTTTACCTGTGTTATACGTGTTTGTATAGTTCTAATAAACTCTATAGTAAGTCTAACAGCATTTTAATTCGAGTCTCGCCACTCGTAACAAGATTATAGTGAATTATAGTATAGTATATGAAATGTGACGGCACAAAATTTAGAATCTCTCCCACCCCTTGTCATACTTTGCTTCGCTTCTACTGCGTGTGAATGGCACACAGATACCAAAAATAATTCATCAGATTAGTTTGTAGTTTTCAAATTCAAATTCAAAAGTTTTTATTCAAAATAAGTTCCACTGGAGAACACTTTTTGAAGGTCATACATATAGGTTAAAATTTAATTTTACTTCCTAGTCTATGTACACCGCTTCGCAACGTGTTATTGCTGTTAAAGAGAAGAAGCGGCAAGAAACTCCCCAGCAACACGTCTAGCTAAAAATTGTTTTTCTTTATATTTGTTGTTCTATTTTTTATATTTAAGTACATTTTTTTAAAAAGATTTTATACAGAATTATGTTACACAATAACTTTTGAAGAATTAATGGAGTTGAAGCAAACAGTGCATATTCAATAAGTCCAAAGCGCAATAAAAGGATAGAAAATAATTATAGTTATAAATATAAAGACGTAACGTAATATTTTTTTTTTGCAACATATCCATATATTCCTTACAAGTACGGCAAGATAAAAACGTTATACTCGTACAAAACACAGTATAAGAGGTTGGAGCGAGCTGTTATGTAAATGAAGTTTTGTCATTTAAATATTCTTCAATAGTGTAGTATCCCTTTTTAAGCAAGATACTTTTTATTTTGATTTTGAATTTAGTGAAGGCAGATCTAACATTTCACTCGGAATCTTATTGAAGAAGTGTATACCAACCCCCAAGAAAGAAGACAATACTTTTTGTAATCTAAAAGATGGCAATATCAGTTTATTACAATGCCTGGTGTGGAAATCGTGAACATCCTTATACCGCTTGTAGGCACTCAAATTATTACGAATATAAATTATATTATTGAAAATATATTGGCAGGCGACCGTCATAATACCGATTTCCTTAAAGCGTTCCCTAAGAGACCCGAAGGCCGAGGTTGTAAATTGACCTTACGGCTCTTTTTTGTAAAACAAATATAGTCTCCAAGTCAGCAGCGTTGCCCCAAAGTAAAATACCATAGGACATGACACTATGAAAATAACTAAAATAAACTAGTCTAGCAGTCTCTTCGTCAGTGAACTGCCTAACTCTTCTGACCGCATATGCAGCAGAACTAAGCTTTCCTGAGAGACTAGATATATGAGCGCCCCACTGGAGTTTCTGATCTAGGTTAATGCCTAAGAATACAGTTGAATCTACTAGGTTAAGTCTAGTGTCGTTAAGGGAAATATTAACATCGTATTCTTTTACATTGGACATAACAAACTTAACACATTTAGTTTTATTCGGATTGAGTGATAAGTTATTCGTTAGTTTAGTTTCAGGATAAGATTTTGAATCTTGAAATAGCACTCATTAATAAAAATAAATTAGTATTGGATCTCAATTTCATATTATATGCATACGACATATGGCTTGCATGTAATCTCGAGTCATATGCAGGCGGCACTAAAACCAAGTCGACGGCGTGCTGGAAGGAACATTACAAAACATTTCATAAGTTACACAACAAAAGCAATATTGCAAACTTTCCAATATTTGTAGCCGGGATACGTATTCGTATATTGGAGTTGTTATAACATACTCGTACAGAAAACTGTTGGTTTAATCTCTTCAACTATTTTCATAGTTGCTTAACTCGTGGGGCGTTTTGATTGCTCTTTTCATGCGTATACAAAACCTATAAATATATTACATATGTATTTTATTGCAGACACGCTTAATGGAAATATAATGTTGAACTTTTTAACTCAGTTTAATATGTGAAAAGGATTATATGTGTTTGTTCATATGTTTTTTTCTTTCGCCTATACGGTCTTGGGAAAGGATTCATAGTTAATCAGTTGATCGTTTAAATTAATTATTTTTAAAAATCAAGTTCTAAAAAATTTTGAAAAAAGGGAGTTGGTAGAGCTTTGACAATAGTTTGAACGAAAGCTGGTGATAACAATAGAGGTATGTTACCTCTACGAAACCCTTCATGGTTGATAGCACTACTTCGCAATTTCCCGAATTAATATAATGAAACTAGGATTTGCCTGCGACTTCGTCCAGGCTGGGCTTGAACTTTCCGCGGAATTCCATGTACACAAATGATCGCAGTATTAAAAAAAACTATACTATCGTTTTAATGAAAACCGTGTCGGAATAGGTTAGCTAATTTTTATACACCCGAACAATTACAAACCGCACCCGGGCAACCAGTGAAAAAAACGCATTGCAATTCGTTTTTCAATTTGTTTTTCAAACTGGCCATTTTAAATATTTCCCATAACATTTACCTCGGGATAAAAAGTAGCGCTAATTTTGAGTCTAAAAATTTGCAAGCGATCAGCGAAAACCCGAACAAACAGAGAAACCGACAAGAAATAAAAAAATGCCTCGTGTTCTCCAACATTTTATATATTTTATTCCAGTGGCTTTATTTAGATTCCTTCAATGTACGGACACGACATGTTTAGAATTTTGTAATATTATACATAAATCAATGAAGACAAGTTGTTCACCTGTAGTTTGTACTATTTTAGAGCGTCCATTAATTCTACTACTACTATTAGCAAACCGGCGTTGGGATTTGCTTTTAATTAAATATGTATCCAATTTGATCGAGCGGAAATCATAATCGTGCTGACTAATCATATCGCTTTTTGGACAGCAGTTAATAGTAATAAACAAGAGTCTTTTATAATGTTATGTTTCGAATAACAAGGCACCCTTTATATTCAAAACAATAACTTAGCATAAACATAGACTGAACATTAATTTGAGCTTCAAATCTGAAGTAGATAGGTACCTCGAGAACAGGGGTCCAAAGCTCCTAACAATGATTACTAGCCTCCTCAACGCCAATAAAACCAACATCCAAAGTTACGAGTACTCATTTCGTAGTCATAAACCGAATGGGCGTTCATTCGTATAATATCAATTCTCATTTTCTGAATACAGATGGTGTAAAGGCACACATCTGTCGTTCAGAATTTTCCAAACCGTATATCAATCACTGGCACGGACGAGATGCGACTGACGAGTTTTTGAACGAAATTCGATGCGGCGAAGCCAAGCGTTATATTTGCTAACCTATTATAAAAATGACCATAACATCTCAAATATGAACAATTTTATTTCCCTTCTGGCAAAATTCTGTCTTAACTGTAGTCAATATCAGTGAATTATAAACAAAGCTACATGTTACTTTAATTTTAACGTTGATCCAAGTCTAAGAAATCAAATAAAAGTAGTCTTCAGCATCTCCCATTTTGAGACCATTGGCACGCATGTCATCTTTCACAACGTCAAGGCAACATTTCTTGGGCCTTTCGACCTGGACCTGGCGGAGGCGGCATGGCTAGACATTTGTTCTCCGCATAATAGTCAGGAAAGCAGTATTGTAACGTAATATACATTACAGGCGAATGCTCGCTTTGAGGGAGTACTTTCACGTAATACTAAACATTACTAATAAGTATCAGCAGTAGTAATACTAGTTGCTTAGTTTTAGAGAAATTTGGCAAAACGGCGCCTATATTACTTTCTACTCTATTTGGCAATACCTCAAATTGTGAAGCGATTAAATTGAATACAATGTGCAACCGTTGTTCTGGCCTATGGATCGTGTAACTACTGTGCATACACGATAACTTGTCGCTCAATATTACAAACTCTCAAATATATACCTCTTAGTCAATGCACCCTAAAACTGCCACAATTTCAATTACCTAAAACGCTCCTAAGAAAAAAAAACTAGCAAAAAAGAAACCGACTTCAAGAGAACTAAAAAGAAAAAAATAATATATTCTACAATATCTTGAAGTCGGTAGAAAGTTAACTTGAAAGTTTATTACTTTAAGAATCAACCTCATAAAAGGTCCTTGAAGACAAAACGTCAAACTTATACATCGTAATACAAGAAAAACTACAGAGTATCTATTTTCCCAAGGAATGGTTATATTACTGGGACAAAAACGATTGCTAAAAACTGCAAAGTAATTCGACAGAATGTCTTTATTTTACTCCCGGGAACAATAACAAGCTGAACAGTGCTCTTTGTTGTTGAATATATATGTACTTTTCCAGTAAACGTGTATTAGAATCACAAAACTAGCATTTTGTTCGTAGCTCTCTTTTTAACGGCTGTCTAGAACGTTGTGTAGTTTTGTATATAATATGTTTTGTTAACATTTACCATTACATCGCAATGTTTTATATTAATTTATCTAATCATCATCATCCGAGCGTTAAATCCGGTTGCGTTCGGAGCGTTCACTCCGACCCAGGTCCGCTTTCCTACTTTCCTACTCCACTTCGCGCGGTCTTCAGCATCCTCGTTTTGAGACATTGGCAGCATGTCATCCTTCACGACGTCAAGCCAGCATTTCTTAGGCCTTCCCCTTCGACCGGGACCTGGCGGAGGCGGCATGGCTAGACATTTGTTCCCCACGTAATTAACCGGTCTGCGTAAAACGTGGCCGTACCAGCGTAAGCGACACTCTTGCAGTTTGTCTGCTATGTCACGGACATGAAGACTGCCGCGGATGCGGGAGTTCCTGACCCGGTCTTTCCGCGTCACTCCACACATCCATCGCAGCATATTCATCTCCGTGACACGCAGCTCTTGCTTGTGTCGCTCAAGTACTGGCCACGCTTCACTGCCATACAAAAGGACAGGTCTAATGATGGATTTATAGACCTGCCCTTTTAATTTGACCGGCACAAATGGGGTCACAAATGACACCTGTTACCTCACGCCACTTGGCCCAAGCTGCTGTGATACGGGCCTTGACGTCGAGATCGATATCCCCGGACGCACTAAGGACAGATCCCAAGTACTTAAACTGATCCGTGCCTCGACCGTATCTTCGCCTATGCGCACGGATGTGGGATCTGTAGTGTTGCAGGCCAAGTACTCAGTCTTCGCCACATTTAGTTTCAGACCAATTTATCTAATATAAGCACATGAAAGACCTACTGTTTTTGGCGCTCTGTATTTTAGAAGACGCACTTGTCTAAACAGAATAATTAAACCAGTGGTCGCCCATGGTCGAAATTTGACCATAATAATTAATGCCAATGATTACTTCTATAATCACAGATTTCGCCAAAGCACTGTTCATTTACCTTGAACAATATACAAAAGAGTATATATGCGTGTGCATGTCCAATAGATGGTAATGTGGGTAATGTTTTTTTTAATAATTTAATGCAATTTTTATGTATAATTTAAAAAAATATTCGCATTCTTTGCTTCTTCTCTACATAAACTAAGGCTGGTGTTCACTGAATTTTAACCGACGTTTAACCAAAAATGATCACAGTTTTTCCATTCATTTTTGGCGATTATCTTTTAACCATCGATTAAAAGTCGGTGCACACCAGCCAGCCTAAGTGTGCCAAATTCTCCTCCTTCCGCGCAATATTTGTAAAAATGGGTGCAAAGTTTTTGCTTCGCGTATATATAATACTATATTGGTTAATATAGATTAACAAAAAACATTTGTGGCTGAAATATAAAAATATGTAGTCATAATTACAATTACAAAAATCTAACTTACAATAAACATTATGAAAGTACTTTTCCAATATTGTCTTGGTGAAACAAAGTGTTTAAGGGATTTTTTTCCAGGCAACCTAACTTAAATAGTCATATCCAGTCGGTGTGCACGTGCATCACTCTGCAGAATGTGAGACAGGATTTAAATACACATAAACAACTTTATAAATTAAATATTACGTACATAGTTGTAATGTAACTGTAGTTAACAGTTCAATTAAATAAGACACTTAGGATTTGTGCCAGTAAAGCATATTATGACGTCATAGCTCAAAGCAGTGAAATAATTTAGTAATTACTACCAGCTGAGTCTTTGACATCGTTCGCACGAAACTTTGATTTTATGCTGATAGTTTCTAAATCCTATACTGAAATTAACACAGCTGTTAGCATCCTAAAATATACGGCAACCAATATGTATTTATAGATGTGAAAATATAGTTGTAGTAATTATTCATATAATAATTCCATAATTTAATAGATTATGTGAAACTATGTAAATAATATTTGTATAACTTTGACAGTTGTGGAAATAAGTAATTTTGTTATGAAAACTTTGTTCCCCCAAACATTCGTTGTTTAAAGATGGCTATACTCAAGATACAAATCGCATACGGAGATCAATAGGTTTTGGCGCCAAAATATAAAAACGGGTAGTGTTTGTTGGGAATGTTTATTCGACCGCGCTTTATGCACTTCTAAAGTTCAAAGTGAAGTGTAAAGTTGATAATTGAAATTGTGTTTAGAGGTTGAGAGTGAAACAAAAATGTTGATGAAGTACTTTGTGTTTTCTGAAGTTAAGATAAAATACGTGTTTCAAGGCAAAATACATTACAAAATACACCTTCCGGAAGAATTGCATCCAAATAAATCCACAAGATATTAAAAAAAAACAACTGGAATAAACTATTAAACGATGGAGAATACGATGGTTTTTTTTAGATTGGTTGTCCGTTTGTTCGGGTAGTTTTACTAATCCGATTTTGATGCGGTTTTCCGTGATTGACATCAAATTCTTAGACTTAAAATTTGCGTTACTTTTATTCCGAGAATTCCGCAGATATTTTATTGGACATGGTTTAAAATGACCAACAAGAAAAATAGCAAATTGTACATAATAAAATGTGTGACACTTTTTATCTCGGTAATTTTCTCAGGAGCGGTTTATAGATGTTCGGGAGCATTAAAATTAACTTATTCTGACACAGTTTTCACTAAAACAATAGCTAACATCCTTTTTTAATTTGCTACGGCACTTTGTGCCCCGGGAGTTCCGCGGGCATTTCAAGTCAAGTTCAAGTCAGAGAAACACAGGTATTGTATATCCCTAAATTAAGCAAGTTATACTCGTGTTAAGGTAATATACAACGGACTACTCTGGGGTCAAGACACACAGACCATAGTAAATAACGGAGAAAACTCGGTTCCGAATTAATGATACCAGGAATCAAACCCGGAACTTCTGCGTTGCTGTGATGTAAGCCGGCAAAGGCTTAGCCTATTCAACCATAGAGGCCGTCAATGTTGACCGTAAATTTATCAGCCATTGTAAAATTCACACCTCTCCATATATAGAAAAATTCAAACCGTTCACAGTAAAAGTGTCAATTGGTTAGAGCTAGAAGCTGAAAGGGGCGGAGCGTAGTCATTCGCGAGAACGTGCTGATTTCTCTCCCGGGAGCGATTGTTTCCACGCTTTACTGTGAGTCACTGTTAGCTATTACAGCTGACTTTTATACTTTGAGCGTAGAATTTTGCAATTTGAATACATAGTGTTCTCGCAAATATTCCATTCCAAGGATTTTTATATGACTTTACTCGCTAAGTTTTGAGTCTTTATTCCGAGGACTATATTTATTTACGGAGATACAAATTATGAGGTGTATATACATATTTTCATGATGATCAGTTTATTACCAAGACCAAAAAGGTAACAATAAGCTTATAAGTAACCAAAATCAGCGAGTTCTACATGATAGGAAAACATGCAACATAGGATTTTTATATTTTGGCTGTTAAGAGAGCGAGCTGACATTACATAGGAAATGTTAAAAGTCGGCTCGCTCTATTAACTGAAGTCAGAGGTTCAGTCAGGTTTTTATTTTTATAATAGTTTCAATACAATTCTACAAGATAGAGGGGTACAAATGTAAAGCCAAAAAAGTGATGGATGTATTGTGTAAAAGATAATAGAGGATACTTTTTTGGCTGACGGCCCACCTGATGGACAGCGGTCCGTCGCCTATGAACGTTTGCAACACCGAAGATGTCACAAATGCGCTGCCGCCATTGAAGGAATTTTATGACACCTTTTGGAAAAACTCCATATCGTAGTGCTGTGGGAAAACCTCGGCTGGGAGCTAATTTATACATAGATTTGTCGTGTAACAGAGGATATATTCAGTATAGAGGAGTGTGGAGGGAAAAGGCATATTGTGCCGACCCCAAATAATTGGTAGAAGGTGAGAGAAAATAAAAATTATTTAAGTTTTAATTAAATAGCATACAGCGCTAAATTCTATCTTTAAAGGCTTGTTCTACTGTAACACATATAATAATAGTAATAATAGAAGTTCAAAATATCAAAATCATCAGATAGCTACGCATGTCCATACTGAATAATCATACTACTCATAAATTAGTTTTAATGTAGAAAACACACTTATGATACGGAAACTGTAACAAAGTTCATAAGTAAATAAATAATGCACAATGACGGTTCTTGCTTGTTTATTTGAACTGCCCATACTCAAATAACACGTCAAGCTTTTTAATTCTTAACAAACGAGTTTTCTTTACTTTATTCAATTTAATTCATAAGAATAAAATACAACACATGAAAACTAAAAATGACAGTTGCATGAATAAAATACTAAAATTGTTTCATTTTGAACCTAGTTTATAATTTATTTGGCTGATAACTGTATGTGATAACTAGCATCAGCCCGCGACTCCGTCCGCGTGGAATAATTTAAAAAAACTGTTAAAAAAACCCAGCCTATTTTGAAAGATTCTTCGTTAGTGCTCCGCTCCTACTGGTCTTAGCGTGATAATATACGAGTATAGCCTATATATAGCCTTCCTCAATAAATGGGCTAATCTAACAGTGAAATGTGTTTTCAAATCAGACCAGTAGTTCCTGAGATTAGCGCGTTAAAGCAAAAAAACAAACAAACTCTTCAGCTTTATATATTAGTATATTTATATATAAGATTGAAAAATCAGCGACAAGTATCATATTATATTATGTACTGACATGTATTATAGAGAGCTAGACTCGAGGATATTAGGTTAAAAAGAAACAAGCTTTGCAGAATAAATTTACTTGTAATTATCTTTTTGTTTTCTTATTGATGTGGCTCGAGAGAGAAATTATGAAAGGTCGAGGGCTCGTAACTTTGAAGTTCATAAAGACCGTCTAGGTCACAAACATTTTATGAATTTTCGTAAAGTTGTTGGTAAACCTAAGCATATCTCCCAGATCATAAACGTTTCTCCTTCAAATTAATGAAAATATCAATTATTTTCTTAGTAAGCCTTCAAGATCGAGTATATTGAAGAAAATTGAAGGAAGTAGTATTAATTTAATAACAGCCAGTTGTAATTGCTCAATGATGGCCCAATCGCGATGTAGTATTTGTTAAACACTTCTTTAAATATTAATTCGTTGTGGACTGTAGATATTTTAATTATTAATGAAAACTGCACGTGCGTAATATATGACGATTTTAATAGCAATGGAGGGGAAAAATATACAGATAAAAACAAAAAACATCTACATTATAAATTCAAATATTTAGTATTGGTGGCCAGTACTATGACACACCAAATTAATAAATATTTTTTCGTTGGGGATACCAACAGTATTTTTTTATTAACTGTACATGTAAAGAGGCGTTTTGATTAAAAGCGGTTACCAAAGAATTGCCAGCCTCTGGCAACGGAATCTAGCCACTGAAAACGAAACACAATATAGGACTATAATGGCAGCACTGTCTTGATCAGGGGTGGTACCCATTGATATGGGCAAAAGACATCTGGCTTGTTTTGTCGCCAATTACGACAGGCCGCCCGGTGGCAAGAACTCCATAATAACCTAAAGTTATTGTTCCGGCAGCAGCCAGGTTCCAATCCCTTTTTTGAGACCAGTAGCACTGATGTAGCAAACGTCCATAGGCGATGGCAACCACTTTCCATTTGGTAGTTTGTCAGCGTGTTTGATGTGCTATCAATAAAAAAATCTAGGACTTGAGGGGCGATTATTGGAACCGTACCCATAAGCTATTTATTTCTATTAAATGCCCAAATTTTTTCAAAGACTGAATTAATTGTTAAAATGGTTCTATATTTTGTATTGCTACTCGTATGACATAACTTCCAACATGTCGACTTTATAATACTGGTCCTATTGGAGCTGCAAGCCTAACTAAAGCAACATCTTTCATAAATTTATAATACGAATATGAATGAATGAAAACACTTTATTGCTCACCAAAAATTAAAACAACATTCTTAAAAACTAGGTTCAAATAATGTTGAACAAAGGGCGAAAGTATCAAAATAAAATGGAAATTTGAGTGATGTCTAAGTACTTGGCCAGACTGAACACGCGGGCGCGGCGGGGCTGCGGCGCGGCATACTTAAACATATGAAACCTTATTTGAGTGTGTGTGATTCTTTAAAACCTACATATTTAAGTTCTATGATAATGACGGCACTGTGAATTACGGTTAAGAGACGGCTTAATACTACATCGATTTTTTACAAACAACTTTTATTTTATACATAATAAAGGTTATCATGCAGAATAAAGGTTATATTTGGGTTACCCAGTTCTTTATAAATAATGACATTAATACAATCAGAACAAAACAGCGTTATCAACGTTGTTTTTTTAATTATTAATATTATACTCAGAATATGTTTTTGATGTTTTAACACCCGCTATCATATCGCTTAATTAAGTATGACAATTTATTGAAATTATACTCTGATTTTGTGCAAATTATATGTCCATTTACAGAACTATTAACTCCGGATTAATTATACGCTTTTAATTAACTGCCTATTTGATAAGCTTTTTAAATATGCTTAACACTCAAAATTATTAACTGAAACTACAAATAAGACGGAACCTACATTGACCACTTTCACAGATCTTTATTACGAACATGACAAATACCAAAATAAAATTAAGCTTTATGCTATGTCTTGGAACAATGTATATAAAGACGTGTCAATTTCACTAAGCGATTCTCCAAAAACGGCGGCTTTAGGCCCTCAGAATGTTTTGCAATTAATGTCTTGAATTAAAAACTTTTATTTTTTTATTCCATGAGTTCAGCAGACAGGCAGAGGGCCACCTGTTGGAGAGTGGTTACCAAGCAAGACCAAAGCTATCAATATGCATCCGCCCTCTAAAGGGAGACTGGAACGTGTCCATTAATGTTGGAATATAACTCAAGCTTGTTATGGCGCTTTACCAGACCAGGGGTGGTAGTCATCCAGTTTGGCAGAAAATTGTATTTTTTCTCTATTGCCGCATGGATAATTAACTGGTACAATCTTGTATTTGGATTCTTCTTATTTACTATAAACAGATGATATGAAATTCAGGCTACTCTTGTTTTGGTTTTTGGTTATCCATCTACCATTAAGAGCCGTACTCTTGTTGGTAGAGCCTCCTCCAATCTTCTCTATTACGGCCAGCTGTCTTACTTCTTACCGCAACGTCCACTTTGGTAAATGAACCCATTCCCTTTTCTTTCACAATCTCCCAATTATTTAGGGTCGACACAATATAAGGTATTTTCCTTCCACACTCCTTTATTCTGACATACCTCCTTTATCACACCACAAATATTTGTCATCCTTCACGCAATCAATCCAACTCTTTGTTTGGTACCTTTACATTTGTACCCGCCAATCTTCAGTGTATAATACTTTTTACCGTGTGACTTTCGTCCCTCCTAATTACATGTCCATATAATTTTGAGCTTCTTCCTCTCAACAATTCAATTACCGAACCCATTATAATTTGTGAATTATTTACAGTAATTTTGATAGTATTACTAGTATTTGTATTATTACTAGTAGCGCCACAGAACTAGTTTGGTATTAGTGGCTCTATCTATTATTAAATATTTAAACTAGTAAAGCCGTTATTTATTTTTGAAATAATTAAGGTACTTTTGCAACCATTTGTTGAATCTTTCTGGTGGCGCTGCTTAATAGCAAATATTGGAACTAATGTTCCAAATTCTTTTTAGTATTAAAATTTAGAATAAAATGATTATTAATGTTTTGACAAATTGAAGACGTAGATAGTAAGAATGAAATATGTTTTAGTAAATAACATAATATCGGTTGGACTGCCAACGCCGTAAAAATACTGTAAACCCGCTGTGAATCGGGTTTTCTTCGTTCCGAATAAAAGAGTTTTCAAAACTCAAAGTATTTCGTTATATAAATTCCGCAGTTAATATTTTCTACAGTTTTCGCGACTATTATATATAATAAAACTACGTTTTAACGGTTTTAAGCGCGATAATTTAATTGATATTTATTATCCCGACGTTTATTATAAATCCCGCACTATCAATTAATGAACCTAAACGATCGCAAGTTACGGTTCTTAATTGTAGGTAAAATACGATAAGTTTCTTAGCTAAAATCAAGTAAAACTACATTTCATAATGTAGCACGGTTAAGAAAAATCTAATAAATTTTATTTACAACACACGTTTTATACGCGCGGTTTTATTCTCTTATGGTCGTTACGGACGCGGTAAATTGCCTTATTTAGTGTTGTTCTTGAACACCAAATATATGAATGGATAAAACAGCTCAATGAATTGCTCCGACCTTAATTTTCTAAGTGGTTGCGTTATTTGGATAGCATCTAGAATTTAATTCTGGTGGTAACTGACCTAAAAAACATAGGTTAGGTATATTAACACGGGTTTATACTTCGATATAAAAGTAAAAGATTAGATTTAAAACATTTGAATGAAAAAGATTAGTGAGTTAAAATAAAAATATGCAAATATGATAGCAATTTACATATTTCAATATTGTATATTTATAATTTAATTTAAGTTTATCTATTTATGAGACATATATTTTTTATCAAAGAACATTTACCGTGATAATTGAACGCTGTCTTTAACCCATTACACTATCCTAGTTGAATGAAGCAAAACCTTGTCAGAAGTAATCTATACTACAATAAATCTGTAAATGGTTCGAGTATGTACATATTCGGACCATGAGATTCCGAATATGTAATTTTTAGAGCTTGCTTTTCGTCAGCCACTCGCAGTCCACCGCTTGACGTAGACCTCGCCGTCCAATGCATGTAGGCAACCTTTCGTTGGTTTTTTTATTTTTTATTATTTCCTTAAGTAGGCAAACAGGCAGACGGCCCACCTGATGAAAAGTGGTTACCGTCGCCTATGGACGTTTGCAACACCAGGGGTGTCGCCAACGCGTTGCCGACCTCTAAGAAATTTTATAACGCCCTTCTTAAAGAACCCCATGTCATAGCGCAAAGGGAAAACCGCGGCGGGAAGTTCCCTCCAGATCATTGTTGTACGCGGAATAAATGTTCTAGAGAACCGTTGCGTAGTTGAGCGTGGGAGCTCAAGGAAATGAGGGTGAACATCCCGTCGCTGGCGAGCGGTGCGGTGGTAAAAATGAGGCGTTGGCACCAGATCAAACAGTTCCTCGGAACACTCTCCGTTGTATAGGCGGTAGAATACGCAGAGAGACGCAAAGTCTCTTCGAAGGCTAAGCGATTCTAACCCGCCTGTTAGTATGGGATCGTCGACGATACGAACGGCGCGACGCTGGATGGAGTCGAGGGGGTCAGTCTGGTAAGCTGGTGCTCCGGCCCATAGATATGAGCAGTACTCCATATGCGGTCTGGTTTGCGCTTTGTACAGC
Organism: Dendrolimus punctatus; assembly: GCA_012273795.1. Classification (NCBI taxonomy): domain Eukaryota; kingdom Metazoa; phylum Arthropoda; class Insecta; order Lepidoptera; family Lasiocampidae; genus Dendrolimus; species Dendrolimus punctatus. The sequence continues at coordinate 21,248,390 of CM022528.1, read as the reverse complement.
GCAAGTCGTTGCCGCGGAGTGAAGTACTGCTTGGACCGGTTTAACACACCAAGCTTTTTGGAGGCAAGTTTAGCCTTGCCTTCCAGGTGACCCCGAAACTGCACGTCGTTCGTTATGTCGACCCCAAGGATCCCGATACTATTGGAGATAGTAAGTTGTGTTCCTTGGAACTGTGGCGCAGGGACAAATGGGGTCTTTTTGGCAGAAAGTCGCAGACCTGTGTCTTTGTGGGGTTAAACTGGACAAGATTTTGTCGTCCCCATTCAAAAACTCGCTCCAGGGAGTTCTCTACTTCAGACACAAGTCTAACCCGACTCTCTTCTACTAGCGACCGAGGGGCATTGGCGCGACTAGTGTATCTAGCGTCACCGGTACTGTCATCCGCATAGCAATGAATGTTCTCTATAGACAACAGGTCATTTATATGCAGAATGAACAGTGTCGGCGACAACACGCAGCCTTGTGGCACACCAGCATTGATAGGCTTGGTGGATGAGCAGCAGCCGTCGACAGCGACTTTGATGCTGCGACCACCAAGAAAGCTGGATAGCCACTTGCAAAACCCCTCGGGTATCCCGTATGATGGCAGCTTCGTGAGAAGTGCCCTATGTCAAACCCGATCAAAGGCCTTAGCGATGTCAAGGCTAACTGCCAAGGCCTCTCCCTTGCTCTCAATGGCTTCTGCCCAACGGTGTGTTAGGTATACCAAGAGATCCCCAGCAGATCGACCATGGCGGAAGCTATATTGCCGATCGTTAAGTAGCTGAGAATCTTCAAGGTAACCCAAAAGCTGCACGTTGATGATTCGCTCCATCACCTTTGAAAGCAAGGAAGTTATCGCTATAGGCCGGTAGTTGGATGGGTCAGTCCTATCACCTTTTTAGGAATGGGATGAACTAGGGCAACTTTCCACGAAGACGGGACACAGCTGGTAGTGTAAGAGAGTGTGAAGAGACGGGCCAGGATTGGAGATAGCTCTGGAGCACAAGTCCGGAGCACGACAGCAGGTATACCGTCTGGCCCGGACGACTTCTTGACGTCGAGGGAGCTAAGAGCTCTACGAACCGCTTTCTGTGTAAAGCGGACTTCTTTCATAGAGCTCTCACACCGCGGGATAGTAGGCGGGGTTGCTCCTCCGTCGTCAAGAGTCGAATTGGCCGCAAATATATTGCCCAGAAGTTCGGCTTTATCTTTTGCGGTATGAGCCAGTTGGTCGTCTGCTGTGTGCAACGATGGAAAGGACGGCCGACAGAAATTACCCTCGACAGCTTTGGCGAGCGACCAGAATGCTCGCGTTCCAGAAGGAAAGCGAGCAAGCCGTTCGCCTATTCTGCCGATGTGTTCAAATTTTGCTCTCGCGAGCCGCTTTTTAACGGACCAGGTGGCGGCATTGTATATCTTTTTTAGATCCGGAGTTTGCGGATCCTGACATTGTTTAGCTGCCTTCCATTTCCGATAAGTTGCATGCTTTTGGCTTACAGCCTCAGCGCACAGCTTATCGAACCATGGTTGGCTTGAGCCGCCGATTGGGATTACAGAGTTAGGAATATAACACTCCATACCCTGTAATACCACTTCAGCGACTGAGTCTGCACATATGTCAGGATCATCCGTAAAGAAACAAAGCCGCCCCCAAGGGTAGGATGCATAAAACTCACGCAATCGATCCCAATCTGCTGACCGATATCGCCACACCTTTCTTTTCCCGCTGGTACAAGCCCGTTGGGGAATAGAAAGGGGCAGTTCGGAAGATACCAAACAGTGGTCAGATGATCCCAGAGGAACACTGACCGAGATTTGGTAGTTCTCCGGGTGTGTGGTCAGTAGAAGGTCCAGTAAAGAGGGCTCATGGTCTACTCTGTCCGGTATGCGGGTAAATCCCGTGACCAGTTGAGTGAGGCCATAGGCAAGAGCAAAATCACGGGCAGCAGTACCTGGCAGATCGGTTCTTGGAGAACCCAACCATTCAGCATAGTGGGCGTTGAAGTCTCCAAGGACGATTACTTCTGCGGAAGGGTACTGCTCGAAAACTCTGTCGGTCGCGTCTTGGACATGTCCAAAAAAGTGGGCTATCTCAGTCCTGTCGCATTCTCTGCCATGGGACCGGTATAGACACGAATAGACTCGGGGGGGCCACCAAAATCTACCCGCACCCATAAGGTAGGCAGGTCCCTATTTTCCAGGCCATGGAGACGGCGACAACAAATATCCTCGCGGACATATAGGCATACCCCGGCTTTGGGAAGGAATTTGTGTTCCAAATTGTAACCGGGGTAGTTTAGGTATGATATATCCGCTGGGACGGATATTTGCGTCTCCGTTAAAAACAATAAGGCCGGCTTAGTTGTCTCCAGATGGTGATGGGCGGCGTTAAGATTGGCATGAATTCCCCTGATGTTGCAAAAATCCACCTTAAATGTGGAAGTCAGGTCCGCTGAGCTATTCTTATTGCTTTTCGCGTGGCTCATTGGAAATATTATTTTAAGAAGAGAGTTTTGAAAGTGCTTTATTATCAGCGAAACGAGGACAAAGCGGAGTGAGTAATTATCCACACAACCCTGCAGGTAGTGTGAATAGCTGGTGCGGGGCACGGAAGGGCCCCCGGTCCTCCCCGGAGAGCACTGCCGGGTCCACGTCCGGTCACCAACCGGCACGACAGTACTCCCCAAGATTATGCGCCAGTTGGTGGGTAGCAGCCTCCATGGGACCGGTTAATCCGGTTCGGGACCCCTACTACCTGGCGGGCGGCCAGCGGGCAACCGTTTCACCTGGTCTCCCTGACCCCCGACCCACCTCGTCACGCCTACAGGGATGAAGTAAATTTTACACAGATCCTGGTCCAAATTTCGCTGATAATATCTCACTTCGGGGAACAGAGGAGCTGGAACTTGGTCACTAATGCCGGAACACAACGCAAGGCTGTTATGGCGACATGCTCCAAACCAGGGGTGGTAGCCATCCAGGCGAGCATAAAGCCCTACCACCAAGCTGCGGGTTGTTTTGTCGCCTCTTACGACAGGCCGCCCGGCCGCAGGAAATTGTATTCTTTCACCGTTCCTGCACAGTTACCGTGGGTGTCGGTCGCTAGAGAGCGTCCCACTTTAAATGTCCAAACAGGCGGTCTTCTCTCCAGGACTCGTCTCCTGAACCGGCTATTTATTGGTCTTGTGACAGACGTGACCGATCTATTGTAATATCAGCTCCCTAATTTTGAGGATCTATCTCAATCACTTTGATTCTCGGAAAGAGACCCCGACTTTATAGCTCGGTCCAAAATATCCTGACCAAGTTGAAATTTGTTATCCAATCCTGCCATCGGTGTCCAACGATGATGTTATACAAAAACTTGAAAAAATTGAACTTAGCATTTTCTTAAGTTTTCAAAACTAGTACACGTGATAAAAACTACGTTTTAATGCATTACTGGCACTTTACATCATTGTCTACCGAGACCACGGCTACTGAAAAGCGGCGAGAACGTCGAAATAAAAACCTAATAAATTCCCGCGTTAAAAACGGTTAAAACGTAGTTTAATGTAAGTGAACTTGTAAACGTCAGAAACCATAAAAAATCGCATCAATAAATCAGAAATTCGGAAACATCCAAATTGCTATGGAAACAACTTTAACCAACTTCCAAGATCCGCGGCGAAAGTATCAACAGACAATTTATTGAAAGTCAATATTTTATGACAGAAGCAAATAACCTCGAAACAAGTTATCTCATCCACTAAATAAAGGTTTATCCTACAACAAGGTGACGCCCTTTTTGACATGCCAAGGATAGAAGTTGAAGGTATCGTAAATCAATCCGAGTGCCACTCTTGGTTCTGTGTTTACGAGCTTGGGGACGCAACTATACGTTCCGTTACTCGAAGAGATAGTTGTGATTTTGATATAAATTTGTTATTCGAATTTGGATGCAAACTAAATCAGCTTAAAAAAATATATTTTTCTCATCCTATTTTTATAATTCACTTGGAGCTATAAAAAGGGTCTGGAAAAAAGAAACCGACTTCTAGTGTAATTAAAAAACAGAACTAAATATTTTCTACACATCTTGAAGTCAGTTCGAAGTATAACACATTATTTATCTCTTTTCAGTGCATATGTAGTAAGGATACCACTTGTACTGGTAAAAATGAGAATTATATGAGACAATTCTGAAGATTTACTGAATCAAACGCAAAAAGAATCATAAAAATCGGTTTAGACGCAAAAATAAAATATACAAAAAAAACTATTCACGTGGAGAATTGAGAACATGCTGGGTTTTATTGAGGTCGGTCAAAAGCTCGAAACGCCAAATATGGGAATCCATTTGGAAAGAAATATTGTAATGTGTGTTTTGTAATTGTGATGTAGTCTGGATACATAAACCGCAGAACCTATCAATAGAGCATACCTGCGTTTGAATAAACCGCGCTTTGACAAAGAACTTTTCCAACTCAATGAGAAGTACAGCCATTCATCATACTAACTTAATTCATGAAGTTGTCTGGAACAGATTACTGTTTAAAGATAAGACCCTTTGTGCACAATTAAACATGAAAGAATTAGGTATATATCTATGAATAAGGCATGTTCAGTAAGAAAAAAATATTTTGTTGCTGAGTTTTTGGCGCTTTCTTTGACAGCGTTAACATGTTACATAAAGTGCGTATAAAGAAGTAATCATAATAAACGCCCGTCAACGATGTTACTCATCAGAACTTGTTTAAACGAAAACTTCAAAATTTCCTATGTCGAACATATAATGGAGAAAGAAATAATTATTTTCTACTTTAATTTAATACATAGGATATTTTACACGTGCTTGTAGTAAACAAATAGTATGGGTGGCAATCTAACAAAAACCGTCTCTAACTTATTCCATATGTTGTCAGATTTATAAAACTACTTTTACCTTCGAAAGTAATTCCCACATGAACTTCGATAAACCAGCATAAAAAATAATAACCAATAAACGCCCCACTGCTGGGCTCGGGCCTTCCATTTATAAGGAAACGGACAGTATACCCGCCAGACTTGTCCAAGGCGGTTAGGCAGGTTTGACACATCGGTTATCTCGATCTGCAGGTTCTATCACGATGTTTTCCTTCAGCGTGGTAATTGTAACACTATGCACATTAGGTCAAAAAACTGCCGGTTGAACCGCATGCACTTGGCATGCGGTCTGGAGGATTCGAACCCGCGCCCTTTGAGTTTGGGACGCTTTCTCTCGCCATTGCGGAACCATGACTTCGATGCATTGGTGCATGCATTAGTGATGCGTTACAAGGAAATACGAGTAATTTGGAACACTCACTTGTTTGCTGGGTTTGCTGGTTCGTATTTTTCACACGTTAACTTTACACTTTACTTCAAGCGGTCGCGTAGCAAGACTGTATGACATAGTTTCTTCCCATTGTGCGTCTCGTTCGCGCAAGTGTTGTGGCGGATATGGCAGAAAAGGAGAGGACAACTTAAAAAATCATATTGAATTACTACTATATAAATCTGTATTATTATATAAATGTGTATTACTTTATGAAGTTAATAATGAGAATAATATTTTTATACTTTTATTTATTTCTCTATATGTTACGATGTAAACAAATATTTATCAGAAGGGCTGTAAACATAAATTACATTTAATTTTGTATTTTATTACTAAATTGACAAAATAATTATTTGAACATTTACGTATTTCAATACTAAAGTTATAATATAGCTTCGACCGCATTTGAAGGAGCAATTTCCGTAAAAATATACGTAATATATAATACGAATGTAAGGAAAATATATATTTAAGAAAATATTATATTTTCCTTACATTCATTAAATAACACGGCTTGTCTGGAAGAGATCGCTCCTTAGCGATAAGACCGCCCATTGTGTGCATATTTAGAATATTTTTAGGCTATACTTAACTTTCTCTGTGTTTTCTGTAATGGTGTACAATAAGTACTATCGCGAGACTTTTTAGTATATAATAATATATCAATCACCGTACAATGCCATATGTCTGTCTTGTGTGTGATGACCAAATAAACGTTTTTTTCTTTCTTTCTATAAGTGTTATCTCTCTCTCACACTCTCTGTCTTTAATTACTGCATTTAGTTTAATCCAATATGGATGAATTACAATACCTCACTGCAACGCAGAGGATCCGCATTCGATTCTTGGTATAGTAAATTTCAGAAACGTATTATGTCCTTTATTTACCTTGGTCTGAGTGTCTGGGATCGGCCCCAGAGTTGAGTAGTACGTTGTATATTACCCATAGCACAAGTGTAACTTGCTTGATTTGAGGATATACAATGTGTGTGTTTGTCTGCCGATTATTATTATTAAATACAGACGTATTTCCAATATCATAACGTGTTCTTTAAAGTTACTCAATGTTCGAAGTGGTGAAAAAGTAATAAATAAACACCAAACCAATTCCCATTTACTAATAACAATAAACAATATTTCAAAGTCATTACTGTGTGCATTGACGTATGAACTATGTTAATCCGTAACGAGAACTTGCTCTTAGATCGAAAGATCAACTGTTGGAGCAAGCTTGGCCACCACTTGGTAAACTTGGTGTTCCACCGCTAAGATTATTTACCAACCTCAAATTGTTCATAAGTATAGAAAATGTTTTAAACCATAACCAACTGTAAAACAAATACTTATTTTTTTACATTTAAATGCATGAAACAAATTGTAATCATCACAAATCTATACAACTAAAATTTGGATTGCAATTTACAGATACGTGCGTACTATTATAAATGTGACTTACTTAAATTCCTTATATCTAAATATCGTAATTCAATATTTATTTTTAAGTAAAATTTATTTAATTGTATTGATTAATTAACAAACGTAAGTTTGAAAGTGTTATAAAATTAAACTAATTTTTATTATAGAATAGGAGCTGTGCCCGCGGCTTCGTGCGCGTGGAATTTTTTATCCGTGGAACCCTAAAAAGAGTTAAAAAAAATCAATTTAAGTTACTGCTTTTAACATTAGCTATCTGCCAGTGATAGTCAAGTTAAAGTCCATCCGCTTCACAGAGATTAACCAGAACAGAAACACACAAAAAATTAATAATTGATTTTTTGATATAAGTACTGTATGAAATACAGTACTTATATGCATTTGGTAAAAATCTAATATTTTTACATAAGCAGACACTTCAATTTTATTTATCTGTATAGATACTTAATTTTGACTCAATAAATCCCAGAGGCCAGTTGACATAAAGAAGAATATAGAAGGAAAAGACATGATGAATGAATGAATAAAAACTATTATTCACCATAACTTACAACTTAGTTTAATATAAATACATTTCCATTAGAACAATGGGCGGCCTTATCGATTATAGCGATCTCTTCCAGGCAACCCGGTGTCCAAGGAGACACTACAACAAAAAATAAATAATATTTGTGGTAACTTGGGATAGTTTGGAATAACGTTAAAGCAAAGAGAGAGACCCGAATTTCTGCGAGAATGGGGTAATCTGCGAAATGATCTGCGAAAATGGCTTTTATAGCCCGGCAGTACATCTTTACAATAATACAAGTAGTAGCTGTAAATAATATGAATTACATATATACATCTTTAAAATTTCATTTATGACTATTTCTCAATCTCCAGAGCAGGGATTTTTACAAAACAACATATAATAAAAAATAATGTAATCAGGGTTTTTACAAAGGACGCTTGTAGAGTTTAATGTAATTGACGCGTGTCTAGGCATACCTACTCGTACCCGCTAGACATTATATGAGGCATTCTATGTGAGTTTGATACTTGCAATATTCGTAATACGAATCTGGGAAAGTGGCTATTTTCTTTTCATTTTTTCAATACTGTCGGAGGACATCATGGGCCAAAATGTTATTTTCTTTATTTATTTTTATTCTTTTTACTTTTTTACCTTGGGATAAATAATGATGGGAAGTCTTTTATTTTATTATAAAATTTTACAATAGCGCCTAAACTTTCTACATTACATCTTATAGTTATGAATTACATGATTCCTTATGCTTTCTACTTTATGTAATACCTAATTGTTATGTCAATTTATAATTTTGAAAAAGGGTGTTATAACAATTCTGAAAATGTATAATTTTTATAATTTAAAATAATGTTGTTGTTTTATTAACTATTTTCTCTCGTTTTCTTTCCCTAGGTGCATACGTTATTGTAACTAACTATCCTCTGTAACATCTATTTTGCTGTGACTAAATTATACATTGCTTATTTTATTATTTATACTAAATACTGACGCTGTGAAGATATATTCCACAATATATCTGCAAGTATCTTTATGTGCTATTTGATTATTACATACTTATAGTTACTGGTTCAATATCATGTTTTATTGCTTAGAAAGTGGCTATTAACCCAGCAGTTCGTCGATTGTTTTGTATTTAAAGTAGTGACGCTACCATCCTTTTGGGTATGTTCCTAGTCTGGCGGGGCGTAGGTTTTGATGAAATTTAATGTATATTTAGTTTCGTGTTATTGATACATAGATTACTTATTTCATAAATAAATAATCTATGATTAAAACTTTCTTGTAGAATTTTAATTATTATATTATAATTCGGATCAGTATGGCGATCCAGCGAGGAAACGTAGCCAGCCTTCTGGGCACCTTACCCATAGAAGACGGTGATCTGGGCTCAGTATTCTACTTATAGTCTTGAGGGACTATGGGTAGAATACAATACAAATAAGTTAAGTTTTCTTGCATTATATTCAATAGTATGTAATTTATATTATAATATAGATTATGCATATTGTTAAGTTATCATTAGGACTTTCAATCTGTTACTAATTTAAGTATTATTATATTATTTAATTCACCCTAGTATGTTAAGTAGTTTGCTTGAAATGGAATTTAGTGTAATATACAGTAAATAATTAAAATTACTGCAATTTACTCATGCAAAGAAACGGGGAAAGCTTATATATGTCTGTTATTCTTTTCTTAAAATGAGGTCGTGTAACTTTCCAGATTGTACGTCAGATGTTGAGTTGTATTCAAATTTTTGGACATCACCTGTTCTTTACTGTTCTGCTATTCTCTTTCCATTTTTATATCCTTTAAAATGCTTATTTAAACACAACAAAAAAAAGGCCACCGCCAATATTAAATTATCTACATTTTAAAACGAATCACATTTCCAAATAATGCAAGCCGAATTCTAATGCGATAGTTGTGTATATCAATGGTCGATTTAAATTCACATGAAAGTACTCGAAATTATGCCAATACAAGTCACATGCCTACAATAACCATAGCATCCGATAATCGGGATCCCATAACAATCCTTGTGGGCAGGAGAGATATCCACTAACAATACGGGTTCCTACTTATGAATGCTAAACCGACAGATACGGCTTGACGGGCGAAATGAGATATTGAACGTACATGTAAAGAATACATAGTGATACAACATTCAAAACATGTCTGTTTTATTGGTACAGTTGTATTAATTATGATGATTTCAAAAATCGTTTTACGGCCTTTGTGGTTGAGCGGACTAAGTCTTGGCTAGCCTAAGACTTAGACTGGTCTTAGTTCGATTCCTGGTATGGTAAATTTACTACTATGGTCTAGGTGCCTGGTATGGGCCACATAGTGATCCATTGTAACACAAGCGTAACTTGCTTAGCTTAGGGGATAAACAATGTGTGTGTTAGTCTGCCGATTTTATTATTTTATTGTTGAAGTACTACGCAAGTAATGAGACAGATTTATCTTTTTAGACTCTTAGAGAACATTCTCATACTACGTGACCCGTTCGAACGAACAGAACGGAGGGAAGTCTTCAAAATATCATGCTTGGTCACGGGGAGGGAGAGGCTTCGATTTTGGTCACGTAGTCAATATCCTCTAGGGAAATCTCGCGCTTTTTCGAGCTATATTCAATTATGGCGCGTAGCGTTTAGCGCCTTTTACACGGCTTATGTTACTGATCACCAGATAATAGTTTATATCTTTTTAATAATATTGTACTACAATCGGGCATCTAATAAGTGACGGACTTTGTGCCTTCTATTGCATTACGACCTTCTTACGTTTGGACTTGTTGGGTTCGGTTATATTTGTACCTGTGTTATACGTGTTTGTATAGTTCTAATAAACTCTATAGTAATTCTAACGGCATTTTAATTTGAGTCTTGCGCCTCGTGACAATATGTTTTTGTTCAGTTTTAGTTATAGGCGCTTTCCACGTGGCGTCAAGAGTGCATCGTGCCGTATGAATAACGATACAAAATGAGTAAAATTATGTTTTTCTTACTACTCTACTCGTCTTACTTATTTACATAGCAAAATGCATTTCTTGGAAGTTCTCTTGTTTTTCCATCATATTTTAATTCATAAACATAAGTTGAGCTGAGAGCAACGCACGCTACCACACAAAGAAAATAGGAAAAGTTATTCCGCACCCCATCGTAGTGCAAACAGAAAACTGTTTGCATACATGAACTTGTAGCAGAATGTTTTGTAAGCAAACGAGATAAATATGTATATATCTTACGCCACGCATCCTAGTGAAATAAGCAAAATATCTTACCTTTGTTTAGTTTTATAACAACATCAGCCCATAAACATTATATATGTTAAGCTTGAACCTTGTACTACCAATAAAAGAAAAGGGTCAAATTTCCTGAGCGCATGATTGTCGACAAACACGGTTTTAAACTCATGCTAGATTATTCATTTTCTCTACGATACTCGTATCAATAATTTTTTAATTTACAAGATTAAATTTTAAGCATAACGCGTTTTCCCTTTATATTCGTGCAGTATGTAATTTGTAATTCTAACAAAATCAACAGTCGCAACCCGTAATGGATGTACAAGCTTTCCGAAAGTTAAATTGCCCAGAGGCACCAACAAAAGTTAATCAGAAGCGAAGAAGGAGGCGCAACAAACACTTCTAACTTAGCTTTTAAGAAAAACACCGTCGCACATTTTGATAAATTACCAAAACTTCGCATTTTAATAAACAGACCCAGAAATTATTTCACAGTGAGAAGCGCTTTTTCTCTACATAATAATCTTTCAAGAGTAAATAATGGACACTGACACTGAAGGAGGAGAAGCAATTGTTTGTCAAAGAGAGGAAGGTTCTCAGAAAAATCTTGGGCTCAACAATAAAATAAGGAGATACCAGCTGGAGGGTTCGAACCAACTCCAAAATAGAAGGCCCAACATAATTTGGAGATAAAACCGCACCGTCTCCGCTGGCTCGATCATGTAGAGCGGATGGAAGAGAATCGGGGAGTGAAGAAAGCATACTTGGGGCGACTAGACGGTTGGTGACCGGTTGGTCGTCCCAAGTATCACTGTAAGGATAGAGTGGTAGCTGATCTGACCGCACCACAAGCCCACAATTAGCAAGAGACCGCGCAGGACAGAGGAAAGTGGCTCGTTTCGGAGGCCAAGACTGACTTTGGGTCGCTTAGCCAACGGAGTTAGTTTAAACGTAAATAAAATCAATACAGATTCAGAATAATTTTACCGTTGTCAACAACATATTATTACGTAGGAACTAAATGAATGCACACGCAGTGATTGCTAAGACATTTTTCACTGACAAATTCACAGGAGAAATATTAACGTGGTATGGACATGTAAATAGAAGGAATGAAAGTCAGCTGATAACTAGGTTTATAAATATAATCGTACGAGTAAATCACTTGTCGATTTGTGATCTGATATGTCAGTTATGCGAGAAGAGTTATGAGAAAAGTATGGAACAAAATCATATATTGTGCTTACCTCAAAAAATGAGGAAAAGGTACGAAGAACTTCATCGGAGAGTATTTGTACCTCAAAGTAGTTTGTTCTAATTTCCACTTTCTGATATTTAAATTTAAATAAAAGCGTCATGAAGAAATCTGCACATTGAAAATACTTCTACATGGCGTTTATACGCCTTGAAAGAGCGTGGTGGATATACTATCCGCGTCCTTTAAGTTAATAAAATCTGGGTCTAAAACTGATACATTTGAATGAATCAATATGCTTTATTGTCGTCTGTTAAAAGATACATTTAACAGAAATAAAAACTACAATAGGCAATCTTATATAAAATATCTTATATTATTAGTGATTTCTTCCAGACGACATTTGATTGGTTTGGTTGGACAAGAAATTCGGTAAAAACCGTAGTATGTTGCATTATAGTCATTAGACTGAATTTAGTGCCTTGAAATAAAAATACACGTACAAATATAACACAAATTATTAAAATAAACGAATTAGACTAAAAAGACATAAATTAAATACAATAAACTTACTTAAATTATTATAAAAGAGAGCAAAAAAGCTACTAAAACAATAAGTGCAAGTGCATCCCTAACCTGTGTTATTTAACGACAGATAATACTCCTTCACACGAGTCCACTAGGCCCCGCGTTCCATAGACGAATTGCTTGGACTGAGAAGGATTAATTAATCATCATAAATATAGTTATGTGCAGACCAATGAAAAAGTACTGGATATGGTAAAAGAGAAACGCAGTTTTAAAAACTCTGGAGGAAAGACGGAGGAAGGTGTTTGGCCCTTTGCTACGGTACGACACATGCTTATGCACTTTGATCGAAAGCAAAGTGGAAGGAAGGAAGGAGAGGGAAGGGAAAACCAAGCCTAGCATTCGTAGATCACTTAAAAGAAAACATGGATGCTGGGTTCTACAAAGAAGTAAAACAACTGACCCCTGATAGAGAAGTTTCTAAGAAGCTCCAACAGCCAGGATAAAAGCGCAGCTCTTAAATGAAATAAATAGATATGCAGAAGAGTTTTTGTGTCAAGTTTTCCGCGGCATTTATAGGCTGATAGATGTTGCTTTTGTTTATCACACCCTAACAGAACTGAAAAGCTTTCTATAGCAATGTTAGACCTGTATGGTGGCATAATTCAACCCAATTTTGAAGCAAAATATTTAAAAGATTTTAGTTATAAAATTTACATGTTAAACAGTGTTTTGTTACGGAATGTAACAAGGCGTAGTCGTCGAAATCGTGCCCTTTAAAAATGTATGAAGCCATAATACGAGGTCTCAGGTGTGGCGTGGGCGCCGACCACGATGCATGATTTATGCGTACTACGTGTAAGCTTTTATACTTAGCAGTTATCTAGGGGAATGTTTAGGATGTAACTGTAGCTGTAATGGAATCTTCAGCTCGATATAGCCACGGCTAAGTTTTATTTTACAATAACATTTACAGTGATTTAAATCTACAAAGTGGCTAAATAAACAACACTTTTAGAAAGCATAAAGCACACGCTAATTGGCTCGACTTTGCAATTGTACTTCCTTACCATAAAGTTTGTCTAAAGAATCCTCGAATACGAACCTCGGTTTAATCATATTTTTCCACGAAGGTAATGTTTTGTTTGGTTTGGATTTATACTCGAATTTGATAGATATTTGATTAAACTACTCTATAACGTCATATAAAGGTCCTCATACCTGCTGAATTTCATCATTTATATAAAGCCAAATATGGTTATAATAGACATAGAAGTATAGTAAGTATGTATATGTTAGGTTAAGTAAAATGATATGTTAAAGACTATTGTGTCAAGGGACCGTTGTGGACTGAAATAAGATGTAATAAAATAATTGACAAAGGAATATGAAGGTGGTTTGGACATATCGAGAACATGTATAAAAAAGTGTATGATTAAAATGTGGAGTTGTTGCTGGTAGACTGCGACGTGCTTGCCAGGATCAAAACGCAAATATATTTTGAAGAATGCTCAGGTAAAAACGTCTCTAATAAATAAACTTGTTATATACTTTAGTACGCTATAGTGTATATCAAGATCGTAGTAAATAATCCATGGTTTCTGCCTACCTCTATCAGAGACAGGCGTAATAATACATATTATCTATACTATATATATATATATATATATATATATATATATATATATATATATATATATATGTATATATATATATATATATATATATATATATATATATATATATATATATATATATATATATATATATATATATATATATATATATATATATATATATATATATATACATACTAGCGGCCTCAGCAGACGTCCTGCTCTGAAAAAATATGACCCGATCCCAGCGCCACCTACCGGTTCCAACGGTATAAAAACTATCCTATCTTTCAAGTTGGATCAAACTGCACACGGTGTGCAAATTTGATTAAAATCGGTTGAGTAGTTTAGGAGTCAATCGCGGACAAACATCGTGACAGGAGATTTATATATATTAAGATTAATACACACATATATGTCTCTGATAGAGGTAGGCGCATGTATATTTGTCTATGTATCACAAATAGATGTTTGTGTATTTGTCAGACAGACAAGGATATGACGAAATCACATGAATTCATTTTTCCATTCAATATCAATATCTTTATTTGCGAGAATGTAGTTTATACAGGTGTTACACATTGTAGACGCACAGTACATTCTACCACATAGTGGTGTACAAAACGAATGAAATCAAGTTTAAAATTAAATTTACATAAATATTCTAATTAAAAAAAGTCAATTTTCCATAAAATACAAGTAATGAATGTCAAGAGAAATAATTACAAATAGATCATTAAGCTTTTCCGTATAGGTAATAGCGACAAGCACTTTTTTTAAGAAATTCATCTACAGTATAGAAACACTCCTTGATCAGCCACTTTTTTAAGACTACAGTGAATTTTCTTGGGGGTGCGTTTACAATATTATTTGGCAAAGAGTTATAAATAAGAGGAGCCATGTAAATACAGTTCCTTCTGAAGAGATCCAGAGAAGGCACAGGCATCTTTAATTTTACTTGCGTCACAAGTCTCGCGTTAACATTATTAAATTCTTCAAACAGGGACCCATTTAATTGGACAAACTTAGCGATTTCAAGTATGTAGATACTAGCCACAGTAAGGAGATTGTGAGATTTAAAAACCGGCTTGCACGATTCTGCCCATTTCATTCCAAATACGGCACGAAGGCATTTCTTTTGAGCGAGAAAAACCCTTGCAATATCAGGGGAGTTTCCCCATATTATGATT
This sequence comes from Dendrolimus punctatus, assembly GCA_012273795.1. Taxonomy (NCBI): domain Eukaryota; kingdom Metazoa; phylum Arthropoda; class Insecta; order Lepidoptera; family Lasiocampidae; genus Dendrolimus; species Dendrolimus punctatus. The sequence continues at coordinate 21,233,325 of CM022528.1, read as the reverse complement.
CCGTAGTGGATTAATGAGCAAACATGAGCATGATAAGCCATTAACACAGTTTGCAAGGATGTACACGTTCTAATTTTTTTAATAGCGAAAACAAAACTATTAATTTTACTACAAATCATGTCAATATGTTGTTTCCATGATAAATGAGCGTCAATTTGAATTCCCAGGAATTTTGTGCAATTAACCTGTTCTATGTTTATATTATTATAGTTAATGTTTAAATTATTTAATTTACTTTGTTTTGTTCTAAATTGAATAATTTTTGTTTTGGATAAATTGATAGTTAGTTTATTAGAGTTGAGCCAATTAATAATATCAGATAAACATGTCGTAACATCATTTTCGTAGTCATAGATAGTAGAACATTTTATAACTATTGTTGTATCGTCTGCAAATAAAATACTGTTATGTTTAGTGGCGAGAGGCATGTCGTTTACATATAACAGAAATAATAAAGGGCCCAGTATGCTTCCTTGAGGGACGCCGCGGTGGGTAGCTTTTTGTGTAGAATCGTAGTTTGTAACACAGTTTAAATCTTTATCAAGTTTAGTTACTCTAGTTATTTGTTGGCGATCACCTAAATAATTAATTAATAAATTAAGAGCTGGACCTCTAACACCATATTTGTCTAATTTTTGGAGCAAAATAGCATGATCGACAAAATCGAAAGCTTTGCTGAGATCAAGAAATAGAGCACAGCAGGCAGTTTTATTGTTTAAATTATTTAGAATTAAATTTATAAGGTGATAAGTTGCCAAAGAAGTAGATTTGAATTTCCGAAAACCGAATTGTTCTTTTGCTAGGATATTAAATTTGGTAAAAAATGAAATTAATCTATTATAAATAGCTTTTTCAAAGATCTTAGACAAAATCGGTATTAATGCTATAGGTCTATAATTATTTTTATCCGTTTTCGATCCTTTCTTGAAGAGAGGTTTGATAATTGAAATTTTCAGTCGATCAGGAAAAGAACCTTGTTCGAAAGTTAGGTTAATTATGTAAGCAAGAGGTTTCGCAATAATATTAGAAGTTAATTTGATAAGATTTGTTGTAAGACAGTCGTAACCTGCTGAATGAGTGTTCTTCAAAGACATTATAATTTTTAAAATTTCTCCAGACGTAACTGGTTCTAAATATAGACTGTGGCAATTTGAGTTAATATTTAATATGGGATTATTGACAGATTGATGAGAAATAGGACTAGCTTGTGAAACATTAGTTAGATTTATAAAGAAATCATTAAAAATATCAGCCAGGAGATGTCCTGAAGTGACATTCATACCATCAAGACATAGTTTATCAATAAAATTGCTACATTTCTTTTTGCCAATCTCTTCATTCACAACATTCCAAGTTGCTTTGCATACGTTTGTAGAATTAGCAATAAAATAGTCATTACACAGTTTTTTGTTTTTGTTGAAACATTTTTTTAATATGCTTGAATATATTTGGAACGTTTTTTTGTTATTCGAATTTTTATTCTTATAATATTTGAATCTTAATAATCTTTTATGTTTGCTGCTAATTTTTAAACCTTTACTAATTTTTTTTGGTTTATTTGTAAACATCGTTTTTATTTTAACAGTAGGAAAACAAAGTGAAAAAAATAAGGTTATTAAATCGTGAAAAGCATTGAACGCATTATTAGCCGATGAAATGGAAAACACTTCTGAAAAACTTAAACTACCTATAGAATTAACAAATTTGGTGACATTTTCCTTGCAGAAATCTTTGACGAATCGAAAAGAGTAGTCTGGAAGATTAGAAAATTTCAAATTATTAAAAGTAGCTACCTGAGCTGTGTTGTGGTCAGATAAACAAAAATTATGTGTAGTACCGGTTACATACGCTACGTTACTAATTATATTATCTATGCAAGTATCCAAGCGAGTTGGCTCATGAATGTGGAACTGTAAACCAAAATTTGATAGTATTTCTTTGAATTGAACGGTAGATCTATTTTTAACCAGTATATTTAAATTAAAATCACCACAAATAATCACTTTTTTATATTTTTGTTCAAGTTTAGATATAGTTGCATGGAGTTTATCAAAAAATATGTCAATATTGGAATCAGGAGTCCTGTAAATACACAAAATGCACATTCCAAATTTTGTCAGTTCAATACCACAAATTTCAAACAATTTTTCCGTCCCCAGGTCTTTAGGAAAATTAAGTTCTATGCATTCTATATCATTCCGACTTAGTATACAAGTGCCTCCCCGTCTTTGTTTACTACGAGTATAAATTGATTTTAGACTATAATTTTTCATATCTATATACTTTTCTTCACCCCTAAGAACAAAGTGCTCACTAAGACATACAATAGAAACCGGTTTATTTAATTCCCCAAGCTCCTCAAGGGCTATTTCAAGTTCCTGAATCTTATTTAAAAGGCCAGCTATGTTTTGGTGAAATACTGTAAGTTTATCAAATTCAGTATTTGTTACGAAAAAAATTAGAGTACTGAGGATTTTTTGGTATGTTATTTTCAGTGGAATATTTATTTTTCAACGAAAAATAGTCAGTAATTAAAGATTTTCGTGGCTTATTATTATTAACTTTCATCGTAGCAGTTTTTTCTGCTAGGATTTTTTGAAAAAGGTAAGGTATGGTGCCTTTTTTTAGAAGGCTTGTGCTATGACTACTCTTACTTCTGGTTGCCATTGGGGTTTGATAAGCAGTATCACTATAGATATGGGCTGATTTATTACCCTTTTCAGTTGAAAAATTAAGAAAGGTATTCCTATACTGGACCGTATTTATATGGTGAATTGTGTTTTTAGTAATATTATACAAGCCTGGCTTACTATCTACAAAAATACAATTATTATATTTTTTAGTTAAGTTTTTTATATCATAATTTAATTGTCTTATCCTTAGAGAAGCATTATATAATATATTAACTACAAAAATACTACATTCTTTTAATAGTTCTAAAGCCTCACTTAGTTCAGAAAGTAATTTGTACGGATTAACGTCATTAGAACCTGTCATAATTATAATATTATCTTCTTTCGTTACAGTTTTTGATATTTGCATATTGCATTTCCATTTGGCTCCAGAAATCTAAAACTCATCACTATCATGATAAAATTCTGTAGAAAAACCTAAACAAGATAGCTCTAATATAAACCATATCACACTCAATAAAGCAACAACAAAGACATCGTCTAATATATTTTTCATACATTCATGTGCTTTACGTGCGAGCCTTTGTAGAGCATCGTAAAGATGTTGACGCCCAAAAGCTTTATCTCTGTGTTTACACACCTTGTTCATACACCGAGACATTCGCTGTATGAATTTTATTTGTCCTATGAATAAGAATAAATGACTGGCAAATAATTCTCTGTTTGTATCTGGAGCGAAAGAAAAGTTATGCGGAGTCAAAGACTCGTCTTTGCTATACAAAAGGCTTTTGGAGGCGATGATTGAAGTGTTTCATACGTGTGTTAGCTCATACTCTTCATACTGTTGATATTTTGTTTCATTTTGATTGATAGGCTTTACTCAAATCGAATAAAGTATGAGAATCGATGAAGGCTCTGTTGGAATATCCAACAAAAAGGTTTTACTCTGTTTTCGTATGGCTTATTCGTTTAACACTGACAATTAAATCTACAAATCTATACTATAATCTGTAAATGGTTAGAGTTAGTACAATGTTCGTCAAATTTAAAAATCAGGAGGATAATTTGGACCAGGAGATTTGAATCATGCAAGTTTTATAATTTTTGTCTCTCTATCTGTGTCTAACAGATAGACAAAAATTATAAAACTTCAATGTACAGACACGTCATATTCAATACTTTATAAAAAAGTGACGAGTCGCGTGACTCGAATTAAAATACCGTTAGAATTACTATAGTTTATTAGAACTATAAAAACACGTATTACACAGGTACAAATATAACCGAACATAATAAGTCCAAATTTAATGCAGAAGGTCGTAATTCAATAAAACGCGCAAAGTCCCCGATTGTAGTACACAAGTCTCGTTTGCCCCTCCAATCAGGCCATCGTTTTATACTGCACAAATACAATGTCCCCATATCTAAGTCGACTTAATCCGCCACACCTGGCTAATGCAGCCATAAAAGAGTACATTAAATAATGGGCTGTTTTCTAATCTCAAATTTTAAACACCAAGAAAACAAAAGAAGGCGATCATAAAAGAGTTACAAATTGTTTGACTGCTCGCATGTAATAAAATGTGTTTTGTTTCAGATATGCAAGCGGATTTTGTTTTTGTCGGGACCTGAGTTGTAACAATATTATAGATACAGAACATAGATTTCCTTTTATTATGTCAAATTTATTTCCTCCATAGTAGCATTATTGTCGAATACACGTTAAGTTTTAGTTATTTCAATATACCTACAGTCCATAATATTTTTGCTTGTTTTCGCGACTAGTACACATTATTGAAACTTCATTATTAACGGTTTTCATTATGAATACAGTCTATTCAAATACTAATGTTTTCATTTAGGTGTAGTTATTTAAATTAATGGTATATATTTATTGGGTTTAAGTATTTAATAAAATAACCTTAGATCTTAATTTAAATTTAAAAACTGTAAAGAGTGAACAACGAAATGTCATTTACACATTTACAAATTCATAATTATACAATTATTCACATTAAAAATTCACAATAGTATATTCACAACAATATAACTTACAACAATATTTCGACTATTGAAGTGAAACTTCTTTCTTTAGGCGCATGAGGGTAATTGTTTTACGGATGAAACGCAATTTAGCGTCACGAAGGTGTGCAGCGTTTTTGTCGAAGAAGAGGGAGAGAGCGATTGAGACCGATTGAGAGAGAGTGAGAAAGGGCGAACATAGTAATATATCTGTTATCTTTTTGTTAATTTACAATTTTTTATGCTAATTCGTTTGAAGGTTAGGTAGTTTTAATATTTATAAATAACGTGCCATTTTTATTTGCCATTTAATAATTCGGTAGTTGTCAGTATGAAAAATATAGGCCGATTTTAATATATATCGTAGATTACGATCTAAATATGACAAAAATAAATTGTTTTAACTAAAATATTAATTGATATTTTTGAGAAAGAAAATTGTTATATTGCAGCCATTAGCCATATGACAATGAACGCCGATCAGAGCGCGTGACGTCATAGTATGCAAAACACAAGAAGTTATCAATGACTTCTCAGATAAGATTTCAACGAAACAGATATTTATTTTGTACACTGTGACGTCATGCGAGACGCCATGACAGCTTGACGCATTTTGTGACGAAATGTCAATATATTTATAAAATTGCTAAATTAAACATGTTAATGTTGTTTTTTTGCTTAAATATTAGTATTTTGGCTAAAATAGACCATAAGGCTCAAAATAAACCTGTTTCTCAAAAATTGTCAACTACCGAATTGCAAGTCTTAAAATTTAGTTTGCCAAAGAAGTTTCACTACTGACATGTGTACTTTGTACGCACGCACTTTTTTTATTATAAGTTGTTGTATCCCATGTGCGTACTGTTGGTACCCTAACAATAGATAAAGAAGCCTCACAAACATCGGTACCGTGGGAAAACCTACATATGCCCGAAATATCTACCTGCGCAACGAAATGTTAAGGTTCAATGCTAACATATGTGTGAAACCCACCAAATTTAAATGGATAGAATATTCATAACTTGGTCCTTTTGTACCTGCTGGTCGAGCTTTCTCATTATAAATGGTATTACTCGTTCTATTTGCTAGCTATCAATACTTTATTTTAATATTGTATTAGGTATAGCGGCCCGTCCCTGCTTCGCACAGGTAGACATTTATGTTTTAAACATTTTGGGTTACATTATTGAAGTTTTAGTAGAGATCCCCGATTATAGCCTATGTTACTCAGTATTCTAAAGGTGAAAAAGTTTTTGAAATCGGTCCAGTAGTTTTTGAGTTTTTTCGTTACAAACATATAATTATACAAATCTTTCCTCTTTATACTAATATGTAAAGTTGAAGAGCTTTTGTGATCGCGATAATCTCAGAAATTACTGGTCTGATTTGAAAAATTCTTCCAGTGATAGATAGCCCATTTATCTAGGAAAGCTATAGGCTATATATCATCACGCTAAGACCAATAGGAGCGGAGCACCAATGAAGAATGTTTTAAAACCGGGGAGTTTTTTAAGTTACTTTTTTAAACTATTCCACGCGGACGAAGCCGTGTGCAGAAGCTAGCAGTATATAATACATACATAACTTCACGCCAGGTCCCTTGCGGGGTAGGCACGAACAACAGAGCGCTATTCAGGCTTATTCTTACACACCTCACTTGCTTCTTTGACATTCATAGCTCTTGTCATGCACGCTCGTAGTATATAATATGGGTAAATATAAATGTGAGTTTGTTTGCTTGTTACGCTTTCACACCATAACTACTTAACCGATCGTCTTACATACAGGTTGTGACGGATACCTAAACAAAAGGACATAGGGTACTAGTGGTGCAGGGAGCAAATTCGGCTAGGGTAAGCCGGTTAAAAAACCAAACCGTGGGCATAACACTAGTTATTGTATTGGTATTGTCAACAGATAACACTTTTAGTTTTAATACTCATTTTATTCGAAACTAGTTGCGCCTGCGATTTCTTTCGTGTGATTTTTTTTGGGGAACCCTATAAAAAAGTGGCCAAGTTACTCCTTACAACATCAGCTATCTGCCAGTAAAAGTTCCGTCAAACTCCAGCTGTTTTAAGTTTATAAATTGATTTTTAGTACCGTATATACAAACAGACACTTCAGTTTTATATATCTGTATAGATAACATTCAATCACACTTTGTAAAAGTCTAAATGTTGAGAATATATTTGCCCAAATTAAAAGAGATATCCTTACTCTCCTTATTTTTACCTGAAGCTGTCAGCGAATCATATACTTTACCTGAAATAAAAAAAACAATGTTAGTTCGATGTTCTCTTAACCACATTTTTAATAAACAACAATCACTAGGCCTTATTGCCATCCATTCCAAATATCAAATACCTTTCATAGTCCCACGTAAACCCAGACTGCATGCAAATCTTACATATTATAGGAAATTTCACAAGACTACACAACTTCACGCTAACTTGAAGCATGAAACTAACTGAATGCAAGTCGAATTTCAATGCAACCGAGTAGCAGTGCATTCAAAACTTCAGCACGCTTTAAACTTCATCTAAGGGGATTAACGCCACCTGATTATGAGCGATGGAATGTTTTGAAATCTAGCATTTGTGTTAGAGTCACATTTGTCATATATCTGTCATCTATATTGTGACGGATAGCGACAGTTGCAATGAAGCAAAAAAAATAAGTTTGGATATTCGTGGCCCTGTCGTTAGTCGCCCCACATCACTTTCCGAGTCGAGTCGAACATAGTAAATTAAAGACAGTGATATAATTTAATTATTTACTTTATTTAATCCCCATCTGCCCGACACGCCTAATTGGAGTCAGAATAGGACTCATATATACCATCACAGCAAACCACAGTGGTATAACACATAACAGTGACCTAACATATATATGTTACAGTCAAAGTAATAAATCCGGATATTATATATATTATCTAGCCATTATTTATAATGTCTACTCAATTAAGATAGTGATAATTGACACAGAATTAATCACAATAACTAGCAATTTTATATAATATCTTCGAAGACTTGGATAATGTAATAAAACAAGTAGGTATAGGTAAAGATTATGAAATTACATCTCAATTTGCCTAAGAATTAAAATAACATTGTCATACATACATAATAATTCTACGTCAATTAACATTGCTATAAAGTCATTGAACTTTAATTTATAAAGTAAATTTAAAGCTCACTAGCCATAAAACAAAATAATTTAAAAAATAGGGATCAATACAGGTATTGGGTATCACTCTTTAAAGACTACAATAATAAAATATTTAATTTAATACTTTGGCTAACTTTGACCCCTATTATGAATAATATCCGGATAAAGAGATTAATTTATCGTATTTTCTAGTCAATTTTGGTATTATATTGAATGACTAGTCATTATGCATAATAGCTATTTAATCACTATAACTGTAACATATCACAGCGTGAGAAATAAATAGCAATAAAAAAGTGTTAATAACTCACCTGCTAAAATTATAAATGTAAAAATAGGAATAGTATTAATATAGAGTAATATATAACTTTATTATTTTTGTGAAATTGTGTCCACAAAACTCGAACAAACATATTAAGCCACAGCGAAGCGTGGCCGGGATTAGAAATTCAGAGAAATACTAAAAAAGCGAAGACATTAGTAAACTCAGTTCTAATAAATGATTTATAATCATAATTCTATGTTTCATTTGGTTCTCAGTGTTTACTCATTTTATCTTAGAATACCTTCGGAATTCTTTTATGAAAAATTATAATATTTTAGCGGAATATTTATCCCTTTAATAAGACTTAAAGGTTTTTACACTCAACATTGATAGTGTTTATTTTGAGAATGTCAAACAAAATAGAATTAAAATGTCATTAAATGCAACTTTTTGACTCGCAACACTTCTTCCTTCTCACTCTTTAAACTTTGTGTAATGTCGTTTCTGTGTTAGCAAAAAATAATCTCCTTGAATCAAACCATTTATATTTATTTTTGTCCTAACCCTCCAAACATACTATCTATAAATATATAGAAAAATTAGTTTTATTTGTTTTATGAAACATAATCTAAGATTATCACAGATGACTTACTTTGTAGCCACGAAATGATTACAGTATTCTTCATTTACTATAAATATAACGGTTATGCGGATTACGTTGTATCTAATAATATTGGTGTCAAAACTATCCCGTACTAAAATGTGAGTGAATGTGTCTAGATTCAATCTGCTTAGTGCACTTTTGCGAATAACGCTAAGGCGAAAGTAGATATTTCAATTTAGTTCAAATATATCTCCACACAGATGATGATTAAATGCAAAATCTATAAAACTTCCACGAATGCAGCCACAAAATTGAATTAAATTATTCCAACACAAAAGACAGGCGCTGGTAGTGCAAACTGAAACTTATTCACTACTAGTTCGGCTTAACGCTGTGTAAGTTATGGATAGACTTGCGAGAGAGAATATTCTTGATTATTCTTGAGCATGTTCCAATGTATTTGCGAAAAGTGTAGAATACAGATATTTGCAGAAGTAGCAACCAGTCCGCAAGTATCAAGACTGACCCCAAATAAATAAAATAACGCCTGTCACTAACCTCACTTAACAAAAGCAAATAGCAGTTTATTGTAACTTCATAACTGTTACATGTTGCATGCATGTATCTTAATAATAAATAATTTTTAAAAGGGTGTTTGTGTAGTGTGTGTTGGCTGTAATCTGGTTTTTAAATAGAATACAGAAGAAAAGGAAATATTAGCTGCATCCAATCATTTCCGAGATAAATGAAGTTTGGAACATTTTAAACGTTAATAAGTAAAATACAAGTGAATATCGCACAACCAACTCTTATTCTCTTATTCCACAAGAGAAATCGAAAACTCTATATTAATTTTGCTATCCATATTAACGCATCCTCCCTGCCTACACGCCGGCAAATAGCTTCTCCTTCGCAGCTTAGCCTCTACGAGTCGACAGGTGTGAGAACAGCGCTATACCAACAAAAATCGTGGCTAAACATCCCGTAAATGTGTCGTCGCGTACAGTTTCATCGAGCCGCCCTAATGTGAACAGCGCTATTGCCAATTGCCAATTTGCATCCCGGTACGTACCGGTAAAACTGTCGGTCCGACCTAATGTAAACCCCCTCTAATATTTACTGACTGAAAACTCTTTTGTGTGTGACAAATTGTTCATATCTAGCTATAGTAGTTTGTTAAATAATCAGCTTTGATTGAATTGAATCAATCAGGACAGATAGAGACACGGAGTCAGATCATAAAAATTCCTTTTATCTGTAGGTACAGGAACACCAAAAATAAAATAAAAAATAAATTGAAGAACATGCCATTCACAGTAATAATACAAAAATTAAACTCGTAATAATTTACTATCAACCATCATAAATACGTCCCAGATTTTATAATATTTAAATATATGCATAATTGAATACAAGAAAAAAGCATTTGTAATATGATTATATGTTTTAAACAATGTCTGTATCATTCCTTCTGAATTAATACATATACATGATAATGAGTTATTGCCGTAGCTCTGACATCTGTGTTTATTGTAGCCTAACAAAATTATTTTGAATTAATATACCTATGTATTATATATTGAATCTCCGCCGCTGAGGACGGGTTGGGAATGTTTGTGAGGGGGGGACCTAAGACCGTTTGCTGGAATTCCCAAATAGAATATTTGTATACTTGGTTATCTAGTTCCAAATATTCATATCACGGTTTGAAGTACACATAACCAATAAATTTATTAGAATTGATGTAATTATAATAAGTAATAAGACGAGAGATGAATAATTGAATATAGACTTTTCGGCTTTTTTTAAATTAGATAATTTGACATATTTATAATATTTGCTACATGCGTATTTCTATCTATACTAATGCCGAAAATTGTTAAAATAGCTGTGCTTGCAATGATTTTTTGGAAAAACCAAGTTATAGATTTTCTTTAAATTTGGTACATAGTATATAAATTTTTGAAAGATCATAAAACATATTTGTTGAAAATTCGTCTACAACCAATTGCACGTAGAAGACAATTTTATTAATAGTAATAGTGCATCCTAAAGTAATTAAGTAATGAATTAACTCTTAACATTAACTTTGAAACATGACGTGCTATTTCTGAACTATGACGTTAAAACTGTGGAATTATGCTGTATTTAATTTAGTCAGGACTTTTAACTTTGAAAATGTCATACTTGCCGCGGGATATGTAGCAAAAATTTACGAGGGTGAAACTGCATGTAACCAGAAATCTATTCAATACTTAATGTAATTTAGCGACCCAAATTACTAAAAATAAAAACACGGCGCATACTCCCCACAATAATAAAACTCTGTTGGAACGAGCTATCAAGACTTTTATACGACACAAACACTACAGCGAAAGTGTACTAGATGAAAACAACAAGCTATATGACCCCATAAAGATCTGCCATTCCTTCGTTACCTGTACCCCGAAATCATCTTACATCGAAGGTAGACAAAGTCATATTGATTTACGAGATCTCTCCCCTATAAAACGTCTCCGATACGTATGCCATAAACCTGGACCCTTGAAATAGATAAAACACGTGTAACAAAATGAAAGAGGTAACTGGTTGCCTATTTGTTTGCGCGTTTGAACTATTTGATGCCTGTTACACGACGCGAGTGTGACCCTCGAAGTAAATTGGTAAGACTTTTTCCAAGTTTCAGGTTTCACGATTACACTTTCTTTAAAAGTTGAATGTGCAATACAAGGTACACATTGTATTGCACATTCAACCTTCTTCTACTTCCACTAGAAATTTATACCTTGTTTTCTTAGAAGATAAATTTCTGAATATTTTAATTTAACTTTAGTTAAAGTTAAATTAAGTCTTTAGATGATTAATATAAAATATTTTCTACCGTAATATCTATCTTTAAGTGTGGCTTAGGTTGTGTAAGATATTTAAACATGTACGAAAATGATTTTCTTAGGTAAAACAATGCTGTTTTAAATTCATTGAAATGCCTCGTATTCATTATGTCCACTTACGACGGCAGTACGCAGTAAACGGGCAGGGCGAGTATGTAAACGCAACTTTCCTACATAACATGTATTCATTTCATACGATGTATTTTGAGTTAAAACTAGTTCTTTTCTGATAGGAGGACCCTGTGCGTTTTCCAAAAAAAATGTTTTACTGTGTATATTTTTGAAATTTTAAAAAGCGTTTTAATATGTATGTTTGGTGTATCATTTTAAAAATCACAATGATGTTTACTTCTTATTCAACTAATCATGTGAGTGAGTTTTCGCTTTTAATGTATATTAACTAGGATTTACTCTTGGCTTCGTCGCGTTGGAACCCCACTCTTTATTCTAAGAGCAAGCATTTACAAATATTATTTGTATCAAATTTTAGCTAGGCGTTCGCCTTTCCGGAAAACTCCGATCCGACCCGCAAATAAAATATATCCTAATCTTCAGGATAAAAAGCATGTTATATCCATCATCGATTTTGAGACTAGATATATACCAAATAACAGCAAATTCGGTACAATTTTTCCATGAAAACGTAGCAAATAATCACTTTCATATTTATAATCTTCGTAAGGCTAACTTACATTATTTTGTTTTTTAAGTGTGAATATGGCCTACATCAAGTCACCAAAAAATGTATTAACCAAATAAAACACTAAACTAAATAATTTACTTTAAGAGCTTCTTTCTTTCGGGAACCTTTCTGACAGTACGTGCAAGCTCGTGCAAAGGATTTGATGATCAAGATCTTGTTTGCCATAAAAATCTACTGTGACTTCCTCATTACTATTCATGCAATATGTTACATAAGAATTTCTGAGTTATCAAAGCAAATAGTTCCATCAGGGCATCTCAATGGAGGAAGGCCTCATATCCTTTTCCTTTTACGTAAATAACAAAAAAACCTTTTGTCTTCCGTCACATCAGGTTACTGTGATTTAAGGAAGGATGTGTGCGCTCGGATGAATGTAAATAAGCTTTATTTATATGCAAATCTCTGTAACAGAAAAATATATGTATATGACAAATTATCATAAACACTGGCTTTTAGAAGCGATTATTAAATGTAGCTTATTGTATATACTAAGTATATGTACCATATAAAAGGTACATACATATAATAATATATTTAATAAAGGTCTCGCGTGTACAAATTATAAATTAGGAATATAAATGAATGAAATAAAATATAATGATAAAAAAAAAACGAAATTAATAAATAAGAAATTGATCCCAGTCAATGTAGGTAAAGAGCGACTTAAAAATCTTGGGCACATTTCCACGCTGAACGTAAATAAATAAAAATATATTTTGAAGTTTGTAGAATCTTCACCGTCTTATCCCTGCCTCCACCTATGTCTCCTATTCTAAAGGCTGGAAACTCGTTAGCATCGCTCTTAGTGTTGCAAACGTCCATAAGCGACGGTAACCACTTTCTATCAGTAGACTGTCCATTTAAAAAGCCTTTACATTTTAATGATACCTCATTCTTTAATATTGCTGAACTTTGAAATTTCTCTTTCGAGCTTCATTTCCATTATAAAAAACGGAAATTACAGATTACATTTCTGAAGTGTCAAATTGTCGCAAATGCGAAAATCTATTTTTTTATTACAGAAAGAGGCAAAACTTAATGTCGAAATTAGGAAATTAAGCAATATCATTAGGTAATCAATAAAATGGCTCGATTAGCACATCTTTAAAAATATTTTTACTTAAGCTCAAAGACCACAGTAACTAGTAAGAAAATCCATCTCACTTGAAAACGATTATACAAGCATTATATATTTGTAGAAACTCTCTCATAACTTATAAAGGTCCATAAAAGCGTGGACTTCTGGAGATTTATGTTGCTCGTAGCCCCGCAGATGTTGTCGGAGTGAGCGAAGAACGACCTCCGACTCTAAGTGTTATGGCCATTCATTCTCCTTGACTACCTTACATAATGCGTATTAGAGAAACCGCCCTACGAACCCTGCTTCCTTCCAAAGTTGTGTAATTTAACGTCTAAGAAAACCGTCATAAATATTATAAATCACCCACGTTAATATTGTAAATTATTTAACCACAGTACTGATTTTCCTGTAATTTGAAGATTAACATTCCAAAGATAAAAACGCATTTTGAATAAACATATAAAGAACAAACAAGTCTTTATGTAGAATTGCACATAATGTTTTGATTTCTACATGCCACCAATAAATCGAGATTGATGGAAAGTAAATAACAAAGTCAAGATTGTGTCGTGTACAGAGTCATCTGATCGATAACCTCTGCCCGTGCATATCTGCCCTAAATGTTGCTATCTACCGTGTCAAAGTCAACAGGGGAGCGATTATGTACCACCCCACTTGGTAAACAAGATTTTTAATAGAACTTAATATTATACAATATTCTTTGCTGAACACAGGATATTTTACACGACTCTCTTTAAAACATGTGTAAAACAAGTAGACAATTTGTATAATACACTTAATTATATTATATTAGAGGTCCCTTCAGACGTTGTCCTACCCTAAAAAAATAAAATCTAGGACCCGATCCCAAAGGCCCCCCTACCGGTTCTAATTGTGAATCCAAACCATCCGGGAATCCACTCAAAAACACACAAAATTTTCATAAAAATTATAATTGCACCTGAATTAACTTTGCTTCAGACTCCCCACATATTTCTCTTATATAGCTTTAAAGATAGGTTAAAAGAGACGAGAAAAAGTATATCTCTGTCTTGGAAAATGACAGAGGAGAAAGCGATACTATTTAAAAAAAACCCCTAATTTTTAGTTGTTTCACGGTTTTATAATATCATGCTTAACGGCATATAGATTACAACTACCTGCTGTAGATCCATATACACCCAGTAGTTGCTAACAAAATGACTATGACATACAAAGATAAACAAACAGACGAACGAACATGACAAAAATAAAGTTCTCAACCTGTGTAGCGTTGCTTGCCTTAGACGAGCCCCGTATCAAAATGTGTCCAGGGTCCCAAAGGAAGAGTAAAGTTTTTTTTTATAAAACCCCCAAATGTTGTAATTTAATTAAAATAATATAATGATTATAAGTTATTACTTATAAGTTAGACAAACAATTCAAATCAAAGATACAATTTTATCTCAGTTCTTTTTCGGCAAAACTCGTTTATCAAATCAACCATAGCTGAAGACGATTTTAGTTTTTCTAGATTTTCGGCCTCTAAAGGCTAACCAGTCTAATAGCCGTTCCTGTCAGCGCAGCAGTTATTTTCAAAAGCATTATCAAACTATAACATTTTAGGATTTTTTTCTTACACACTTTCGGGGCCTCCGTGGCCTGGAGGCCGCGTATGATTGATACGGCGCAGCGATAGGAAATCTGTTTGAGGACCGTAGGCCGCGTGAGGGGGAAAGGTCGCGGCCCGTGTGTGGGATTCGCCAGGTCGGGGTGGCACTAGCACGTTGAGATGTGAAGAACTATTGCCACGTCGCGGTTAGGGATACCCACTAAAACTCCTGTCCGATCCCGAACATCCTTTGTCCGGGCTGTGGGCTCGCTCGCGCATTCACCACTAGCCCGGACAAACGGCAGCCTCACCATTTGGTAGCCAGAGATCTGGGTCTCTCCGGCTTCTTTACCTCACTGCGAGGTGAGAGGGGGTGCGCGGAGCTCAACCTCAGATTACATTCATATAAAATGTAGCTTATTTATTAGCCAAAACACATCGGTCTGGGGTTGGCATCGATGGCACTTTTTAACCCAATATCGAGCCTAATTCCCAAGTGGCAGTCTGCCAAGGTTTGCCAAACCGATCGACGTACTAAAATTATATGGTACAGCTACAACAGATTAAACTTTATTGTTTTAAACTTGGTTAGTCTGTGGTTGAAATTCTGGCATACGACACCCAATTTGGGTTCATTGGGCTTCACTATACATCATAGTTGCCAATAGTTTAAATGTCCTATTTTCCAAGTGACGAAGATTAGTATAAAAATGATTCAATTAAAAAATTATTCAACTATTTACAATATATTTTACAAAATAAGACACCATTATTTCTAATATTTGTACAAAGTTTACAAGTCCGTCAAAAATTTGTTATAGGAAAGTATATTTATAATTGCATCTGAATGCGATTATGGATAATAGTACTTTCTTTTAAGGAGCCCATATATAATATGGGCTATTATAAATACGCATTATGTGAAAAATAGGTTTAAACATGATTCATTAAGTAGTTTTTAAGGTAGAGGGAGACTATCTTTGATTAAATGGTTTTTAATATAAAAGGCGTATTGACAGACCATGAACAATGATGGGTTTCATAAAGATGACAAATGTTTCGTTATTTCGCTAGAGATCCATAAAAAAAGCATTGAATCGAAGATATTCCATATGCCAGAAGCTAGATAACAGCAATATTGTTTTAAAGCAATGTCAAATCTATATAAAGTTACTTACTTACATTTGAATTCGTTATTACTGAGTCGTCTATTAATAGTAATATCCAAGCAAAGCGCTCGGGTGGCATTTATTTTAATTTATCCTGCAGAAACAACTATCCCAGGGAGTTCATTATTACCACCCTGTCATTATACAGGGAATAACAAAGTTCTAAGAGATTTCGAAAGCGCTCTCAATAGAGTAACGGAGTTTAATATTCATAAGGCAAATAAATCCACGGCACCAAAGGCAGTACGGAAATATAATCGACCGAAATGTAACATAAAGTTCAAAACCTTTTCATTGCTGTTTTATTATGAAAGTTGCAAAGACACTATAGTCACATAGGCAATATTAATTACTAGAAAAATTAGGGATTCCTACTAAAACTACTAAATGTTGCTGCTTGTCACTCATATCAAGATTCCGTTTATTTTGAAACGTCTAACTTTTAAAAAGACTCTTAAGATACTTTTTTTTCTCCACATAATAGAAGATCAGAATCACGTTTTTAATGATAAATCTAAGCAAATTACACTTGACTAATCCTCGTCATCTCATACGCTCGCCTGATCAGCGTGATGTTAAGATGAAAACGTAAAGCCCGCGACGGCTGGACGCACAGCTTCAACAGGACGCAGTAGATTAGTCAATTAGAGCCGTTGAAAAAAGGCTTCAATGGTTCCGAACCTCTCCGCTGGCCGGTATTGCCGCCGAGTAGAAGCTGGGACAAAGAGGTTCTTCTCGAGGTCCGAAACTCCTCGTCGCTTCTAACGGCCATACAGGTAGAAGAGCACCGGAAGAGCCGCTAGTTTTGTATTTTGTCATTATTGTTGCTTAGTGGCTACCACAACCTCGTTTTATTCCAATGGTGTATTTTCGAATACTGTCCGATGGAAGTTGTACCACTAAGCATTTTTGTGGCCTTAACTGTTTATTGTTACATTGATGAAACCTAAATTTTCCAATATATGAAAAACTTCAACCCGCCTTGGACATACGTATTATACTGTAGGTACTGATGTTACTTATGATTAATTAAAATCAGTAAGTAAACACAATATTTTGTATTTGTAAAATATTTTACTTTTTTTATGTATTGATTATCAATCACAGTCAACAATCAAATATAGCCTATGTTACTCGGAAATGATGTAGCTTTATACTGGTGAAAGAATTTTCAAAATTGGATCAGTAGTACTAAGAGATTATCCCGACATCCAAAATCGCAAACTTTACCTCTTTATAATATTAGTATAGATAATTGTCACGTATCAATAAAAACATCCAATAAACTAGTTCTTTCAGGAAGAAAATAAAGACTACGATCTCAAGTAGACTGTACACATAGATTTCATTTCATATACAAGTAAACATTTGCCTTTTCATGTTAGCTAATTAATGAGTTAGTATTATGTTAAAAAAATTATACAAGAGAACTCTGATCTGAAGGAATTTGTGTAAAACGCAAAGAAAAAACATTTGAAAATATTATTCATTGTTCAGAGGAAGGTAAACAAAGACGTCGCCTTATTGTTAAAGATTCAAGAAGAATAACACAGGGAAAAGAACCAGAAATAAATTTATCTAATGGAGATTCAGTAATTTCTATTTAATTCTTACAAATACTTTATTACTTTTGAAGATGAATTTTATGTCCGCTGGAGCAAACGCGTCCTGGACCTTCGCAAGGTGACTCCAACTATGCGTAATTTTAAGAAAAACTTCCTAGTTTTTCTCTCGTATGATATATGACTTGTATGATACGTGTATGGCAAATGATCCCTCATTCTAGATCTATTATTTTAAGGTATACTGCTAGACAGTAATCGTGATTCTCTTGAAAATTCCTTATATTAAATTAGAAACGAATGTCTGAGCAAGAAAAGTAGATACCTATATTACGCTACCCTCTGCAGCGAATCTGGAAATGCCATAAAGTCTAACATAGAATGTGCTGTTCTTCCGCATATATAATCGATACGAGGACGTTACCGATTTACTAAAATTAAAAAATATAATAAATATTTAACAGACAAACACACAAATTGTCTATATCCCTAAATTAGGAAATTACATATCTTCAATCTCAGTCTGTTATGAGTATACAACAGACTACTTTGAGACCGATTCCAGACACGCGTAACAGAAAGTTTATTTTATTTTATTTTATTTTATTTTATTTTATTTTATTTTATTTGGGGGGTTAACAGCTGAAATCTTACAAACTAAAGTTTAACAAAGTACCATTACAAAGATAGCTTAAGATCAGCTATTTATAAACCTCCACAGATGGCAGAGAAATACAAAAAATAATAGTGCAGTTATTTTATGAAAAAGATAATAATACGAAAATTTTGTGATCAGAAAACTAATTATCATTAAAATAGGCTTTGATTAAACTCGCATTTACGGATGCTAGATTATCCACAAACAAGTCAATGTCGACATAATTCGACTTGCTAAGTTTGTTGAATTCATTAACTGATCTGACAAAAAATGAGTGGCGTCTGAAGGTTGTACGAGTCAAGGGTGAATGCAGCAGTTTTCTAGGGCGTACAAGACTAGGGGGAACATACAAATGAAGCTTCTCGATGAGACTAGCACAGTCAATTTTGGACTGAGCAATTTTCACCAAGAAACGTATATCCGAAATATTCCTTCGAATTTTGAGGGGCAGAAGATGGAATTGGGTACAGCGCTCAATATAACCTTGCCGCGGTATTTTGAATTTAAAATTGATAAATCTAGTGAATTTTTTCTGAATGAGCTCTAATCTGTCAGAGTGAACTTCGAAACATGGATTCCAAATTTGGCTTGCATATTCGAGGTGACTACGGACAAAGGCACAATATAGGACTTTACAGGTTTTCATCTTGTTGAAAGACCTAGCATTACGAATTAAAAAACCTAATGCAGACGAAGCCTTTTTGGCAATGAGATCTATATGTTGATTATATGAAAGTTTAGTGTCTAAGTACAAACCTAGGTCCCGTATGACGTTGACTCTGGCTAGAGGTAGGTTGTGGATATTATAGTTATAATTGAGAAAATTATTTTTACGTGTAAAAGTGATTACCGAACATTTAGATATGTTTAGGTCCAAGTGATTATCTTTACAATAGTCAGAAATACGGGTGATATCATCCTGAAGGAGAGATGCATCGACTGGACTTGTAATAGATTTATAAATTTTCATATCGTCTGCAAATAGTTGATATTTCGAATGATGAATGCAAGTGTTGATGTCGTTGATAAATATTACAAATAGAAGAGGGCCTAAAAGTGATCCTTGGGGGACTCCTGAGGGGATTTCAACCCACGAGGATGAGAAACCAGAGAGAACTATTGATTGAGATCTATTTACTACATAAGAGGAAAACCAGCGATACAAATCACCTCTTATACCTAAGGCAAGAAGTTTCATTAACAATAATTTGTGGTCAATTCTATCGAAAGCTTTACTAAAGTCAGTGTAAATTGCGTCACATTGAAAACCATTGTCCATAGTATTGGACACATAGTCGGTAAACAACATAAGATTGGTGACCGTAGATCTTCCTTTCAAGAAACCATGTTGGTGCGGGTCCAGATACGAGTGCAGTGTATTGTAAAGTTGATTGTACACGATTCGTTCGAATACCTTAGCAATTAAACATAGTTTAGAAATAGGTCTGTAGTTTTCAACTTTGTCCGTAGGCCCTTTTTTATGAATGGGCGAGATAAATGCTGATTTCCAAATGGAAGGAACAACACCTTCGCACATGGAGCGTTGAAAAAGTAATGTTATTGGACAAGTTAACTGATCAGCACATTTCACAATGAACAAGGCTGGTAATTGATCTGGCCCAGCTGATTTATTTAGATCAAGCGACTTCAGATGCTTTCTGACAGTTGTGGGGTCAATTTCAATTGACCGTATGTCACACGAAGAAATAGAATAGGAAGAAAGATTTGAGTGAGACGTAGAATTATTTGAATGGCTGGGATCCAGAAAAGTAGATTTGAAGTAGGATGAAAAGAGTTCACAAATGCCTTGACCCGAGTCACTAGTTGAATCAATATAGGACATAGTTGAGGGGAAGTTATTGCTAACGCGCTTACTTTTGATGTACGTCCAAAATAGTTTTGGATTGTTATTAATGGAAGATTCGATTTTAGCAATGTAGGAATTATAACAATATTTCTCAACTTCAGTAACTCTTTCTCGTAATAGTTGGAATGTGGCCAGATCGCACAAATTGCCATAAATCTTGTGCTTTATAAAGAATTTGTGCTTTTCCTTTATTAATTTGATAAGGGCAGTATTATACCAGGGAGGAAATTTATAGTCTTTTTTACGCCTCTGAGGAATGTGGTCATTTCTAATCCGGTATAATAATTTGTAGAACTTTCCCACAGCTTCATCGACATTCCCATCATTTAACAAAATTGTCCAGTCTGTGTTTGATAAGGCGGAACGAATTTCGTCATAATTACCCTTGGCGTATTGATACACGATGCGACTAGGTGTTGTGAGTTTATCGGTCATAGTAAAATCTAAATGAAAAACCAAAGATGGATGGTGAAAATCTTCAGGAACTAGAGGTTCAGGGCATGATGAAAGGGACAGAGAGTCGTTAGAAAGAATTAAATCAAGAATTTTGCCATGCCTATTGCTAATAGAGTTGAATTGGGAAAGATTGCATATGCCCAGAGTATCGATAAAATTAGAAAACATATTTGCGGGTGGCGTTGATGGTATAAGTCCATCTGTTGAGGGCAACCACTTAATTGCACTCATGTTGAAGTCACCTCCAATTATAAATTTGTCGTTTGGGTGGGAAGAAACTAGCTCAGATAACTTATAAAGAAACGATTCCAACTGCGATGAGAAGCTATTACCGACATTTTGATTACATAAGTAAAGCGTGCATACGTGAATGCGGTGAATAGAGTTATCAGAATCAACTGATAGCGATACCCACATATCTTCAGCACTAGAACGCCAATGAACATTTTTCGAAAGTTCGTTTACTAAATAAAATAAAATAAATCTACTGAAGCACTTATAAACTTAGTAGAAACTCTATTAAAACAAAACCATCAAACATTTACGGAATGTTTGTTTCTCGGTCGTACTTTTTCTTAAAAACTTATTTCAAACTCGCGGCATAAAAAAATATTATTTACAAACAAGAGATTCAAGTAAAACGTCTTTTCAAGATTTTCAGCAATACGCCTACTTAAAATTCACTGAATTAGAATAAACAAGGTCCAACATGCATTGGCTGGGGGCAATAAATCTCAACCCTCAGCCGGGGTGCTTGAACTACCTCCGAATTTACAAAAGAAACATAAAACAGGAGTGAACAATGGTCTTCTGCTATTTACCGTATTTTGTTATATTTACTACATTACTATAGCATGTTTTAAGTGCTTCTTTTCTTTCGCCTTTTCCAAATTATTTGGGGTCGGCAAAATATTTCCTTTCCTTCCATACATCTTCATACTGGCAAAGTCCTCTGTCACACCACAAACCCTCATGTCATCCTTCACAAGAAAATTTACTATAGAATAAAATATATTATGTTACGTACTTTAAGGATATATCATTCTAAATTATTTATTTAGAATCTTATATTTACCCCGCCACACCGGCTCTAAGGAGACCTAGCGCGGGACACAGTTTCCTTTGGGACGCCTTGTATTTGTACTGTTCTCTGTATCTTAGTCATTTTATATGTATCCTGTACTACTTACTTACATGCTAATAAATTTCATTTCATTTTAGCTGATTAGAAGTGATACGATATTTTGACTCAGTTTTTACATGTTTTAAGTAAGTCCTATAACATCAGCAATAGGACAAGCGTAGCAAGACAAGTAATGCACATGTATTTATAAAAATGTTAGGTTTTGAAATTGCACAACTAATTTAAGGTTGAATTTTTTTTATTAAAATTAAAAAACCTCAATTTGAGAGTCGACAACAGAGTTTAAATGCTGTTAAACATAATTTATATTTGCAAATTGCAATCTCTTAAGACGGAACCACCACAAATTTGTTGTCGAATTGTCACACACGGCTAATTGGGAAGCATCACATATTGTAGCCAAATACAGGTAGTTGAAACTAACGTTGAACTGATGCTTTCTTTCTCTACCTACATAGAATTTGTTTTAGAATAAAAGAGATATATAGATAATTTCCTTGGGTTTGGCGTGGCAGTTTGATGGCAGCTGACAACATCTAGACCAAAATAATATTAAATTGGGCCCCTCGGAAGGGTTTAAGTAGAGTTGGAATTAATGTGTTTAATAAGATGACCTTGTCGATTTGACATTAATTTGTCCTACTTCTATTGGTTTTTCCTCATTACTCAGAACGTTTTCATCTAAGTAATACATTGTCAATGTAGATACCTGTCTAAACGTTAATAAGAACGTATTTAGCATGTTAACTAACTACATAATTAAAGTATATTGAAATCAGTCTTTACAAACCAACTTAACTTCTACTTAAACTCTAGTTAGACACATTTACGAGTCAGTAAACATGCTGTTACTTGTTCAAGTTTACAAATTGACACAGGCTATTGGAAATTTGCTGGAGTTTAAAGCTTTAGCGAGATCTTAGTAAAGTCATACTAACTTGAATTCGCGCGTCGGTTCACGCTATTCGCAGCACCAAGTTGGATAACATGTGATTTTCCGTAATATAAGCTTACGGAATACGATGTACTTGCAAACGTAGGTTAATGAACAGATTTATAAGCAATACTAGTTTATTTTTTTGTTTCTCATTTTTATTGTGAAGCTGAATCACAGGCAGATGTTCTAATATACAGTGGTTACTGCTGGTTATACACGTCTGTAACTTCTTTTCTTTTTTTCACCTTCTCCCAATTACTTGAGGTCGGCACAATATTCCTTTCGCACTCCTCTGTGCTGACATACATTTTCTGTCACACCACAAATCATCATATCATCCTTCATACAATCCATCCATCTGTTTTTTGTTCTACCTTTACATTTATTTTCTCACCCATCTTCTAGTTTAACCTTCTTTTCGTCATGTGATTTTCATACCTCCTCATTACACGCCCATACCACTGCAATCTTCTTTCTCTTAATTTTTCATTCTCGAGTACAACTTTCATAGATCTTATGTACTCATTTATTACCTTATCCATTCTTGTAATACAACACGTCCATCTCAACATCTCAATCATTTCATCATACAATTCTCAACAACAACATAGACGTCTGTAACATCAGGAGCGAAACCAACGCGTTGCCAGCTTTAGGACTATAGAGAAGAAATGTCATAGAAGAAGTGGGCTTTTGTTTTGTTGAAGCAGGGTAATATTTTCATACACTACCTGGCCCTTTATAGAGTTAGACCAAAGCGGCGAAAGTGGGGTAACAAAAGCGCCGCCGGCATGTGTGGAGATTCAGTCGGTAAAGTCGTTCGCAATAGACTATTATTCCACGAAATCTTCCTGCATGGCATGTGCCCGCGCTTTTAGTAGAAAGAGCATGAGACTAAGAACGTAGATATGCCCATGCTAATCCGCGCGTCAATGCCTGAGAGTGCCCCGGTAAGCAGAGCATATTCATTTCGTCAACAGAGGTTAGTTTCACCGCATTCCATCTCCCCACATGTGAAAGGGGAGAAGTGGGCAGTCGGAACTCTCCCACCCATGGTACAAAACATGATTAGCTCAAAGCTAGCTGTTTCATTCTGCGAGAGCGTAGTATCACACGTCAGCTTACTAATGCTCTCTAGGAACCTATTAAAAATACATTTTACTGATATCAATATAAGAATAGAATAATATTAGAACCGGGAATACGCTCGCAACTTAATCACGAAAGTATAACATCGGGGGTGTTATATTTGCTATGATATAATGCTTCGTTACGTCATATCTTCTTTTCGCGAGTCATCAAAAATGCACGGGGTCTAATATAAATATATCGCATTATGCCGAGCGTCAAGCGACCCGCGCATCAATGAATAAATGAGACGCTTTAAAATTAAGTTACGGGTGTGTAGGTGACAGGAGAGAAGCAATTATACGCACGTTATTAGACAAAGAACCACATGGCGTTGTAGGGTAGGAACAATGACTAGGGTTCCCAACCGTATCTACTTATATTAATATATAAAGCTGAAGAATTTGTTTGATGGATTGAACGCGCTAATCTTAAGAACCACTGGTCTAATTTGAAAAATTCTTTCTCATCACTCTAAGACCAATAGGAGCGGAGCACCAATCAAGAATGTTTCAAAATGGGGGGTTTTGAAAACAAATTCCACGCGGACGACGACGCAGGCACAGCTAGTCGTACTATATTGGAGCCAATTGTACTATATAATCGTATTATAGAAATTTAATATAGTGCGCAATTAATTATATTCACATCACTAATTGAATTGTCGCGCTTTTGGTTCAGATTCTTATGATAATTTTAAAAAATATAGACTTATGCTGGCCAAAGCTAAAAGTAGTAATAAATACACACGGAACATTCAAAATAAATAAGTACCATTTTTCCCCTTAATTTTCGCAAAATTCTATATGTTTACGGTTAAAAAAACAAAAATACTATATTTCCTTCCAAAAGAGATGGCAGCCCTAGTTGTAGGGTAGGAACAATAACTTCAAACGACGGCTTAATTTACGCACTGTCTGTCAAACAGACGAAAAAATTTAGTCCGGCTTCTCCACCTTCCAAACGTCTACTCTCTAGTAGAGAGTCTTTACACGCGATTATGCTTTACGTTAATTTGGAATCCGTACATATACATCTTTATAATAACAGCTCATAACTGTCCCACGGCTGGGCTCGGGCCTTGCACTGTAGGGGAACGGACAGTATAACCGCCACGCTTGTCCAAGGCGGCTTGGCAAGTTTGACACATCGGTTATCTCGATGTGCAGGTTGCATCACGATGTTTTCCGTCACCGTTGTTACACTTAGTGATTGTAACAAAA
The DNA here is from genome assembly GCA_012273795.1 of Dendrolimus punctatus. Taxonomy (NCBI): domain Eukaryota; kingdom Metazoa; phylum Arthropoda; class Insecta; order Lepidoptera; family Lasiocampidae; genus Dendrolimus; species Dendrolimus punctatus. The sequence continues at coordinate 21,208,220 of CM022528.1, read as the reverse complement.
TATGTACATTAGGTCAGAAAACTCCCAAAGTGCATGCGTTTCAGTCAGGATCGAAAGCGCCACCCTTTGAGCTTAGGAAGCGTGCGCTAGCCATTAAAATACCACGACTTATACGTACATCTTTACATGGTATAAAACAAAGTCGCTTTCCGCGTCTGTCTGTCTGTTGAAGCGATTTTCACTATCTTTTGTCCGCGGCTTCGCTCGCCATATATAAAAACCCTTATTAACTTCTTGTGTAAATGAGTGAAATAGAAATATCCACTAAGGTTTTAATTTTTCAAATTTAATTAATAAATTAATTTAATAGCCGAACCCGTTTTCCATCTGACTATAATAAAATACGTAACAATATAAAACATGTCCAAGCTGTCACTATCACTTTCAAAGCATGAAACTATTGAAACATTTTTTTATCTATACACAATTTAATTACACGGACAAATAGTATCAATAAATTATGCGATTGAACGAGCGTATTAACACTACACAGTATTGAAGCTAGTTCGTGCAACACGACATGTATTGTACGGAGCGATACTTGCAGCAGAATATTCTGATCTGGCTTATGAGTTAAAACTAAAGGAGATTCTACACACAACTTTGATACTAGGGTATGCCCGCGACTTCGCCCAGGCTTAATTTGAAATTCCCGTGGGATTCCAGGGACAAATTACCGTAGGATTTCAAAACGAATGTAAGTTATCGTTTTAATGAAAACTGTCTCGGAATAAACTAATGTGTATAGACGCGGTTATAATATTATATGATCTGGTTATATCACAAAATCTAAACGAACTAATTTTCACATTTATAATTTAATTCAAGTATTCGTTGTCCAACTGCACTTGCAGGGCAAAGGCAATCATCGTGATAAAACCTGCACATTGAAATAACAGATGTGTCAAACATGCCAAGACGCCTTAGTGAATAATACTGTCCGTTCCCCGTTAGTGGAAGGCCCAAGCCCAGCAGTGAGACATGTATGGGCTGATATTATATTTATATATTGGTTGTGTTGCACATAATTGATATTACTCACAATTGTATACAGTGTATCTACAATAAATGATTCATCAAGGCGTTAAATTATGGTTTACTTTTAAATCGCGCCTGAAACTAATGAATCGTAGTGTTCACATTTATGTATTAAATATGAATATAGAACAATCTTACCAGTGAACATGCTCCTAATAATCAGTTAATAGCAACAAAAACAAGTGCCCCATTAAAAGTCGCGTTCCATCGAGGCAAAAAGTGTTTTTACGATACTTAACAGGAACGCAGCGAAAGGAGATTTCTGAATTTAATATTCGCCTCTTAACATCATCTAAAACGAAAGTGAATCTTGGTTAGTGTGCCATGAAATTGCTTCTTATTAAATTGATGTTTACGAATAGACTAAACTTAAACGAAAAATTGTCTTACGTTCCTTAATTCGCCTTTTTTCTGTTTTTATAATAGGGTAGATGACATTCATTCACCAAATAGAAATAAAAAAACTTTTTTTTAATATATTAGGCAAGCTATATTATCCGTGCAAAAACGGAACAGGAATACAATTCTTACGGCTGGCCAGCCTATGGTAAAATGCGACAAAACAACGCACAGCCAGGTGGTAGAGAATTTGTCCCGAGATGGCTACCACCCCTTATCCAGTTGATGCTGCGATAACAACCTTGAGTTGTGTTCCGCATTAGTGACCAGGTTCCAGTCTCCCTAAGACACCGTCAGCAGATTGGTCGCACCTTTGGTGTTACAAATGTCCATAAGTGATGGTAACCGCTTTCCATTAGGCAAGCCGTGAGCCTGTCTGCTGAACTCATGCAGTCAAAAAATAACTATAAGGTGTTCATGGCGCCCCGGTGTAATATATAAAAAAACTGAATATTTTTTGTTCTGTATGTAGCCATACAATGTTAATAATATTATGGTATGGTTATATAAATGAAAATAATAAGATTTTTTGTTTACGCTATATTAGTATGAACTAAGACAATCAGATCATCTTATGACTTATCAGACAGAATATTATAGCAATTCTTATAATCTTCATAATTATGGATCTAAAATAATGTGTAGCTAGATCTTCGTCACATTTATGAAAATTTAATATTTAACTATGATAAAATTTTCATTTTATCAAGAGCAACGTAGGTAATTCAAATTAAACAAAAATGCCTATAATACACTCTTATTAATTTCATTTCATTCACATAAAAAATAAAGTAAATATGAAATTGATCAACTCGCAAAAACAACCTAACGATCTATATTTCCGACAAACAACAAAATTACATACCGAAAATATTTTTCTCGATATAAATATGTCTAAGTTATGAGAAATCTAATCGCCTAATGATACTCGATATATTCTCTCTATAACTTAACGACACGTGACGAATCTCGTTAAGTTAAGAATGTTTTGATCAGAATATTTGTTGCTTTTATCATGAATCACTTTTTATATTGTCATACTTTCTAAATAATATTTATTGTGGTAATATTTTGTACTATAGATCAGTATTTGTCATGTGCTTTACAACTGATAGCCCCTTCGGGAGTGGCATGTTTCTGTAAAGTGATCTTAGGAGGTTTCAGCCTCTATGAAAAACTAAGCTTTTTAAATATACTTTTTCTGATATAAAATGTTCACTAAAGAACTTGAGAATATAATTGTATGGCTACGAAATAAAAATAAAATTATAGATTGTTAAATATCTTGAAAAAACTGAGTGCGTGACAAAAATGTCTAATTTCCTCTATATTTATTTACTTAAAACTTCACATTGGATTTACAAGTAATTATATAGATTCGACTAGCTTGTAAAGAAGTTTATAAAAGTATGTATTTTTTTATTCCATGAGTTCAGCAGACAGGCAGACCACCCAGACAGAAATCGGTTACCATCGCATACGGACATTTGTAACACTAGAAATGCTACCACTGTGCTACAAGCTCTCTAAAAGGAGACTGGAACCTGGCCACTAATGCAAATCTCAATGTTGTTATGGCTGCATACTCTAGACCAGGTCTGGTAACGACCCAGACAGGCAAATGCCCTATCACTTGCCTGTGGGTAGTTTTTTTGCCTCTTACGAAAGGCCGCCCGGCTGCAAAAAACTTGTTCATTCTCCGTTTCATAACGCCCTCAAACTAAGGCAGCTGTAGCTCGAATCCCCTTAAGCTCAACAATATCAGTAAATAACTCTTTCAACTCCCATTTTGGATAATAAATCCACCCAATTGTACCTAATGCGACAGGCCCCAAGTTACGATGTTACGCGCACGTTGTCAGTTGTCAACGAGACGCGATATATGAGTTCCACGAGCTACACAGTTTTGCTGAATGTTTAATGACAATATTACTCGTGTTGCGAACGATGTTTTCAGAATGGAGGATAAAAAGGACTGCTACTTTATAAGCGTCCCTCTGGCACTGTTATTTTACGTGTAAATACCCTAAAAGGGGACCATTGGACGGCTATTCAGTGGAAATGTTGACAATGGTCACTCAGTGCCGTGTATTACATATATAATGGAAAGTGTGAGAAATGTTTCTTGGAAGTGGGGCACATTATTTTTATCTGGCTGTGCCCTCGAGTTCCTTCGCATGGGATTCATTTCTTTTGAACCCTGCACGATATATCAATTTTTTATTGAATATCATTGAGCCGTTTCGGAGCTCGTAGCAAACATTCAGACAGCTTGACGGACAAAAATTTTAGAATGGTCATTTATGATTAAGAATTGTATGAATAGCAGTTCTCATTTAAATGTAAGCTTCTATTGTAAGAAATCTCGAACAGACACTTCAATTTATCTTTTTAATGTCAATAAGATACCTTTAATAAGGAGGATATATTTAGTTTTTGGACGTCACAGAATGATTTAGGGTCTTGATTTATATACAAAATCAAATAATAACCTGAGAAGTTAGATACAGTATTTTTATATATTTTCATGTATTATATTCGTTTAAACTAATACATAATGTGATAAAAAAATAATCTTGAATTTTATTATCAGCATGGGTAGGCGCCATAGTCCCCATAGTCCTTCATCTGTAGTTCCACTGAGATTTCATCCCAATAGCCCCGACACCTTTTGTTTTCATTCATTCCTTACAATATTACACTGACCGGAGCTTGTCCTTGGGTGCATTTTTATATGGTGTGGACAAGGACATACGCCGGTCAGTGTCACGCCACATTTAGATTGAATTTGTCGAAGGGGCCTCTACGTGCTGGCATTCTCGTGTCTCCGCACAAGCCCCTAAAAGTCGGAGCCATTTTCATAGCCCGTGGTCTGCAGAGAAATATATAATAAACATCATCATTGGATATTAATTAATGTCATAATAATAAAAATATTCGCATATTTCATTTTCCAATAATGAAGTTAGAATAGTACTATTTCAATTAAAACAATACTTTTAATAATAACCAATTTACGATGTCTTGTGCCGAATTGTGTGGAATGCCTTCAATTTGCGTGTTCCGGGCCTAGTAGTCGATAATTTGCGGCTGCGGCCTGAACCATGACCGTTCAAGGAATGCAATATTGTTGATATCTATTTTGAAAATGTATAACCATAATACTAAATCAATACAGAAGTGCATAGCCTAGTTATTTATAAACGTAAGAATCGATTTGTTAATGCTATAACTAATATTATTAAAGTCGTTAGTCACAAAAAACGGATTCCTTCGAGTGAATTTTAGTAAATAAATCAGTATGGCAATGAGGCGAGGTAATGTAGCCTTCTATGAACCTTACCAATTACTTCGATGACCTAGGCTTAATAATTCTACTGAGTCTTAAGGGATTACAGGTAGAATAAAAAGTTAAATTTCCTTCAGTGTTCTAGTTTCTAATGTATTTATAATATAAATAAAATTGTTACAAATATATTCATGTCTCTTTTCAAATATATCAATAAATCATAAAATTTTGCTTACATGTTGTCAGGGGTATAAAAAAGTAATTAGGGTTCATTACCTTTCATTCAGACAAAAAGTACTGATCCCGAGGGATAGAGATAGAAGGATAGCCGAAACAATGGCACCCCGGTCGCATTTTATTGACACCATGCAAAGCACTAACAAATCCTTCGTCATGGCAACGAGAATGACACGCAATTTTAATGTGTTTCTCTCGTGGTTAGTTTCACCTTCGCTAGATGATGGGGTTATTTGTATTTTGAATTCAATATAAAATTTGATATTTCTAAGGAGAGCGTGTGAGACTCCCAAAGATCTTTGTAGATAGAGTGGAAGACCGCCTCTGCTCCGCCTGTAAACGATAGGAATACGATGCATTTTTTATAGATTTCTTGTCTGTTTGTTCGGGATTCACATAAAAACGAATGGATCGATTTCGACGCCCTTTTGGCTAATCAACAGCAAATTTTCATTTCTTGTGAACGATTTAAAATGGCCAAATTAAAAAAAGTATTCCAAAGTGAATTTTTACTGATCGATAGCTACTTTGATGTGATAAAATGTGTAGTTTTTTATCCCGACAATCCCACGGGAATTTTCCCGAAAGCGCTTTATAGTTGTTCGTTCTTTAATACCTGCTCCTTATTTTTAATAAATGTGTAATGATATTATCGTTATTTCTAGTCATTCACTATAAAGCCCCTTTAATAGAATAATAAATAAAATCATCCCTCGACTGATGTAATTTTCAATACATGTGTGTCTAGATATGGTATGTGTAAGGCAACATAAGATTCCACTTTATTTTGATATTCGTCATATTCAAAAGAAGAACCTGCCAAAGCGATCGATTTAAGCCTCCAGATGATATTATGAAATTTAATTTGGACTATACAACCTCGCCAACGTTTATTGTAGTAGTAAAGAATACAGTCCAAAGAAGGAAACCTCCTGGTAAACAAAGGCTGCCTATGTGCTGATATATTTATTTATCTGTTCCAATAATGTTTAATTATTGTCTATTGTATTTTGCAAACTCATTTAACAAATTCCAATATTACTCTCAAAGCAACCTCTCTCTCAACCGACGCAGTACTTTAATTTGTTTTGAAATTAATGACAACACAATGTTGAAATGAATTTGGCTTGGACAGCATGGACAAAAGCGATCTTTTTGCCGGATTGTATACGTTCGAAATATATTTTTTTGCGCATTACAAATATTTACAATACATTCAATAACTGTATATTATTGAATTAATCTGTAACTCAAACAACATCTAAGTCTCTCCAGGGGCTTTAATAAGAAGCTAAAACTTGCTCTGCGAACTTTTTTATAAATAAAATAGTTTTTACACATACTTAATATGCTTTGTTTGAAATATTTATAAAGCTAAAACATACAAGATACGTTTCCAATATTCAGAGGTTGAATAACATACATAAAATTGTGGTTAGGCTTTCTGGCGTACGTGTAGTAATTTCAAATTAGGTTGTGAATATTCTATTGAACAAGATTAACATTGTAATAATCCTGAACAAGTTTTGTTATTAAATTATTGTATACTAGCTGTGCCCCGCGGTCTTGCCCGCGTGGTGATGGAAAATCGTTATATTTTGGATAATTCACACTATATCTTTATAAATTATAGCCTTTTTTCTGATATATATATTATCGTAAAGTTTCATCAAAGTGCATTAAGTAGTTTTTGCGTGAAAGTGTAACAAACATACATCCATACAAACTTCCCTTTAAAATATTACATACATACATACATAACTTCATGCCAGGTCCCTTACGAGGTAGGCACGAAGAACAGAACGCCATTCAGGCTTATTCTTACACACCTCACTTGCTTCTTTGACATTCATAGCTCTTGTCATGTACGCCCGTCTGTTCTTAAGGCTCCTGACATCACCTTCTGCTAATACACGATCATTTGATTATGGAAGGTGTGTCGTGGCTTTCCGCGACTTCTCCATCCATCCATCCATCCCAAAAATATTATTATATTATATAATAGGAAGTAGGATTTCAATCTGCATTATTATAATATAGATTTTCAAAAAGATTATTATCTGCTAGTAGATTTTATTTTTAGCTTAGGTACTGATTTATAAACTATGATGTAAATCTTTAAACTGTTTGGAGAACTAAGGGACATCTCATGGATTTCCGACAAATTTCTTCGACTAAAGTCGGAAAAATAGTAAAAAGTAATTACCAAATTTGTAAAATCGTAATTTATCACTCACCCATATGCCAACTCACCAAGTAAAGACCAAGACCGAGTAAAGAGTTCTGTAAAAGGGAGAAATACCACGATGAAACAGTCTTAATAGAAAACGGAACAAAGTAGTCGTTCTCACTAAGCGATGCATATTTACCTCACTTTAACTCAACTGTTTCCGCCGTCGAATCAGCTGACGTAACTAAAATTGTTAAATGGGACACGGCAACCTATTGTAAATAAAATTTTATGTTCTTCTTCTAAGCTGTTCTCTCACTGCTGAGGTGACTTTGATGATAGTGAATAATTGCTCTCCTCCACTGAGCCGGTCAGTAGCCTGATCGATCCACGTATTTGTGGATCTATCAAGAAGTCTCTTGCCTTCAAGTTTACCAGGGACCACAAGTCTCTCCAAAATAATATGTAATATCATGGTAAATCCTACACGTGGATATTATGAGAATGTACGAAAATCAGTGGACAAACAGTAAATTACCATTTAGAGTTGGCATTGATAGTATACCATACGACAATATTAAAAGTTTATAAAACACAAATGTTTGGATAACAGCGGTACGTCCTTGAAATTGAAGCTCCAACATTTTTCACTTTTAAAAGGGGATTTGTGAATCGTTTACCCAGTGGATCGCCTGGAGCGGCCTGTCAAAACGCCAATATGGCTGGAATCCGAGCTTAGGAATAAGCCGATGGATTCCAATTAAAGATGATCGATTTTAACTCCCCGGGGAAAGAGAAAACGTACATTGAGAGTTCGACAGTTTTTCTCGTATTATTTGAAACTTAGATCTGAAACTTTACTAACAGGAATCTGTATATTGATTGCTGTTTTAAAGCATGCGTATAGCGAAGTATATTTATCGCTACGGGCGATCATGACAAAAACGCGAAAAGAAAGACGGCTGCTTGTTAGACCCTGTTCGTCAGCATTGGACGTAATCGTGGTCAAACGAAAACTATTATTATAAAGATTTTTTATAAAGAATTTATTCTAAATCAAACAACTGTTTATAGTAATACTGTGTTGCAGTTGTTAGAGTCCACTTCTAGACAACTCGTTTTGTATACAATTCAAAAAAAAGAAAATTATTTTTAAGTTTTTTAAACATTTGTAATGTATGTGGAAATGCATAGATGTGTTGATGGGTGTGTATATGTATGTGGTGTGTATGTGTATGTATATGTAGATTATATGTGTGATGTGTGTACAAGTGAACGAGTGCGTATGTGGTTACAGACTTATTAGACTGACAAATAAATAAAAACTAGCTGCGCCCGCAGTTTCACCTGCATGGTGATGGAAAATCGTTAGGTATATTTTGAGTAACTTACACTACGAGTATATCTTTATAAATTATAGCCTATGTGTTATTCTGATGTGTAAGCTATATTATTGTAAAGTTTCATCAAAATCCGTTCAGTAGTTTTTGCGTGAAAGAGTAACAAACTTACATCAATACATACATTCTCACAAAGTTTCGCGTTTATAATATTTATAGGATATATGATAATAATCCTCCATCCCCATTTTAACATCCGACAACCAGACGCACCGGTTTGCGCTACCGTTACATGGTGGAAACACCACTAGTCTGAACCAAGCGTTCCCTTTCATTTTTTCTGGTGCGACCCGCCGAAGAGCGAAATAATTTGCTGGGGTCTGTTTTTCCTGACAAATACAATTTTGAAGTCTTCAAGTCTCGACTGAATATCTATTCGAGTGAATTCTATCTATTAAGATATCTATCTTCTAGGTAAGTGTGCGTCATCACTCAACATCGGGTGAGACAGTGATCAAACGCAAACTTAAACATCCATAAAAAAATAAAACAAAGCTGACAACGATCCGATGTGCATTTTTCTGCAGTAGCTGTTTATTAGAACTTATATTCGCATATAACATCGATATTTTCGAGCACGATATTTACAATGCATCGGCGGTTAAGCACATTAAGAAGTTTCACACTTTGTTAATTATTTACTGTAACTTCATTATTTCATTAATTCTTTTCTTTCTTATAAAAATACTACATACATATTTTTTTATTGCAGGAGTTCAGCAATCAGGCAGACGGCTCACTTGATGGAAAGCGGTTACCATCGCCTATGAACAATTGCTACACCAAAGGTAGTACAAATGCGCTGCTGCTCTCTTAAGGGAGACTGGAACCTGGTCACTAATGCTGAAACACAACTCAAGGTTGTTATGGCGACATACTTTAGACCAGGGGGGTAGCCAGGTAGCCATCCAGTCGGGCAAATGCGTAACCATCTGGCTGTGGGTTGTTTTGTCGCCTCTTAATGACACATGACATTAATGTATATTTATAATGCATGCTGTGTTCGCGTCAAAAAAGGCCACTGTTTGCTACTAACGCAATTCTTCATTTCATAAAACCTCATTACATCAAAACATTATAGTATTAAAAATCACTCATGTCACTCGCCTTACATACGTCTAAACATCAACAACCAATAATCGCTATATAAAATCTAAAACTACATATAAAACCTGTAAAAACTATATATCTAAAATCTCAAAAGACTTTAAATTAAATGATATATTAACAAAACAGCCATTCAGCAACCATATTCTCTGTCTTCTAAATTTGTTTAAAAGTACGTAAACGTGAATTAACCAGTTTCCAAAACAAAGAAAAACAATACTACGATTTCCCCACTCACACCACCATGCCAGTGCGCATATCTCATGAGTAAAAGCAGCCATTTGCCAACAGATGGCGTTAGTATCATTTTTAGTCTCGTGTCATTCAGAATTTTTTATAGTTCCTTTTATTTAATTCCTTTAAGATGTTGCATATCTTGAAAGAAGGATTGATTTAACCTCTAAAACAATAAGACTGACATTTATATTTGAATCTTTGTATTATCACATCGAATTGGAATTCAAATTGGAACCTTCATAGGTAAAACAGAATTGAAGAAACCCATTCTCCGTCTAAGTAAATATTAGTAAGAATAAATCAGTATTATTCTCTACAACTGTTTACGAACATATAGTCAAAACATGTACACTAAAGCAAAAATCAGTGGAGATAAAAAGGTCATCAGAGTGACCTTTGGTACCGCGGATGAGCATTATAAGATTTTAATTTATAACAAACTTATTGTGCGACACGTTTCTAAATTCTTGAATGGGTAATCTGTTTTTCAAAGTAATAACACGATGGCGACATCTGAGGTCAACTTAAGCTTGTGATACACGATCTATCTTTTTTTTATAATGCATAGGTTCGCGTTTGACCAACATTGCGCCTTATCTCAGACGGAAAAGCAGTCTAGGGTGGAGCACGCTTACCTAGAAGATACTTGTTCATGCGAGACTTAAAGACACCTAGATTGTATTCTTTAGGAAAAACAGACGACGGTAAAGAGTTCAATTCTTCAGTGGTACGTATAATGAATGAAGCATAGCGTTTCGTCCGCTTCGTTGGTATTTCCACCATATATCGGTGGTGTAAGTACGTACGTCTGCTTGTCCGGGGTAAAATAGTGAGGGAGGAACCAGTTCATGTAATTCGAGGCACACTCCCCGAAGTGTATCGTATAGAATACCGACAAACTAGCGACTTTATATCGATGACTTAGGCTTTGAAGCCTCTCGTCGAATAGTCGGTTATTGCCTATCAGTTTCCTAGCTCTTTTCTCTATTGACTCGAGTGTCTATAAATGGTATATTGTGCTTGATACAGATTCAGCAACTGAAGTGGTGTAAAGTACTGCCTCACCTTTGGAACCCCTTTGCGGTCTGACCCACCGAGATGTTGGATATAGAATAGCTAATATTCGCCTACCAATGACCAAATGAACACTGAAAATTGAGAACATTTTGGCCTACTCATTTACTCTTTAAATTTATGAAAATAAAGTTGCTCTTCAAGTAGTCTCTTTATTTTTGTTTATATATGTGAAATTTGATGCACATGAAAAAATTCAGAACAGCAAGTTTTTCTACAAACATGCACTTTCAAATTTGTGATAATATTTTTTCAAATATGTATTTTGGACACAACCCCATAAATATTATTAGTATCTGTATGGCTAGATATGAAAAAAAAAAACAATTACATTTTTATATTTTCGTTTTACAACTTTTTGATTGAATTAAGTAAAAAACTAGTTGTTATCGTTAGACGGGCATGGACTTCACGGCCATATCACGACTACAACAGGCAATTCGTGTGAACGATAATCCTTAATATAAATAGGTAAGTATTTACAATTTTATGCAAAAATATTTATAAAACCCTTTATGTGCGGGTCCGACTCCCATACGGCAGCTTATTAATTTTCTAGGTTCCTTGCATTTCGGCGCAGGAAGGATAAGTATGTTACATACATACTTCAATGTTCTCTACATTGAAGTATCCCATTGAGTTAATGCTTGTATTATTTCACTTCTTAAAATAAATCTATCGATCCACTTCAATAACTAATCAATGATCATATACCACATCAATTCAGTCTGAAAAATATTTTAACGCAGTACAAGTAACGGCTAATACCATTTTAAATTAATACCGCAGTGTTCGTGGAATATCGATCGCCTACGATTATACAGGTCGCGTTGTAATGGCCTCTATAATGCCAAGGTCTATTACAGTTTCAATTATTCAATAAGTAACCGTCATACATTGGGTTTCTTTCCGAGTATGTTAGTTTGTTCTCTACGACCTTGGGCATGAACAAATATTTATAAAATTTGGTACATATATATATATATATATATATATATATATATATATATATATATATATATATATATATATATATATATATATATATGTACTCTATAAGAAGTTATAATGAAGCCACTTTCTGATTTGTCGGCGCAGTAGCGGTGCGGAATCGGTATGCTCGATGTGTGCGATACCGAAAGCTTACCAAGCGCCTACATTTTAACAACCTTCTCTTTCTGATTCACCGCAATTGGTCCGGGAGCAGCATACAATCAGCGAATCAAAAGACGCTCATAGAAATATGGGCGTTCAGTAAGCTTTCGGTACGTGGAAGGAAAACATTTTGATGGAACCTACACATCGATATATCCGATGTGTCAAACTTGCCGAGTCGCCTTGGACAAACATATGTCCGTTCCCCTATCGTGAGAGGTCCGAGCCCAGCAGAGATACGTTATAGGCTGTTATTATATGTAATCCGTACTGTTATGAATATGTTAATCAACGTCATACTGGACACATACGGAAATTTAACCAGCAAGACTAAGTCCAAAGCGTGTCCATAAAAGCGATTTCCTAGACGTGTCACCGTTGAAACGCAGACAGAATTAATTGCCTGCTCCGCTTTGCCATCGCTATGCATTTCCTACATTACCAAGGATGGTACTTTAATAAATATAAAATCGGGAATTAACAATGTTTGGGAATTAGTTAAACATCAATTTAGGGAATTACTTAAGAGTCTAAAGAAGGATCTGTATATACCGGCAGACAAACACACATATTGTACATCCTCCAGCTAAGCAAGTTGCGCTTTTGCTATGGATAATATACAACGAACCACTTTGGGGCCGACACTCAGACCGTAGTATATAACAGAAAGTTGGTTTCCGAAATTTACCATACCAGGAATCGAACCAGGAGCCTCTGTGTTCTAGCGAGTTCGGCCGGATAAGACTTGCTCTACTACTACCGAACAAAATCACACTTTCCGGCAGGTTAAATGCATTTACTTGCCGGCTTAAGAAGTGGCTTGTTAATGCACATCACTAGCCATAATATCAATAAATTAGCACATCACTATCATGTGCGATTTTGACAGCGACACGCATGTAACACACAGTAATGAAAAGTTAAGGTAAAAACAATTCCCAATTCCAAATTCCAATTCATTGCCTAATTCGGGCACACCTGTAGTTGAAGGAATTCATGGATTATAAAGATTGATGACAAATAAGTTTATGAGTTAGTTAGTTTTGGCTAGTAACTATATCTTGTGGCAACCACAGTAATACTCGTATAATAACAACAACTCATACACGTCCCACTACTGGGCTCTCGCCTGACCACTAATAGGGAGAAACCTGTTACATAGGTTAATATGATCATCATCCGAGCGTTAAATCCCGGTTGCGTTCGGATCGTTCACTCCGACACCCAGGGTCCGCTTTCCTACTTTTTCTACTCAACTTCGCGCGGTCTTCGGCATCCCCCCTTTTGAGACCATTGGTACGCATGTCATCCTTCACAACGTCAAGCCAACATTTCTTGGGCCTTGCCCTTCGAACGGGACCTGGCGGAGGTGGCATGGCTAGACATTTGTTCCCCTCATAATTAGCCGGTCTCCGTAAAACGTGGCCGTACCAACGTAAGCGACACTCTTGCAGACTGCTATGTCACGGACATGAAGACTGCCACGGATGCGCGAGTTCCTGACACTTTCCGCGTCACTCCACACATCCAACGCAGCATATTCATCTCCGTGACACGCAGTTCTTGCTTGTATCGCTCAAGTACAGGCAACGCTTCACTGCCATACAAAAGGACAGGTCTAATGATAGATTTATAGACCTGCCCTTTTAATTTGACCGGCATTTTGGGGTCACAAATGACACCTGTCACCTCACGCCACTTGGCCCAAGCTGCAGTAATACGGGCTTTGACGTCGAGGTCGATATCCCCGGATGCACTAAGGACAGATCCCAAGTACTTAAACTGATCCGTGCGCTCGACCGTATCTTCGCCTATGCGCACGGATGTGGGATCTGTAGTGTTGCAGGCCAAGTATTCAGTCTTCGCCACATTGAGTTTCAGACCGCCGTTCTCTAGCGACCCCTTCCACGCATTTACGCGTCCCACCAGGCGCCCAATATCCGAATCTGCCAGCGCGATATCATCAGCATACATAAGCGTCCAGGGAGGTTGCATAGGTTAATATGATGTGCATATTTTATCACGATGTTGTCCATCAGATTAGGTCACAAAATTGACGGAGTGGTGAATGCTTCCACGCCAGGAGTAGTCAAAGCCACATCATTTGAAATGCGAGAGCATCTACTAAGCTACTACTACTAAAGTGGGTGAACACAAATATTATTTGCAAAAAAAAAATACAAAATCAATTAAACCTTCCACTTAATAATAAAGGGCTCTTTTCGACTCTTGAAACAATCCAATCTTGAGGTACGTTATCAGCAGTTATAGATATCGTAGAATATTAAAATAAATCTATATTTATATTCAATATGGTTCCCGGGACATGACTTACCGACAGATGGATCATCTGCCCCTTTGCTTACCTGCAAACAAAAAGTATTGTGTGAATAGATTAGCTTGCTTTATACTAAACAGCGTCATCTGACGTGTAAGATATTCGAACACAAACCTACTCCATGAAACAGAAGTCGCACGTGAAACTACAAACGAAAGCCAGCAATCAAGCCATAAACAGCCCGCAACACTCCCTTTCCCAGAACGCTACAAATAGCTTTAACCTAGTTAAATCCACTATTTACCAACTTCCTGCAAATATAAAATATATCCTTGTTATTACTTATGGCTGATTTCTGTATCTTACTATTCATTCACTTTAATATATGAAATGTACATTTACATTAGAGAGAAGTCGTGTAATTGACGCGACTTCGAATCCTGGCCGAAGCGCATGCACAACATAGGCAGTTTTCCGACCTAATGCGCATATTGTTACAATTACCACGTGATAAGAATGGTGAAGGTAAGCATCGTGATGAAACCTGCACATCGAGATAACCCACCCATATGTCAAAAACCGCCATGCCGCCTTGAACAACTGTGTCGGGTATACTGTCACTTCCCCATTAGTGGCAGGCCTGAGACCAGCTGTGGGACGTTTATGGGCTGTTTATATATATATATATATATATATTAGGGGGGTCAAGAAAATTTTTTTTTTTAAAGTGACACGGAAAAATCGGTTGCTAGACACCTTAAAAAATTCTCACCAAGCACGAGCTCTTTATTTTAATAGGAAGATCTTCCGCATCGCAGTTTTGTAATTTTTTCTCAGTCCAATAGAAAAAAATTCATACCTCATCATTTATCGATTGAACAGAAAAATTTTCCGAAATTTAATACTCTACAAAAAAGTTATCTTATATTTTTTCCGTAAACCTCACCAATTGAAAGATATTAAGGATTTAATTTTGATTATTTTAAGACAAATTTCATTTTTGTTTATGAATTTTATAACTCGACAATAAATGACTTTTACAAAATGCGCAATACAAATTTTTGTTGGAAATTAACTGCTCTATAAAAATAGTTTCTTATGTTTTGGTGATGTAATTAACCGTTCAAAAGATATTCATCATCTAACTTTCATGTGTACGGATTTTAAAAGTTTTTGATGAGATATTCGAAAAATTTCAATTTATTTTATAAATTTCATGTGAATTTCATTTCTTGTCATTAATATAAGTATGATTTGAGTTTTATTTTTTTCAAAATTTTTCTTCATTTATTCGAGTTGTTATAGACTGTGCATTAGATGACTCACAGAACGTCACTATTAAGTAGACGAGAACAATAAAGTATGACAGTCATGATATTTGTAGCACTTGAAAACTATTGTCAAGAAATGCATAACTTAATAGGCGTACAAACACCAAAATAAATATTTGGAGAGATTATAAGATTATACGATATTGTAATGATAGCCGAAAGCTATAAGCATACCCCTAAAATAGTAACTTAGTTACGATATGATTTTTAGTTTTGAAAGGTCAGTGAAGATCCAATAATAATGGTCGGCAGACCTAAATAAACATTTCAATGTCTCAGAAAAGATTCAATTTTATCCATTTGGTTTGTCTTTATGTTATAAGTCCTTTAAAAACCACTTTCCAAGTGGTTACCATGGGTTTAAAGTTTGAAGAAGCGTCAAGCAACTCCTCAGCAACACGTTTAGCGAAAAAAGATTTTTTCATCATAATTATTTATATATTATCTCAGGCCAGGTGGTAGGGCATTCGCCCGACTGGATGGCTACCACTCCTGGTACAAAGTATGTCGCCATAACAACCTTGAGTTGTGTTTCCTCATTAGGAACCAGGTTCTAGTCTCCCTTAAGAGAGCAGCAGCGCATTTGTAGCACCTTTGGTGTTTGCAAATGTTCATAGGCGATGGTAACCGCTTTCCACCAAGTGGGCCGTCTGCTTGTCTGCTGAATTCCTGCAATAAAAAAGGTTCTCTTTTACATAGCAGGTACATATGGGTCAAATACAAAAAAGTTTTACGTGTCTTTAAGAGAAGACTACAATGTTGGAACAATATGTTTATAATATGTTTCGATTCGCAAACATTAAAAGTTGTTTAAACTTAACATGTTTCTATAATTAAAAAGTTTATTTTTTGTTATTGGATTATTTTTCATCGTCTACCAAACTGAGGTATTCAGTATCCAAACCGTCTACAGTAGGAGACATTTTGGTTTAAGCAAAAGCAATAAAAAATAATTTATCTGTTAAAATACAAAAGACTGTCAAATCTAACATAAGTATGCAAAAATATAATCTTATACAACAAAAAAAATACATGAACAAATAATGTATATATGGAATTTATGAAACTGAGCACTTTATCTTCTGTTTTTGTCTTTGACCCATATAGAAGTTGTATTACAATTATTTTTCAAAGAATGAATGGATTTGTAACAAACAAACAAATTATTATCACCGTTGAAATAATGACATAAAATCGAAGAGAAAAGAGATCCAATGCCCCACTATCTCATCCCTCCTATCACACCTCCTCTATACCATCCTAACGCTCATGATGTTGCAAACGCCTGTAAGGGATGGTAACCACTTTCCATTAGATAGGCTATAATTTTGAATTGATCGATGCTCAAGTGTTGTAGCTCTCTAGCGATCAAAGCGAAGAGTGGCAACACCGATACAATAACGTCCGAACGGTTGATTCGAAATACAAGCTTGCAAACAAAATTTCAAGTGATATCCCACCAAAATATCAACACTCTCCAAAGGTGCTAGCTGCAGACTTATACACAATGCTTATATCGTTACTGCTAGATACAGGACCTTGAGCGTCGGAAAGTATCAAAATTTGACCCCCAGTGGTATTTGATCTCTTTTACTGGGCAATCGAATGCTACGGGCTGGCTATTTATTTTCCAGCGTCTCAATAAAAATTAATGGCAGGAAAATCACGCAAGTCCTGAAACTACAAAAATTCTGCTACCAACGTCCTGGCGGCCTCTAAAGGGGTACTGTGACTTTGCCTTTAATGCTGGAATACAACTCAAAGTTGTTATAGCGGCATACTCTTGAGTGTGGACCAAGGGTGGTAATCCATCCAGACGGACAAATGCATGAATATTAAGGCAGGTTATTTTAACATTTGATACTCGCTCTGTCCACTTCCATCGTCATTTTCCTGCTTGTTTCCCTGTAACAGGCTATAATGGAAAGGAGGGGTATATTGGGGGAATATTGAAATATTTTTTTTTTTTTTTTATATATGTTTGTCTGTATATTTTCCTCCACCGTTATGATGGAGACCTTTTGCATCAATATTTACTTATATGTATTTTATGTATATTATGATAAATATACGTTATACATATTATTTCTTACCTATCATAATTATTTTATATATCTATACGTTGTTTATATTTTATTAGTAGTCGGCAATTATTATTAATTACATTCTATTCTATCTACTTTTATTTCTCTGTAACGCATCTTTAACTATTTTCACACCATATTTAATAAACTCATGACTAATTTCTTTCTTAGCTATTATACTAGACAATGATTCTTTTTCTATTCTTACTCCGATCCTCTGCTCCAACTCAAATCGTGCTTTACCATATTTGGGACATTCTAGCAGGAGGTGAATTATTGTTTCATCGATTTCAGGATCGCATATACAGCCTGGTGATGTTTTGCGTTTAAACTTATATAAATAATGGGCGAAACCGCCGTGGCCTGTGACCATCTGTACTTGTAGGGGGCATAATTTTAATTCCCTTATCAATCGGTGGCTTTGTACGATATCAGGAAAGAATAGCTTTGTTATTGCTGCAGTTCCACCATCTTTATATCTAGTATTCCACACCTTTGCACTATCCTGACGAATGATACTTTTCAAATATGCAACTGGATATTTATCATAGTCAAGAGCATTTGTGATGTATTTTGCTGCTTGTTTAGCTAATATGTCTGCTCGTTCGTTACCTTGAACCCCAACGTGAGATCGTATCCAAAATATGCGAGCCTCACCACCTTTAAGAGCAAATATTTTTAAATTATTTCTAGTAGCGAACGCAAGTGGGTTTGTATGTCCGGGTTTCTTAAGCACCTCCAATGAAGTTCTTGAGTCACTTAATATATTTATTTTTGACATTCCTGAGTTGCATGCATAATTTGTGGCTTGATACAATGCATACATTTCGCTTTGGAATACAGTACAATATGATGCCAGGCAAAACTTTTGGTAGTGCACCTCTCTTCCATTTTTCCAGCATGTCATAGCTGCACCCACTTTATCTTCTTTTTTACTTCCATCAGTAAATATAAATAGACCTTCCATTTTATGTTCTTTAATAGTATTGTCGCTAAAATCATCTAGAGTAATAAAATCTACATTAAATTCTTCAGCAGGGTGTGTCATTTCAAGAAAACTAACTCTCTTTTCCACTTCTTTTCCTTGTAGTAACTCATGTGCGATTCCTCTTTTGGCCTCAAATATCTGTGCCAACTCTTTCACTCGTAGATCCAAAGGTATAATACCAGCTAGCGCTAATAACGCATGTAAAGAAACTGTTCTATATGATTTACAAATCTTTTGAGCGAATCCTCTTTGAATTGTATTAAACATCCTGCTTACAGACTTTTTCCGTACAGATGGTGCCCACACAGATGCTGCATATAGTATTATAGGCTCAATTACAGATGTGTATATAGTTCTTACAATTTCAGAGCTAAGACCCCAATAGAGCTTAGCTGAACGAGCTAACGGCTTATAAATGTTTAAAGCCTTCTGGCTTACTGCCTTTACATGACTAACAAAAGATAGTTTGTTGTCTATAAGTAAGCCTAAGATTTTAATTTCATTTGTTACTTGTATCAGAGTACTTCCCATACGAATGAGTGGAGAGATTAAATTACGTCGTCTTGTCACAACCATAGCATTGGTTTTTTGGGGGGCAAACTTTAATTTATGATTAATTCCCCATTCAAATATATGCTGAAGCACATGTTCGGCTTTAGCTTCGATATCGGTCATTAATTTCCCAGAAAAGACTAACACGATGTCATCTGCAAAAGCTTGACAGTGAACTTCTCGTTGATCTATATCATCCAAAAGTGAGTCGAGAAGAATATTCCAAAATGTAGGACCGCCTATTGAGCCCTGGATACAACCTTTTGTTGTATTTTTCCTATATTCTTTATTAGCATAACGCACACACACTGTACGATCAGAAAAATAACTATTTACTAACAGTCTTAAATTCCTTGGACATCCTTTTTCCATTAATCTACATTTAATACTAGGCCACCAAGCAGAATCAAAGGCGCCTTCTATATCTAGAGAAATAACTATACTTATTAACTTCTTATCGTTATTCTCACGAATATGTCGCACGAGATCGTATAATGAATCCTCCGTACAACGTTGTGGAATAAATCCATATTGGCATGGATTAAGTTTTGGTAATATATGCCATCTGATTCTTGCAATAAGAAGTTTTTCCAGTACTTTCCCTAGAACTGATAATAGCCCTATCGGTCTATAAGCCTTAGGTAGGGTATAATCCGGTTTACCCGGTTTCCGAAGAACAATTACCGCTGCTTCTTTCCATTTATTAGGGAAATGAGACAACTGCAAAGTCTTATTAAGTAATCGCAGAAATAGTTGTTTATTTGAGTTTATTGCCGTCATACAAATATCGGACGTAAGCCCGTCGGGACCAGGAGCTTTTTTGGCATTAAAACTCAACATCACATTATCTAACTCATTTTCAGTAAATTCTGGGTCATCTCTAATATCTGTATTATTAAATTCTACAAATTCATCAGCCTGTTTTCTAATTATCTTATGATAATTATTATCATTTGATAATGTGTCATCTGGAAAAAACGTTTCCGCCAGTATCCTTACCGAATCTTCAGCGTTCAATAATACATCTTCATTTTTTAACAATTGATCTTCGTATTTGCCACTTGTTCTTTTTATAATTTTATATATTCCATCCCAGAGAGTCTTCTTGTTTTGTATACTGCAGTATTCTTTCCAGCTGTTTATTTGGGCGGTTAAAGCCTCTTGTTCATATCTTTCTTTAGCTCTTAGATAATCTTCAACTACATAGTGTCTTCGGTTAGCTGCAGCACATCGTATCCTTCTCTTTTTTGTAATCATTTCTTTCTTTAACTGATCTAAGTCTTTATTCCACCAAGGCAAGTAGGTTCCCTTCTTCTTTTTTATTTTGGGTATAGTTTTTTCACAGGCTCTTTGTATACAATTTATGTAATCATTAACAACGTCCTCCAGTTTCTCTGTATTATTTATTTCATTTATCTTTTCTTCATTTATTTTACATTTATCCAATTCGATTCGAATTTCTTTTATAAAATCAATCCAATTGGCCATTTTTGTATTATATATTCGAGTAGAATTAGTTAATCTATGTTTTGTAGGTTTATTTAAGTTGACTGAGAAAACAATTGTATTATGATCTGCACTAGTTATACCCTTGTCTACATGCCAATCTTCAATAGCCCCCAACATTTCTTGGCTACAAAGTGTTATATCAACTATACTTTTATACTCTGTTCCATTCCTGACTATATAGAAAGTTGGTTCAGTTCCTTCATTTAGAATGTGCATCCGCATATCTTCAATTGAACCCACCAGTGCTTCTCCGCGCTTGTTTTCCCTCATACTACCCCACCATGTGCTCCATCCATTTCCATCTCCACCCATTATTACCCTCCTTATATTAATATTTCCCTTAATTTCTTGAAGCTTTTCTAGATATGGTTCTATTGGCATACTGTCTTCAAAGTACAGAGAAACAACTAATAACTCCCATGTATTTGTTTTTAGGCTGGCTACTGCTATATTTTCTGTTATGAATGTTGGCTGTTCAATTATTTCAATTTCGTCATCGAACACAAGTATAGCAGCCTTTATTGGTTTCGTCCTATTTTGGGCCTTTTGGATAACTCGACATCCCGTTAGTTGTCCTATTTCTCCCTTAGCTCCTATATATGGTTCTTGTATTAAGGCAAAGCTTATTTTTCTTTTTGATCCTTCTAATAGAATTTCGTTCATTGCTAATTTCTTACGTTGCAAATTGGCTTGAAAGATCATATATTTTTGCAATGCAAGTCCAATCTCTGTACCTTGATTTTGTTTTACTGTAGTGCTTGGGACAACCTTAGCAATAAGCTACGCTAGATCTTGCCAATTTATCCCATTTCATGCGTACGGGGCAATTCTTATCAAAAGTATTATGGTCATAATTATCTTTCTTAGCCACCTGACAGTTGTGGCAAGCTGGTGCTGAACCGGCCATCCACATCGGGCAGTCTTTGCGTAAATGCGGACCTGAACAATGACTACACACATCCTGATTTTCCTTGCAAAGTCTACGACCATGCCCATACGCTAAGCATCGTGAACATTGTATTAATGGAGACTGGTCACTTACTGGTACCCTCTGCAAGTCTATATGAATTTTACCCTCTTCAGTAAGAATTTTCCACAATTTTGGTGATACTTGCAAAACGACGTCGTTTACGAAGGAGTTTCTACACCTTTTCCTGTATTTAACATAAATTCTCCAGTCTTCTTCTTTTATTTCTGATACTAGCCGTGAATTTTGTGTCTTAATTGCTTTAATTATATCGTCATCGGTATTTATTGTCAACACTTCTTTTAGAATAACCAACGGATCTTTGTTCTTTTTTTCCTCAACATTAAGAGTTGTATCTGTATCTCTTATAGTATTGACTATTTTATCAATATCTACTTTATTTTTGCATCCTATAATAACTTTCTGCTCCTTTCCCTTTCTAAGTCTATCTACTCGAATCCCATGGGATTTAGCGTCAATTGCGTTCCTAATTTTTGTAACAACGTCATCTCCTGTATCTCTTTCATTTACTGATGATATTACTACTGTGTGAATCGGTTGTCCTATTTTAGGTAATGCTACTTTTTGTGCATATGTCATGTTTTCAACAGAAGATTGTCTCATAATGTCATCACTTAATTTTAAAACTTCTTCCTTGATCGACTCCATTTGAAGTTTCGTCTGTTGTATATTGTCCGTCTGCTTCTTTAAATGTTCTAGTATCTTACTAGCTTTTAAGTCATTCTCTATTCCTATTTGTTTCACTAATTCAAGTTCCGTTTTGTCCCGTTCTTCACTAGCTGTTAATTTATTCATCAGCTTAAGACGCGAGTCGTTTAAGCGTAATACGATTTTATATATTTGACTTAGGTTTGAGATCACTTTTTCTTTTATAACTCCTTTTATATAACCCGTTTGTTCAAGCTGTTCTTTTGCTTCTAAATATAATTGATTAGCAACCATAGGAAGCGCGTCCAGAGCCATATTGTTCGACTCGCAATTTTTAGTTAACTGTTCAGGAGATTTTTCCGTCGCGGCACTTGTTTTTTGTATGGCGTTTCTGATGACAGCTGAATGCCTCAATTGTTCATCATTATTCTCTAAGGTGGGATCCGATACAGGTGCATTTCTAGTTTTAGTGGTATTTGTCGGCACTACTTGCTTTCCTGTCGGTACTGGTCTTGACGCCATTGTTCAAGATATAATGAAGAAGGCTACAAAGTTCCGCGAGACTTGTCAATTACTTCACTTTAATATTTAATGCTTTAAAAAAAAAACATATATAAAAAAAATATACTTTGACTGGGAATTACTCTATATTACTCGCCAGAATATATAACAGAAGACAGTCAATGTTTATTAAAGGTTAAATGTGTTTTAATAGCGCGTATAAACTTAAAATGTACTTCACTATTACACTTTGTTATGATTAGATATCACCATCCCGTGCAATGTTTATTTACACTGATTTTTTGTTTCTACCTCCGAATTACGCGTCGAGTTCTGTTCAAGTAATTTTGTTACACTGGCTTTATTCTTACTTTTAATCTCAATGCAATAGTTATACACAAAAGAGAACACTATTAGTCGTCTGTTAAAACATACTACCGAGTAATCACGACACGCAAACCACTGAAAATAATTTTCAAACTACGGACAACACAAAGTCGCTGCGTATACAATGCCGCGCGAGACGGAACTTATTGAAATAATTTGACTGATTTAGGCCAATTTGTCCGGACCCAATTTTTGGGCCACTTGTCACTTCCATCAGCCGATAATATCAATATTCGCATCATGAGGTCTATTGATTGAATTACCGCCTATACATTACATGGGAAGGCAATTTCAATAGATCGATGTCATTCAACAGTCTGAGCACGTATGTGACACGGGGTGGGGAAGGGATAAAAGGAATATTCCTTTGGGCAGCTGTAATCGGAATAATGTATGTGCAGAAGCCTTTATGTGCTCAAAGCTTTATGTAATACATCATCACATCTTTCCTTTGCTTTAGTAAAAAATAACCATTTTATTCAATATATATTTTTTAATCATTTTTAATGCAAAGCTGGCAAGTTAGGAAACGGCCCGCCTAATGTAAATTGATTAGTGTTGCCTGCAAACTTTTGGGATTGGCCTTCAGTATGGGACAGAGGGGATAGGATAACGGGATGAGATGAAGGAGATAACGTAATAAATAAATATTCGCTAATTATGAAACTCAATACAAATTATAAAAATAAGCTAATGTTTTGTTTGTTGTTAGTATATTCAAATTCAAAAGTTTTTATTCAACATAAGTTCCCGTGGAGAACACTTTTGAGGGTGATACATATAAGTTAACATTTAATTTTACTTCCTAGTCTATTTACACCGCTTCGCAACGTGTTATTGCTGTTTAGGACAAGAAGTGGCAAAAAACTCTCCAGCAACACGTTTGGCTAAAATTAGATTTACGCAAACTTTTTTTATATATTTTATAGAGAAATGTGTAACACAATTACTTTTCGAAGAACGAAGAAGAGTATATTTTTGTGAGTTACGAGTTGTAAAGAATTTGCAGAATATTTCTTTAAATTTTATCATAATCTGTCTCTAATTTTGGAGAAAAAAGTATGTAAATTTAAAGTGAAGTTAAACAGCATCTAGCAACAGCCCGTGTCTCTAATAATACATCTATTAGAGGGCTGGGGCTCCGTCACATAACATATAATTATTAATCTTCTCATCCGTACTTTACACCAAACCATCATTGTAAAGGAAAAGCTTACCCGATCAAATGCGAATATGTAAGTGCAAATACGCTGGCTAGTATGTCGCCATAACAACGTTGAGGTGTGTTCCAGCATTAGTGGCCAGGTTCCAGTGGCTCTTTTTAGAGCGAAAGCACATTGATAGCATTTTTTTTTGGTATTACAAATGTTCATAGGCAATGGTAATTGCTTTCCATCAGATGCGTCGTCTGCCTATCTGCTGAGCTCATGAAATAAAGCAAAGGGGATAGAAGTATAATAATTAATTGCCAATGCGCGTAACAACTAGCTAGCTCTGTGTCGAAATTCATTTAAATCCGTTCAATAGTTTTCATGTGATTATGTAACTAACATACAGATACAACAATTAAAAGACGTTGCATTTTCAAAATCTGATGGTCCGAATGAGCCACCCCTGAATTTCTAATTTAAAAATCATTATACTTAATATCCGTTAGTTTAAAACCTCTTGGAGGTGTCGACTTTATAGCATCAGGTTGCCCCACTTAAAAACTTAGTTCATCTTTTTACATATAATAATAACAAAGAAACTAAGTACAAATATATGCTTACTTATAAACGTTGTTAAATTAAAAACTGCTAAGCAACTGATTAACGAAATCTTACCATAAACTCCTCTTAAGGATAAGAGGTGGTAAAGTAACTCATAAATGACTGACAAAATAACCAACATCGAGGGTAGTTAAGTGACTGCTAAGAGCAAGATGCAAGTTTATTGAAACAGCATCGATTAGGGCTTCAGAGTCCTTATTTAAGAGATGGCTAATCCTTTCTTAACGAGATTATTATAAGTAAGGCCCTTAATTGCTAAACATAGAGGCGAGTCGAACTGCGAGCCAACCTGATTTGAAGTAATACAACGAATGACATGTTGTTTATAACAGCGCTTGCAGCTGCATCTACTTTGCTAATCCGTCTATTCTAATTAAATATACTTCATTTATGGAGATAAAATATCTTAAGTTACGCCCCGGGCTATAAGTTATGAAAAGTTTCATTTAAATCCGTTGAGTTGTCTTCACGTGATGCTCTGAAGACAATACAGACAGACAACAATTCTAAAAATGTCATTTTTGGAATCTCCTGGTCAGAATTATCTCTCCTGATTTTTTTCACATTTTTAACGCATTGTTACAACTCGATCCATATTCAGTTTTATTATGTATAGACTAGAAGAACACCATTATACGAGTAGTACAAATTAATGCTGCTATTTTCGCTAGTCAGTGAAAAATTCGGGGAAATTTCTTCACAATACCTTCCTAGATTATTACGAGCGAACGCCGTTCCGCATATAAACTCGAAAAAAAATCAAGGACCATTCAGACATGCATTTCATTGAAAAACAAACGAAAATGCGCCTTCTCCACATTTATTTGGCACACAGCCCGTCTTGAACACTCTTGAAATATCTACTTTATATTCTACATTCTAAAGTCTATTTCACTTTGGCATAAGAGCTAAGTTACCCAGTACTTGTGCGTTTATTTTTTACGCCTTTTCCAGCTAGCCCTTGTCAAATACCGAGCATTCGTGAAAATTATTTTTCTCATATTTCTTTTAAGTTCTACGTTACTCTCGCAATTCTAAGAGACAATGCATGCATAACTCTAATAAACCTCTTACTTTGTTTTAAAAGAAATGTAAAACTACGGGAAAAGAACACTATAGGAACCACAATATTATGTATTACACCTTCATGGCAAAACTAAATCCTTAACAAGTGAAAACAGTTCATTCCAGTTTATGGTACTGATTTAAAATCGCATTGACTCATAGAATAAATCTTATTTTTAAGAAATATTCCTTCGCTAAGCAATATAATAGTTGCTATAAGCCTGTCTGGAATAAGCTAATAAATAAAATACATCTGTCACCAGAGATATTTTAGTTTAGTACGAAATGAAATATAAGTGTGAAAAAAGGTTGTCTAGAAAAAATATGACCGTATTTTTTTATAACAAAATACTTTACAATTTCAGAAATTCCCTGCTAGACCCCTTCGTTTAAGTTATATATCTTAAAATTAGGTTTTTAAGTAGGGCGTAATCGGCTATCTGCTGATGTAGAAATCCATCCCAGATCGTACAAAAATATTACAAAGTTGACTGTCTGCTCAATTGTCTACAAGCAATTAACAATTACCATTTGTTTTTCAATACAAAAAGGTTGTCTAGAAAAAATATGACCGTATTTTTTTATAACAAAATACTTTACAATTTCAGAATTCCTGCTTGACCCTTCGTTTAAGTTATATATCTTAAATTAGTTTTTAAGTAGGGCGTAATCGGCTATCTGCAGATGTAGAAATCCATCCAGATCGTAAAAAATATTACAAAGTTGACTGGCTCAATTGTCTACAAGCAATTACAACTTACCATTTGTTTTTCAAATACATATACACATAGGTCAGTTTAATCTTAAATAATATTACTCACAATAGAGGAAATGTAAGGTTTTAATGAAGAAAAAAACGTTTGCGCTCTATAATATGACCTCACCACATCTTTCCTGCATGGCTTAGATGCTTAATTCCCTATAATCTTAAAGACGGTCTAGTATATATCTATTATGCATATAATAAATTACAAAATGTAAGTAAAACCGCCTAATTATACATTACTGTTTTAAACTATGTGAAAGTTTGTGTCGAATAGACTCAGTGAAAATGTTGGAGAATTAAAGCAGGAATTTTATCTTAAATTTAGGCATACAAGATCTTTCAGGGTTAAATAGTGACGAGTATAAAGTAAACAGAATAGAATATTATATACTACTAGCTGTCCCGGCAGACGTCGTCCTGCCCGGAAAAGCTTCAATCGATATGCCGACAGCATTAAGGTTTATAATTAACAAATAAAAAATAGGGGTTGATCGTAGAGGGTTGAAAATTTAGGGTTGTATGTATTTTTTAATGTTGTATATTAGAAAAATAAAAATAATTACTAAAAATTAAAAAAAAAAATATTGGTGGACTGGGTAGTCCACCGTACCACCGTTACCAGTAGTAAATTCACATGAAAAATAGATGTTGTCAGATTCTCAGACCTACCCAATATGCACACAAAATTTCATGAGACTCGGTCAAACCGTTTCGGAGGAGTTTAACTACAAACATCGCGATACGAAAATTTTATATATTAGATATCGTACAATCAAATTAATGTATGTCTTTCAAATAACCTTGGGATGGAGAGAGAAATATGACACAAAAAAGCTATGGCAGGGTTTTTATTGCACAATTTTCTAAAATCATTAAAATGAAGAATTGTTTACATTGTAGATTTATATACAATACAAACATATTTAAAGTAAAAAATTACAACTAAGTAATAATATGGATGAGGAACAACAATTTGGTATTTCAATTCATTACTTCTATATTCCATTAAAGGTCGACCGACACACCTCGACTTCACCTAATACTAACTAGCGAATAAAACCCAATTGTGGTACATCGGAGCACTTACAAAATTAACACCAATGCATTAGCATTCGGTACGCAGAAAGCATTTCGTTTTCGATCAATAAAATAAGGGACAAAAGCCTGGAGCTCTTATTACAATTCATGGTCAGTGCGAAGTTAGCTCAGAATAGAATTCAGACAGTTTCTGAAAACGTTTAATCCATTTCATTTAACAACATTTGCTTAGTGATCTTCTGTTTACATGTATGAGTTAATGTTATCTATATAATACCCGTCACGATTCTTGAACGGTGATCATGGCTTGAGCACAAATGAAATATCTGATTTTTTTATAGTATGAGGTATTACGCTTTTTAAGTAAAGGACATAAACATAATATTATCGATATGTTGATAAATCGCATCCCATTGGCTCAACGAGCAAAGTGAGCCCAACCACTCAAGAGCCGTGCCGGGAACTATATACACGGTTAATGATAGCGTCAAAGTGTATTGTGCTAACAAATTAACAAAAACGGCCTACAAAATAGTTAAGCGTAGCATCCAATTCATCTATCATCAAATCATTCACCCAATCCAATGAAACAAAAAATTGGTTAAATTTTACTCTAATTTAGACTAATCTCTACAGTATGTTAGATATCTGTACTTTTTTCTTATCGCTTTCCTCCTTTATTTCTTATTTTTCATCTGCGTAACCTTCTACATTGTAATCTAAGTTATTATTGTTATAGCTCCAAATAAAATAGAGAAATAAAGTCTCTTTGCAACAGAGGCAAGAATAGAAGGCTATTTCATCCGTTCAGGAACGGAGAAAGGATACAATTTCCTGCGGCCGGGCGGCCTGTCTTTAGAGGAGACAAAATAACGCACAGCCTGGAGATAGGGTATTTGCGTGTCTGGATAGCTATTAACTCTGGACTAGAGTATGCCACCATGACAACCTTAAGTTGTGTTTCTTTAGAGTTGTCCATAGGCGATGGTAACCGCTATCCATCAGGTGGGCCATTTGCCGGTCCGTTGAACTCATGCAATAGAAAAGAATTGTTTTGTAATCAAAATACAATGAACTGACTGAAAGAAAGAAAATCTTTATTTGAAGAAATAGTGACGTCATTATTTACTATTGATAATTATGATAACTGTCGCCTATAACATAACTAGTATTATTGGTCAATGCTAAATAATACACTTACATAGAATATTTATTATTCAAATTAGTTTTGAAATATATTATTATTAATACTTGTAATATTCAACACATAATTTCGATGTATACATAAATGTATAAAAACTCATTTGGTGGAGTTAATATCTTACTGCAATAAATTATCCACAAATAATTTAATAACAAGCTTGCTATCAAATTCTCAGCTGTTTAAGTTAGCTGGTGGCCTCATAGTGACTTGATAATTCAAACTTTGGTCGACGATAAGTAAGACCACCCACTACGGTGACAGCAAGCTTAACTTATGTAAAGATAAAAAGCAATGAGTCCTCACCGGTGTATGGTATTGGAATTTTTAAATTTTAACCAATTAATCGTACTCTTTCGTGTATAGTATGTGTATAATATTATCCCTAATTATCCATATTTATTTGGAGCGATTTACTTACACGGCGGTAATAAAAAGAATGATCTTACACTGTCGTGTTCGACATCTGATAACATAATTTATTATTATATTGTAGTATTATTTATTTAATCTCCCCGCAAATCTTTAAGATAAAATTTTGTTGCAATTCGTTTTGCCACTTCTCCGTTGCGATTCGTTTTTCCACTTGTCCGTTGAAATTTCACTTCTACTACGTGTCCCATCACACATTTCGATTTATCGCAGGTTTACTGCAAATTATTATTTGGTTAGGTTATGTACACTTTAATGAATTCATATTTTATTTAAAGATATTTAATTTTATCCAAAAACAAAAACTGAATTCGATCCGGAACCAATAAAAACATCGATAGTCTAACATTAATTCGCCTCTGACCACGTCTGCTCGTAAATTATGCCGCCTTTCATCACAGCCGTTACGTTTTTTTGTGACAGAAATAATCTTAATACCCCTGCCTATATAAAAGTTTCACTTGAAAAAGTAATCATAAACAATCGATTACAACCACTCGGCTAACATTATTCAATCAATAAACGATTAACAATAGTGCCTTGCTCTAACAAATACATATGTATCATAAATTACACTAAAACTATAAAAATTGTACACCTCTCGCTTCTCAGGAATACAACGTCAAACTATGGAACTAGGGTAAAAATAAACTCATTCTTTAAAAATGACTTGGCAGATTGCTAAAGCTTCACCAAGATTCTGCATGACTAGATTACATAAAAGCTGGGAAACACATAAAATCGTTTTCTCGCTTTAGAAAAGAGTTATCACTAGTGTAGTAGCTAAATCCTATTACGTAAATTATAGCACTTCACTTCTGCTATTGCAATATTTTGACATTGCGAAGGTATTCCAAGTACGATTCCATTGCGATAGTGTCAAAAATTCGTATCCTACTAAATCCACATAAATATTTCTCGATTGAAGTGACAGACACAATTAGTTCAGAATAAATGTAATCTGCAATGACATTCACCGGGACTGTCTACGGTAGATAAAATAAGCCTACAGCCGTTCATTTTTCAATGCCTCCGCCAAATAAGCCGCTAGCCGACTAAGCGTGTTTATAAAACAGCCGCAACAATTAAGCGTCACGAAAACAGTTTAAGTGTTATCATTTTATAACAAAAGTTATAACGAATAATAGCTATGGAAATTTGGATATTATTATCCAAATTTCCGTAGGATTTTATAACTGACTACTTTTCACAAAGTACGAAGATATAGCACATAAAAAAATATGGTACATTAAATACTTTTTATTGAAAATAAAAACATATTTTCCGTTTCAGCATAAATTTCCAATAAATAAAAAGATATTTACAATAAAAATAAAGAAAACATTTGTACTTCGGCCCGATATCACACAGTTATTGTGTTTATATGTAAAAACTTGAGTTCATTTGTCTGTTGACGAGGCGATCTATTTTTTATACTGTTGCTATACATATAAATCGTCCGTCACTGTGGTTACGGTTTCCGCATACAATAAATAGCATTCTAAACGTTCTTTATTGCGTTTTAAAAACGCACCGTTAAAGCGCATAGTTGGCAAGCGCCCTTATCTCAAAAATATACAGTGCAATGACCGAACTAATGGCATTGATTTCAGCTTAAAGGATGAATCTGAAAAACCTTTTTGACAAATTACTGCTTATATAAGTTGAGTCACATTATTTAAAGTAATTCTTTGAAATCAGAATATCATCATGCGGTAATTTAGGTAGAAAACAACCCCTTAAATTTCATGACATAAAGCAAGAAAAGTAACACGGTATTAACTGATGAGTCTCATGAACAATGACAATGTTACCATGCCAGAAATACATAATGTGTGACATATACTTATATTAGGATTTGCGGGCGACTTCGTTCACAGTTGGCAGGTAAAGTACAGTTATTTTGTAAAATCAAAGGGTATTTTCTGCAAGACAAGGGATTTTTTAATATGAAAATCATGAAATCCTAAAACTCCCGTAAAAAGTGGGATGGGTAATGTTACTAAAGGGATAAATATCTATATCTAAATATACTGAAGATTTGGATATCTATGCCTATCTTCTAGTCGGATCCCCACCATGGGACCTTGCGTCGTTATGCGGGTGCCGCCAAGAAGCCCTCCACCGTGATCTTCAACCAAAAGAGGTGCTTATGCTGGAATGGGCTGACAGACTTGCAAACTCCAATGCGGACCAAGCTACCATTGCGACGATCAGATCCTTAATGATACCCTGGACCCAGAGACGATGTACAGTACGGCACCTTATCGTACCGTCTGACGCAGATCTTTTCGGGGGTCGGTTGCTTCCGGACGAACCTGTGTCGCACTGGCATAGAACAAACAGCAAGATTCCATCGTTGTAGCGCCGGCGCTGAGGCCACAGCGCTGCACAGCCTGTAGGAGTGCGCTACATGGGAATAAGGGCGCCGTGTTCTCGATGCAAGCATCAGACAGGACCTTTCGTCCCCGGCCGTGCTGCTTGCCATGGTCGGGAGTAAAGCTGAATGGGACGCCATCACCTCTTGTGAGACAGTCATGTCAGCAAAGGTGACAGCGGAGCGGGAGAGGAAGAGAACACGCACGACGGGCATGGCATCACCGAAGAGCATCAAACGACCTCAAGCCACCATAGATGCATGACCCCCGGGGTTTCGTGGGTATTCCGGGAAAAACCGGTAAGTCCCACACTACCCCACTGTTAAAAATGTTCCCGAGCAGTCGGATGGCCGCAAATTGATACACTTCAAGAAAAAAAGGGACGGAGATAGAATACATTTTCCTGCGGCTGGGTGGCCTGTCTTAGTCGCCACAAAACAACCTACAGCCAGGTGGTGGCATTTGCTTGTCTAGGTGGCTACTACCCCTGGTCGAAAGTATGCCGCCACAACAACCTTGGATTGTGTTGCGGTATTACTGGCCAGATTCCAGACTCTCTTTGGAGAGCGGCAGCGCATTTGAAGCACCTTTGGTTTTGCAAATGTCCATAGACGATGACAACCACTTTCCATCGGGTGGGCCATCTCCCTGTCTGCTGAATTCATACAATAAAAAATAGTGTATCAATAATTATATTCACAACACGTTGCCATTATAACATCCTTTGAGATGCAATCAATCGTAGCAGGATGCGCGTGCGCAGCGTACTTAATATTAATTAACGAATGTTCGATGCACGAGTTTGACCTAACCAATTTGACAACGGCATATACGATTTTTTTTTAAATCGAACGATTATTATTTATTTTCCGAGAACTCAAAATTCATTCGTAATTCGATAGGAAATATTTATTTACCTGGGCATATATAGTAGACATAATGATGCTTCTCCTAGTCTGAAAGAATAACAGCAACGCTGACACATCAAGAGAAGTAGTTTCAGATTCGACATAGTGTTGTTAGATAATGATACAAAATGGAATGTTAATTACCTACATTTATTTAGAATTTTGGTTAACTGCTAATTGAAAATATTTCTAAATATCAGTTAGATCCATCTATTTCTTGTATAAAAACAGAATAGAAGTATATTATATGGAAGAGCTTAGAGCATTAGTCCAGTTTTAAATACAGAAAGGGTTTACTATTCTTAACTTCTTAAGCGAATTATTAACATAATATCCTCTCTGGTTCAAACAATGTCGGTGACTGTGCTAAGTGAGTAAGTAATGGAGTCCATTACTTGAATGCCCTGAGACAACACATAAGTACACTCCATTATACCCCTTTAACGTCGCAAGAGTCGGAGATTGCGATATTTTCACTCTAATGTTGGCGCCCAACCATTGTTTAAAAGCCACTCTATTTATTCAATGTTATTACTATCGACAATTTTAAGATTCGATTTCGAGTTATTTATTCGATACTTTGAAAGCTGGCTCGGTTGAACATGTGATTATGGAGTGGAATGTTGATTACAAGAGATTTATACTTCTTAGTTTAATAAGTAATTTTTTCTTAGAATTCAGAATCACTTATAAAGTTTATTGAGATAATTAAACCTTGTGCCTAATTAGAAAGACATCCCTGAAAATTTTACTGATTAACAGAAAATAAGTGCAAAAATATGTAATTAAATCAGTGAAAACCATTCTAGCAGATTTTTCTGAAGGTCCTGTATATTTTTCAAAAAAAGTAAGATTACATATATACTTCTCAAGAAAAACGTTATCAGCATTCTGCCACTCTTAGTCTCTTTTTCTAAATAGTTTCATCACTCTGAAGTTCGTGATTTTAATGGCAGAGTACAATCGCTCTCCTTAACCGAGATTGGTTTTGAGTACAGTGGAGAATCAAATTCATGGCATGATCTATCCAGGTATTTTGAGGTCAATCACGACATTTTGTTCTTTAAATTCCCAGTATCTAATAGGGCTCTCTATATTGTCTAGTTTCCTTTAGGCTTTGTGGCCTTTTCTTCAATTTGGTTAATGAATCTAAAATGAAATCGTTTAAGGAAATATTTTCGATCAAAGAACGATATAGGAATTGAGTATGATTGCGTGCCGATTTTTGAGACTATAGTAGGGGATTCTATTCAGAGAAATGAGTACAATTTCTCTTGTTAATTACGCCTCTAAAGAGCGTTTTTGATGGAATCTGGCTTAAGGCAATTATCGCCGCTGTCATTTGGACGACTGCCATTTGTTTAATGTTTTATTTAATGTAAACATAACATTACAATTTGGGTTGTCTTTTCACATAGCTTTGTTTGATAATCCGATTATATCCGAGGTAAGCATATGATTTTTGAAGTATTTATTTTAGATTACAATATAAAACAAAATTGGCGTTTTAAATTCTAGAGATAGGTGCACACGTTGAAACTAAAATGATGAGAATCTAAAGATATAATACGCTGCAATGATGGTGAGATTCTTATGGGATTGCTTGGCAAAGTACATAAACTGTACTAAAGGGCCTGGCAGATATCCTGCCCTAAAATAAAAACCTGATTGCAGTGCCACCTACCGGGTCCAATTATAAATTTAAACTATTTGGGGATGGGTCCCCATGGTTGAACACACATAAAATTTTCGTTAATGTTGGTCCAGGGGTTTATGAGGAGTTCGGTGACAAGCACACAAATATTAGAATTTTTACGAGTTGCAAGACTCGAATTAAAATGCTGTTAGAATGAATATAGAATTTATTAGAATATATATACAATTACGTGTAACTCCGGTATAAATATAACTGAACACAACCACAGTCCAAACGTAATGCACAATTCAATAACAAGCGTTTAAAGTCCGTCACTAAACAGATTACCGAATGTACACAAGTCTTGCCTAGCGGCTGGTTATCGATGTTCTATGGTTACAAACTGCACGGATGCAATGTCTGCTCGGCCGCGTGACTGAATTTCCTAGAATCACACCTGGCTAATGACTGCCATAAAAAATTACAATAAACAATAGGCTGTTCTTCTTATAACAAATTTTAAACACAACGTAAACAAAGGAATGCATGTGTGAATTTGTCTTTTGTCGTTCGATCGATTTTACGAAATATTTCCCCTTGTAATAATATCTTGTATTCTGAATATATTTCGCTATCTGTTTTACATTAACGATTTATTCCAACGCAGGTTTGAACTGTCAGCCAGTTATTAGTTTAATGCGATTTTAAAAGGGTAAGTCTAGTCTATACCTACACACGTAGGTATTACTTTTCATTTGAATAAGTAATTTTGTAGACACGAGCGTGTAATCTATATTGAATAAATAGCCAGATGATCTTTGTTTATTCATAGTCGTTTTTCATCGGATTCCAATCCATACGACAAATATGATTTTAGTACAAAAAAACTGAAATGAGAAAATCTTGATCGAGTATTGCATTAAGAAATATATTCAATGTCCAATGGATTATACATCATAAAAAACCATTGCGTGATCAGTTGATGACGATGTAGTGGAAAACCTTTGTTCGTGTCTGGAACAATTTAAATATGATTTATACTATAACACCGATGAGCGATCATTCATGTTGCAAATGTCCATAGGAGATGGTAACCGCCTTCTATCAAGCGGGCCGTCTGCCTGTCTGCTGAACTCTTGCAAAAAAAACTTGTGAATGCTGTACCACGTTTATCAAGAAATTGTCATTTTAATTGCTCAGTTTGTGAATCCAGAAGTACAGCATACCACATATTATGAGCACGCTATTGAATTGGTAACCTGTAAAGATAGTTTTCGAAATAAATAAATTTCGTCTCTTTGATGAAATATTAGTAGGTACAAACATGTGAAGTCGGAGACAAAGGACGATTGATAACTATATTAAGAACAGTAAAGCGTTAACGACACCCGGAAAACATGATAGTCAATCACAAGCGAAAGTGAATTTCATGTTACACACCACTGAACTTGGCTCCAGGCGAATAAATTAGTTGCAACTGTGTTTTATTTGCCGTAATCGCTTGACTCTTGTCACCGTGGTACAACTATGCTATTTATACGTAACATACAATACCAATGACTTATTTTTTAATAATACATGCATAATGATATATATATATATATATATATATATATATATATATATATATATATATATATATGCAAAAATTGTATATATTAAATATATATATACTTAATACAAAATAGTGTATTTAGCAAATGGGAAAGTGGAACTCTTATAATATCGGTTCCCTTAGTGTTGCACATATTTGGTAAGGTAACCACTAACAATCGCTTATGAATATCAGTAGACCGTATTACCATTTGCCTACAAGAAACATAAAAAATAATAATTTATGAATGATTAATTGCAAGATTGCAAATTAATACTTCACAAATACACAACAATATAATTCCGAAGACACAATTGTTCGAACCTAAAACGGCATTCTTATGAAATATTATCTGGTTAATCACCGAACCCAACAGTTATACGCAAAAGACGAAAGCATAACGCAAGGGGTACATTAAAAAGACATGGCCCTCAAGAAAATAAACATTTCCCGATAAAATATTTCATTCGCCCCCGTAATTCGAGAGGCCAACAATACTAAAATGTCTCACGGCACTTGCGAAAAATCCAATCAGCAGGAAAAAATTCAATTTCGAATAAAAAAGGAAGCAATACAAAGCTAAAAGTACTTTAGGGGTCTGTCAATAAGGAGCTCTGTTTGATTAATATCTTTCCTCAAACCATTCATCAGGCCGTGAAATTGCCTAGTTCTCGGAACGAATAGAAAACATCATAATGACTAAGTAGGTACTGTTGGAAGCTAGGAAGACTAAAAAGTGCTTTTCTGTTATGAAAAGAGGGTTTTTGTTTGGTTTCTATTCTGAGAAGGTATAGAATATTTAAATTACCTGCTTAAGGGGAAGTCATTATAATTAAATAGGCAGAACCATTGTGAGAAATCTAACAATTACAAGTAGATACAGTTTTCGCCTAAACTTTTGGTGATAATGAAAGTAATTACTAAATTACTATTGTTTATAAATTACAATATATCCAAAAATACTACTTAATAATTTAAATCCCACTTAAATTGCTGAATTATTATTATTTTTTTATTGCAGGTGTTCAGCAGACATGCAGACAGCCCACTTGATGGAAAGCGGTTACCATCGCCTATGGACAATTGCAACATCAAAGGTGCTACAAATGCGCTACTGCTCTCTTAAGGAAGACTGGAACCTGGTCACTAATGTCGGAACACAACTCAAGGTTGTTATGGCGACATACTTTAGACCAGAGGTGGTAGCCATCCAGTCGGGCAAATGCCCTACCACCTTGCTGTGGGTTGTTTTGTCGCCTCTTACGACAGGCCGCCCGGCCGCAAGAAATTGAATTCTTTCTCCGTTCCTGCACGGATAAAAATATGATAATGAATAATACCTGATTATTGTTTAAGATCATGTTTATTGTCATATATCAGTTTGTCTGTTTCGCGTAAGCTCTGCTTACGCGTTCTTACGGAACTGATTTTTCTTGTATCATTATGCATTAAAACACTACAACAACTCTAAGGGTTATTTGTTTAGCTTTAAAGAACATCAAACATGTAACGATAAATCATTATTTAAATAGAGAAAAATAAAATACGATAAGGTTTTGTACGTCTACTCCTAAACAATTATTCCAAAATATTGACGTAAGCACGTCTAGTCTAGTCTTTCACCGGACAAGCAGACGTACGCAGTCACGCCACCGATATATGGTGGAAATATCAACGAAGCGGACGAAACGCTATACTTCCAATTTCATCATACGCACCGCTGAAGAGTGGAACTCTTTACCGTCGTCTGTTTTTCCTGAAGAATATAATCTTGATGTCTTTAAGTCTCGCGCGAACAGGTAACTTATGGGTTAGCGTGCTCCACCTTAGACTGGGTTTCCGCCTGACATCAGGCGCAATGTCGGTCAAACGCGAAACCCATTCACTATAATAAAAAAAAAACATACTAACAGGGCAATTGGCATGATGCTCCTATACAACAACAGTCGTCTAATGTATTTCAGCTAGAAACAAATATTTCCAAGTAAAAATGTTATCTGTTTTTCAACTGGAATTTAATCCTTCGGCTTTTATTATTTTACCCTAGGCTAATTTCATGACCATTTCAGAAAGAATAATCCTTATGAAAAACGTAGTCGATATCAGATTAATACCCAATTTTATAACAGAAATTTCTTCCAAAGTAAGCTCCAATAAGAAAACTAGTTCCGTCCTAAAAAGTACCCTAATTAAAAGAAGTGAAACTTATCAAGCGATACTTAATCTTACTCCGTTAAAATAAGGTTTAATTTCGTCAGCGATTATTTTATGAAATTTTCTCAGACCATCCCTTCTAATTTAAGTTTGTATCATGATATTGCTGAATTCTCCTCTCCATAGGTAAAAGTTGCTAACTTTGCTACCACCCGATATTCCTAACTTGTACTAGCAAAAAAGTTTTACCAGTTCGTAATTAAACTCTAATTTGATTTAAGTGAAAAGATAGACCGCTGTTTTAAAGAAAATTTTAAGTAGTTCTAAGAATTTAGGCAAAATAATTCGATTCTTATAAAGTAGCTTTAATTAATTAATAATAGTTTTCTGCCAGTTCTGTACTATTTTAGCATCGTAGTATTTTTTTGTTTTCAGACGGGTACAAGAATATTTTAGAATACCTTAGTTTAAATAATTTTAGTATGAGGTATAATAGTTCCGTTTTAACCATATCTTGGCTAAATATTTGTACGACCTACGAGCAGAAGTCATACATGAAATCTATATCAATGTTCTTAACAATATTCTTGTCATTGGCAAAATAGAAGGAAAAAGAACCCGAGGCCGTAATCTGATGCCTTGGTCCGACCGGAATCCCACTGCGTCGTTTACGAAGTCATTACTCCGTCAATGACGCACTGCATATTGCCGCCGCTCATCACTGAAAGCGATGACGAAAAATAGTGGGGAAAATTCACGACCCTCAAAAATGAGGAATACGACTCAAGAAGGAATAACGTCGCGGCACAAATAACCAAGGGAGTTTCTGTATTATTGTTAATAAAAGATATGTTCCAGTCTTCGACGGGTTTATATTCTTGTCCACAACACAGGTATCTTAATTTGTAAATCTTAATATTATGTGTGCCAAGAGGCTCCATGTAAAAACCAGAGAGGGGGTGTGAAGCTCCGGTACGTCACGGTCATGCGTTCCATTTCATTACAGTTTTACAATGGGCCAGCCGAACATGTAGAACAGTACGCTCGCGCCGTTGTGTAGGCAAAATAAATTATGAAAAACATCAACGGCCAACGGCGAAGATTCAAAAAATCTACTACGGAACGTAACCGACCGTCGTACGCACAAACAAAATATATTGTAAACTAGTTTAAAAATTAAAATATACACAATATTCGAGCAAAAGGTGCTATAAATAAAGCACCTCAATCTCGCAATGAGAGATTAGATAACTGGCAGCAAGACGCTAACAGAGTTCTATTCTTTCATGAACAAACATAATCAAGGCCTAAGAATGAAGCGTCTTAGCGCAGACTCTTCGAAGCGACTCTTGAAATCGGTCGATTAGGGGCAGGTAAGCCTATTGTCACGGTGTTTTACCTCTTATACTTTGCACGAGAAGAAAGTGATTAATCGGCACTTTGTCGAGTGGGCTCTTCTACTCTCGAGTCTTTTATTCTTTCAGGGTTGTCAAGTCTTAAACAAAATTATACATTAGCTGGGAACAAACTCTTGCTGTTTTGTTTTATATGATATTCCACCAGTCAATGAAATTTTAGTAAAATATTTTCATTCGAAAGAGGTTGTTATTCTGTTCTACCGCGAGAATACAAAAAGTGACATATGTTTTATTTTCTAGCTAGAGTTAATT
This sequence comes from Dendrolimus punctatus, assembly GCA_012273795.1. NCBI lineage: Eukaryota > Metazoa > Arthropoda > Insecta > Lepidoptera > Lasiocampidae > Dendrolimus > Dendrolimus punctatus. Next base: position 21,168,234 of record CM022528.1, on the reverse strand, counting down.
TAATGTCAGTTCTCAGGTTCTGTAACTTTGACAAAAAAAACGTCCAGTGCGAGTCAAGATCCATTCGACTGAGAGATGGTCAAATATTCGTATTCTCTAAAATTCATATTTAATCAGTGTCGGTCAAATCAAGATTAATTCAACAGTCAGCCAAGGTGGTTGACCAACTACCGAGACCGCTGAAAGTCTATTTCGATTCGATTGCAAATATGTAGTAGTATTGTAGTTTTTATAGTTATATATTTATTATTAAAATGTATGTAATCGTCCAATAATTATGTATACCACCATCGCCACTCCTAATCAGCAGTATTCTTGCCACGGGTTGTCTGGAAGAGATCGCTTTTTAGCGATAAGACCGCCCTTTGTACACAATTACAATAATACTAGTATGCAAGTTTTCTATAATGGTGTACATTAAAGTGTTATCTATCTATCAAATTTCAGTTACAGATTCGAGGCCCCAATTATTAAAATGGAATACCTACCAAGTTGAGATAAAATGCGCATTCTTGACAACAAAAAAAACTTTTTCACGGTTCTCAAACCACAAAAACTGGTCGTGGCATTAGTTCTGTGTATGGAGGTGTCAGCTGTATGTTTTTGAAAGTTAAAAAAAAAACCTAATTTTAAACATTTTCATGACCACCCGATTTTCTCCGAAATTGTTGATATTTTTTCTTCCACGTTGTTAGTTTATAAACAACTAAGTGTCCATGTGTTTATAACCATATATTTAGAAATAGGAGTATCATCTAGGTTTGAAAATAACGTTCAGTGACAACCCTGTTCCCATCTTACTTTATATGCAAAAATATAGTGGCGCCATCTGTATGGGTGCACAGTTGAGTACTCTTTTGAATATTAAAAAATATATTATATACTAGAGTTTTTACCGCGGTAGCTCTATACGTACATAAAAAAATTAGGTTTTAACTTAAGTTTCTTGTTGAATTTACACAGAAACTGTCTACAACTACAAAGAAACTATGTCAATATAGTGTGGACAGCTGCACAGCAAAACATAAAGAAAAGTCACAACCAACCTGATTTGAAGTACGTAATACGTAATGAATGACATGTGGGCAACCTGACAACGTATTTGTTATTCACAATTGCAGCGCCATCTATTTTGTTAAATCCGTCTATTCCAAGTAAACGGCGTCTTGTATCGGGATAAAACGTATCCTAAGTGTTCATTCTGGTCATAAGCCAGCCTGATATCGAGCTTCATTCATACACGTTAATTAGTTTCCAAAAGATATGCGATCGCAGCGCCATCTTTTTCGCTATTTTCGTCGGGAACGACATAATTTATCGGGATAAAAGTATCCTAAGTTTAATTTAAATCAATTCAGCAATCAGAGCTACCCCACTCCCCTATGTTTTATTTTCACATTTTTAAACGCAATGTACAACTCGAACCATTTAGAGATTTATTATAATATAGATGGCAGCACGTTCTTCATGACATATAATTTCAAAATTTCTTTAAACAACGAGAATTTCCCATTTTTGTATTTTTTAAGGTGATGTGTTTCCTTGGCTTTATTTACCTTTCGATGAATACAAAAAACATTCAATTTTACGCAATGCATGTAACAACAGTTCAGTTACCTGGAACAAAAAAAAAGAATTTATTAGCACATTGTCAATCGTGCGATTAACGCCAGTGAAAATTGAAGTGAAACTTAAGAATTTCGCCAGTATGTGTTCATTGTATTCACTTTCGTCATATTTCGTGTTAAACCACAATTATATTAAACTGATTTGAATTTAGGATTAGTATTTTTGGATTCGCGTTTATAACGTATTTAAACTTAACCTAATGAAGTAATTCAAACCTGGAATCCATTTGTTATTAGTAAATAATGTATATGTAGATACCAGATACCAGGCCACTCAGGAATTATTTCTAAAAAAGTTTTTTATGTATGAGAGACAGACTGGCTAGTTATAATCTATTATGAAAACGTTACTGTTGTGAAGGCGAGCTTGTCTTAAATGTATAAAGACTTAGGGCCGCTTGCATAACAATTGCCTTTAAATAAAATTAGTTAATCATATTAAACTGCCTTAATACGTTTTACACAAAACGTATTGACAGTTGTTTAAACATATTTAGCGGCAAATTTTGCGTTGTGCAAGACGCTAATCATATTTAAGGGTGTTTAATGCGTTTAGTGTTTCTTAAGTAAATTTAAGGAACGGTATGCAAGCGGCCCTTATTCTAATAACTCGGGCAGATTTCATACCGTATGTGCGTGCATTTTGTTTTTGTATTAGGGCAATTATTATTAAAACTATCATCTGAACCAAATTAAGAATTTTACTCCATTTTAATCAACTCCATTAAAATCTAAATTAAACGCAGTTATGGACTACAAGAGTATGAGTTAGAGTAAGTTTGCAAGTTTCTTTTCGGTTACTTTAACTCAAAAATGGATAAGATCGTAAATTATTTTTTAGTATATATTTATTATAGAGAGTTTAATAAATTAGATAATGTTACCCAAAATTAAATCTTAGAATGCTACTCCTATTTCAAGCAGTCGTAAAAAACAAAACCGAAATATTCTCTCTTTCTCTAACCAAACCTTTATCGTATTTCGTTACTGTTCATTACGTCAGTCACATAGTGATGTCGACGAAGGTCTGATATGTATACATTTTATAATGGTCAATAAACTTGAGCCAAGGTGAACGCAGGTCGCTAATTTATTGTCCTCCTTTATTTTCCTTCGAATTTTCACAACAAGAAACTCAATGCCTCGTGTGTTGTAGGCAACACGTTGAGTTTTTGCGTTTAGATCTCGTACTAAAGCGGATGCAAATTGACATTGTTGGACCATACAGACATACACTTACTTAAAAATATATTTTACACCTCCAGTGATATGTACCTCTATTTTGTAGGTTTTTCGGACTTATATTACACCAAGAGTCAGACAGGCAGACAAGCGCGACGAAAACATGAGGATTTTGTACAAAACAGGAATCGAACCCGTAGCCTCTGTGTTGTAATGAGATAAGCCTGCTAAGGCTTAGCCTGCTCAACTACAGAAGCAGTCATCCTAATCCGTCATCCCCATACTCCAATACAATTTCTGATCCCTTTATCTCATTCCCTACTACCTTCTTTGTATCCCATCCATAAAGCTTAGTAACGCGTTCGCTCTGGCACAGGTATTGCAAACGTCTATAGGTGACAAACGTCCCACTGCTGGGCTCGGGTCCCCACTTTAGAACGGACAGTATACCGGCCACGCTGGTCCAAGGCGGCTTGGCAGGTTGGACACATCGGCTACCAGATTGCTTCACGATGTTTTCCTTCACCATTGTTAGTACTTGGTTCTTGTAACAATATGAACATTAGGTCAGAAAACTGCCTAAGTGGTGCATGCGTTCCGGCCAGGATTCGAACCCGCGCCCTTTGAGTTTGGGACGCGTGCGCCCACTCCACGAGAAGCATCAGTATTTAAGATTGTTTACAAAAGTCCTTTTAAATCTATAAGCATGAATTTCATATGTTCCTTTATGCATCTATATTTGTAATTTATACATTATACTGCTATGGTCGCACGACCTTGTCGTTTCCTTGGACTTTCGCTACATTTGCACATTTGTTTACTGAACGAGTCTTTATGTAAATGTTTAACGCTAACAACCATGTCTGGAGAAATGAGTTACCAAAATAACTTCCTTTCTGTTAACTCTCCGGCTTTATCACTTCAAAATCAATCATGTCTCGGATCAACCTTGAAGGAAATCTATAGTCCTTTTTTAGGGTAATTTAATAAACTACAATGTATTGTGTATACTTATAATTTATTATTATTAATAAACTGCACCACCGTCAGTATTAAAAATCTGTTATCAAAGGTTGCCTGGAAGAGATCGCTTTTTAGCGATAGGGCCGCCCGTTGTACTATCTTTTGTGTTTTTCTTTTTCTGTTTATCTAAATGAAATGAAATTAAACAAAGAGGAGCGAGGAAGCGTGGTCCGTGAATTTCGTAGACAAAAACAATTAAAATAATATTTTCTTCAGTTTGGAACCTCGAGCCTAACATACTAGGAGAGATAAAATCTCACCGCTTTCGATGGCTCGATCACGTGGAACGGATGGGAGAGGATCGAAGCGTGAAGAGGGCCTATTTGGGACGATCGGTTTATGACGTCCGGTCGGTCGCCCCAAGTACCGTTGGAGGGACAGAGTGAAGGCTGGCCTGTGTGAGCTTCAAGCCCTTAACTGGCAAGAAATCGCACAGGACAGGAACAGGTGGCGTGTTCTCGTTTCGGAGGCCAAGACACATTTTGGGTCGCGGAGCCTACGGAGCATTGAAGTTAGTTAGCTTTCTTAAGTTTCCGTGAGTAGTATACATAATAAAACTCCCACACATTTTAATCTATACTAATATTATAAAGAGGAAAGATTTGTACTTTTGTTCAAGATGTAAAAAAATGTGTTTGATTGGGTCCGGTGATGATTTAGATTCACAATTAGACTCGGTAGATGGCGCTGGAATCGGGTTATAGATTTTATTTTTTCAAGGCAGGACAACGTCTGTTGGAACCGTTGGTATTATATAAAATTATTAGAAATAGGCATGTTGCTGAAGAGTTTCTTACGCCGCTTCTTATTTTCAAGCCATAACATTTCGCGAAGTGGTGGTAAATTGGAATAGGCTCCATAGAGTAAATAATAATCATTAACAAAATTGAAACTAAATGATTAAAATGAACCAGTTGGCGGTAGGCTAAATAAAACTTTAACAATACTCATTGACACTTGACATATTTGTTTCCGTGATCACGGCCACTGAAAAGTGACAGAAACGTCGGAATGACAAAAATCAAATAAATTACCGCACTTAAAACCGTTAAAACGTAGTTTGAATATGAAAATTAAAATGATCACATCACGTCGGTGGATGTTATCACGTTCCTCTGACAACAATCCTTAGAAACTAGTTGATAGCCCTAATAGTGGCCATATTACTTTTAATATGTGCATATTAGTTTAAGTACCGATGGCCCACTTCATCCTCTCCCTATATATAATCTTGTCTATTCCATTCCCCAATTCAACTCCCATATCACATCCCTCTACCCCATCCTAAAGCCTGGCAACGTGTTGGTTTCGCCGTTAATGTTGTAAACTTCTATATACGACGGCTGCCACTTTCTATGAGCTGGGCTGGCTGCCGGTTTGCCAGTTTCGCATTTAAAAAATCTTAATATACAACTATGTAACAGGTATAACAATAACGCCAATTACACCTTAAGGCGTAATGGTAGATCGCGTGACATATAACAATAAATAGTTATAGCTATAATGGTATGGCAAATTCGTAATAATTGTATAAAGTTAATAACATGCTTAAATATACTCTGGAAGTTTGTTATGGGGGCATATTATAAAACAGGGAGCCAATTGTGCTATATCAATATCTTGGCGTTGCGAAGATATTCAAAATACGATTCTATTGCGATAGTGTTGTAAATTCGTATTCTACTAAATCCACAATATCTTCTTGATATGATCACGGTGGAATAATAGTACAAAAATACTAATATTGCCATTAATAGAAACTGCGTTCGTTAAAAACCATTATTGAAAATCTAAACATTAATTTGCCGACTTTTTGCTAATAAACATTTATGAAAATAGAGTGGCGTTCGACGGACACGCCATTGGAATTAACAGAATATCCAAATTACCAGAATACGGAAATCTGGCAAAACTAAAATGGCAGGAAACATGAAAATACATGTGTATATGTTGTACATATACACATGTATCTGAAATTATTATTGTTATTTTCTGAAAAAAAAACAATGGTAGACTTCAGGCGGTATACAAATACCTTGTACTGGGACAGGGAATTTGTTAAGATTACTCGTCTTTAAGAGAATTGAGGGTTGCATTTTTTTTTCAATATGTGATGGTAAAATATAGCCCTTTATTTAAGTCAAATCTTAATTAATTTCGTTTCTTTCCTTTTCCCCTTCCTTTACTTCGTTTTTATGCTTAAATTACCAAATTATCTCATTTATTATGCATACATCAACCATGCAAGTTAATCTGGTAAGGATATATTATTTCGTATTTTTTAAAAGGAATAGGTACCTACATAAATAATAGTCACCAACACACCATACACCAACATAGAAGCCACCGACATTAAGCTAAAATTATCGTTTGGTTTGCTGAAAGCTAAATGCATTCTGCAAACCCACATTTCAAATGTGGTTTAATATAGTTATTAATCAAATGAGTACTTCTATCTTGAATAATTGAGAGACTTTTGAGACTGGGGCCATGGGGACGTGAGGCTTATAAACTTTATCGAAGCCAGACCAAAGGGCTTTGCTGGCCTATATTAAGGGCACCAGATAGCGTTGCCATACAACGAGTGATTGCGGCCAGCATTTTGGGAACGCTCCCCACTTATAACGCTCTGGACTACATATTTTACTTGTAAATATGTTTATAATAGTATATAATTTATAAGTTTTTTGTAGTGTCATTTAATTTTGAGGATGGTTTATTTTACAATATAATAAATAATATAATCCTTTATTTATTACATAAAATTATTATTTTGAACAATTCAAGTGTTGTTTGTTTTGATAACCATTGCCGATACATACTACCACTCTACCTGTGGGAAAGCTATTGCTGGCTTAATATTCCGATATATTAAAAAAGAACAAGGACGTATTCAAGCAACATATGTCCCGCAACCACCATGCTATAATTAAATTATCAAGCTTATCTTGATTGTACAATTCTCATCGTACAGTTCTAAATATAAGTGACATACATTTATCTACATGATAACACTAGGCGTGTTCTATAAAAGATAATAAAAATCTGCGCCTAAAATATTCTACCATTGAGCAAAACGATCAATAACAATAAAAGGGAGTGGCGAAACCACTATTTATATTGTAAACGCAATTTCACCAGACTACCTAAAATACAATAAAATATCTGATGCAGAATTTTATCAAAAAGTGTATTTTAAAACTCCAAACAAGACATGTATTTATTTGCACTGTATTGCAATACGCAATGATATCATATTCTCACATCTCAATAAAAGGTTAACGCAATATTAAGTCATGTTTTTCATTATAATACAGTTTATAGAGAGATCATAAAGTCCAACCTACTTTAAATTCATAACTTCACTTGCTAAAACCTAGTTTCAGCCAAGCGATTGACACTAAGAATGAATAACAACTCCAAAATTCACGTTTGACTAAAGACACGAGATTTTTCACACAAACCCAATTCTTGCATGAAAAAACCAATATTTAGAACACTTTTCCAGTTCCATCAAAAACCCAATATTTTTCTGTTTATTTTATAAGCGAACATTGTTTTCACTTGACAAATAATTGAAATGAATTATTAATACACAATTGACTTCCTAAATTACGTAGGTATATCACAAATTTGTAATCTCTTACAACATGCTTGCTGGTCGCTACTTTGCATATTTTTCAAGATCTTACATACTTCTTTAATAACTTCCATTAATTAACACGAGTTCACGCGTTCTTGGAAATTTAAGCTCTTAGTAGTTCATATTTCTAGTAATAACCAATTAACGGTCATTAACAGTGGTTATGTAGCTTATTAATTTTACCTTTGTTTCAAGCATTAAATTTTGTTATTTTTTGTAATGCCCCTTTGTATATTAGTGAGCCAGTCCAATTTTAACCTACACATCAACAGATAATCGTACTGAGGTGACTATTTTCGTTGGTACTTAATAATACATTCTGCTATCGTTCAATCGTAAGGGAAATCTTTTCGGATAAATAAAACAACGATTCTACAAAAAGATGACACATATTTTATGTTTATTGTAATTTATTCGACGTATACTTTTACCAAGCATTGTATGCTAAGATGACAGTAAGCTCCAATATATTTTCGTATCAAGATATATTCTTTTCGTAAAATCAACGCCATATTGTGGTAACATCGAAGGTAGAAAAAGTCTTTTGGAATTCATCCACTTATTTTGAAAATGATATTTATACTATGAAATATCACAATATACTTCAAGTCAAGCGTGGCCGAAGTCGCGTGCATATCCTAGCAATTTATATTTGTCTTTGTACAGCGGATTTAAAGCATAACATCGCATAACTTAAGTACAACAAATTTGACTATTCAACATCAGCCCGTGTGGAAAGGCGTGAAAGCCATGAAAGCGTTACAGCGACTGATTAATATTGCAGACGGTAGCTTCCGATCGATCCAGCCATCAAGTTAGATTGGACGCGCTAAAGTGATTACGTACCTAACCGTATACCTACACTATTATGGCCTTTTCACTAACGTACCGGGTCACCGATTACTGCTGTGATCAAAGAGCTTAAAGGATTTCAGTTACACACAAATAATTTCATTGAAACTTGTGAACTGAAAATTTTATATTATGCAATTTTATACTTGATGTTTCAGGTAAGGATAATAATTATAAGAACATTATCCGTGCAGGGATGGAGAAAGAATACAATTTCCAGCGGCCGGGCGGCCTGTCGTAAGAGGCGACAAAACAACCCACAGCCAGGTGGTAGGGTATTTGCCCGACTAGATGGATACAACACCTGGTCTAGAGTATGCCGCCCTAACAACCTTTTGTTGTATTCTGGCATTAGTGGCCAGGTTTCAGACTCCCTTTAGAGAGCAGCAGCATATTTTTAGTTCCTTTGGTGTTGCAAATGTCCATAGGCGATGGTAACCGCTTTCCATCAGGTGGACCGTTTACCTGTCTGCTGAAGTCAAGCTGTAAAAAAACACACATAGACAATACTTAATTTTATACACTAAAGAGTTCTTATTTTTTTTATTTAATTAAAAGTTAGTTTTAAAGATGTAATCCCGATCTCAGCGCCACCTACCGGTTCCAATTGTGAATCTAAACCATCCCGGGACCCACTAAAACACACACACAAAATTTCATTAAAATCGGTAAAGTCGTTCTCAAGTTATGCGCGTACATACATTCATCAAATTACAACGATGCTAAAGAATTTTAACTTAAAAATATTGAAGTTGATATCAGCGCACAAACTGTCCTTATACAGCATTTCAAGTTTCTCTAATAAAAAAACATAAACATTTCTATTCTTACACGAAAGCAAGAGAAAACCGTACGGTAAATGATTGTCGTCAGGTGAAGATAGTAAACTCCTAAACACCTAATAAAATGTCCAACGAGAATTTTCTATTATATCTTATTTCAGAACTTTTATAGTTTCAGTCGTAAAACTGGGTTGCGATCTCTTGTCTCCCGTTTATAGCAATACTGAGAAGTCAGTTAAGACGCGCCTTGCGCCTAATGTGAGAACAATAAGCACACTTAGTGTTGCACTCAGAGATATTAAGCAACAATTAAGGAAATAAGCTCACAACATTAAATTAAAATTTAATTATTAATTTAATTTAAATAAATGTTACCATTATCACTAATTATATTACTTAACTATCAACAGAAATACGTACGAGTATGCTTCGTGATTATTATCACGTTTATATTTTGTTCGTAATTTAGATTGTCTTGGTGAAATCTTTCATTAAATACTTTTCTCTTTGAAGGTGTTTTGTGTAGATGTACTTTTATTTGATGAATACTAACATATTCTCTATCTATTCATAACTCAACATATCGTTACACGCCGACAAAGTTAATGCACACCTGCAGTTTACTACCTTACCCGCATTTTGACTATTAGTTTGTGTTTAAAAAAATAATTAAGAAAACATCTTATTGTACTCGTTTGTGGCCGCAGGTATGCAGATTACGTTTTCTTGGAAAATTCAGTCCACGCGTTGATTGTTGTCTTGTATAATTTAGTATAAAACAATGCCCGAACGGAGGGGCGAGTCAGTCAAGCGACGATTACAATACGAGCAAGACGTGTACATTCGATAAGCTATATAGTTACGGACTTTGCGCGTGTTATTGAATAGTGCAGTTTGCACTGGTTGTGTCCAGTTATATTTGTACCTGTGTTATACGTGTTTGTATAGTTCTAATAAATTCTATAGTAATTCCAACGGCATTTTAATTCGAGTCCCGCACTCGAATTATCTTCTAATGATCATTGATATAATGTGATTTAAAGTAACAGCGTTATTGTAAGTATTCAACTTTAATTACTTAAACAATTATCTGTCACTAAAAACTCCGACATCATTGAAACCGTTTTCTCATATGAGACAAATATTTGTTTGAGAAGTTTAAATCCACTTAGATGTCAAGAATATTTTCTTCGAGAATCTTTCTATAAAAAATATGCATTAATAACCATGTACTTATACGTACGTACAACCAAATTACATGAATATTTTGTGAAAAGGGGATAAATATAAATTCTCAGATTGAAACTAAACAGTAGTAGGAAAATGAAACTAACATAAACTTATAAGTTTTTGATCAAATTAAAAGCTAAAAATAAACTAACTTCTAAATAGTACAAGTAATTAAAGACAAAACAATCGCTGCCAGATGGGAGCTTACCCAGCCAGCTGTCTACATTGCCGCCATTATATGTAGGGCAATGCTCATTCGTTGAGCGAAATATGAGTCAGCAGAAATTTTCTAGTTCGTATATACTATGAGCATGGAAGTATATATTAATATTCTTTAACCTCTTAGTAGTAGTTAGAAGTATAGTATTTAACATCACGGGATCACCGAACTAGAGGGCGGCCCACTCTTGATTCAACGAGACAGGATAAATTGCAACAGCATAAAGGTATCGCCACTAAACTAATAATGCAACCTTAATCGATTTTTGGTCGGAACACAACTCAAAGTTCTTATGGCAGCATACTCTTGACCAGGGGTAGTAGCCATCCAGACGGGAAAATACCCTACTACCTGGCTATGGGCTTTTTTATCGCCTCTTAAGACAGGCTGTCCGGTCGCAGGAAATTGTATTCTTTCTCCGTTCCTGCACGGATAAATACCGAGTACACATTGATTTTTTCTAGTAAATTCGTGAAAATTATGAGGCTTAAGTCGTTTTCTTTACGTAACCAGGACACTTTCAATCAAGTGGGCCGTATGCCTGGCTGCTCAACGCTTACAATAAAAAAAATCGCGAAAGTTTAAATCGACATAAAGTGCATTTTTACAAAAACGAATAAAAAGTAAGTGTTGCATCAATATTTCATTTCCACGATTTTAAGCTCGATTTAACTCGTTCAATGCAATTATCCATCGGACGTTGAGGCTAATCATGAATAACGATCATTACACAGTGAAATCAATATATAATTGTGCACTGACAATCAGTTTTTGTCGCCCGCTCATGGATGGTAATTTGTCACTTTTGCTATTTAATTGTACGATGGTGCAAGGAAAAAGCAGACACGAATACATAAAATAACCATATATTATTATATGGTTGACAATATGAGGAAGTTGGTAGGACAGGAGAAGCCTTTATAGAGCATTGTATTGAGTCAAATATATCTATTCAAAACATGAATATAGGTTTGGTATATTTATCAATGTAGTTCCTAAAGTAGTAGAATGAAAAACAGATATAACTTTCTTTGAATAGTTGTTTGTTTCTTACTTTACGACCTTGTGAGTAAATAGATTAATACACGATTTGGTATGTATATATATGAACTTCGATTCCATATACCGTAGAAACTATCCCATTTTTAGAAGTACAAAAGTATCTATACTATAATAAATGTGTAAATGGTTCGAGTTGGCACAAATCGTTAAAACCTCAAACGTAAACCAAGGTAAAAAATAGTGTTTGAGTGGGTGCGAGGTTGAAGACTCGGTAGGTGGCGCTGGAATCAGGTTCTAGATTTTTATTTTTCCAGGGCAGGACAGCTAATTTAAATTTTTGACTCAATATGATTTTTTAAAATATACCTACGAATCGCTTCAGCTCCAACTAGTTCTGCAACGTAACTGTCCCATAATTACTAGCGTGACTAGCGTAATTCTGAACTAAATACGGTCAGCGGTGATTTTAATTGCACCAAACGCGTAATTAATTAACGTTATCAAATATTTAGACTTAATCACCTAATAATCATTGGAGTTAACAGTTTGCAGTTGACATTTCAAGAGACCTCTCCTGTGGATGTCATTTGACACTAAAGTTTCAAAATTGCTACATCGCTTTAATGTACAGTCCGGGTATGAAAAAGTTCGTCACCTTAAAGTCGACTCTTGATTGCACGAGTATAAAAAACAGTACCGCCAACATTTTAATAAATATTACGTTTGTTACGTTTATAAAATACAGAAACGTGAAAATTAAAATTGCAATGTTGACAATGGTAGACACTGTGATTAACAATAGTTTTAATCATCAGAAACAAAGATGATGATGATGATGATATAATCAATTATACTCTCATCATAAATATTAAAACCAAAAAAATGTTTAAAGACCTACGTAAGAAACTCTTGACATTACCCGTGATCAGAAGGCAGCCAGCCTTCTGCATATTTCGCACAACCAATAAGTATTACCATATAGTGTGGCAATGCAACCAGCCTTCTAGACACGCTCCCCGTTGGCAATGATCTGCTACATAGTGTATTTTAGTTTTAATATCTTTGTTTTTTTTTATCTAAATACTATTATAATTCATATAATTATATCTTTATATTATCTTATATTATTATATTTAATTAATAAAAATGTTTACCCCCCTAAACATTAATTTTCGACAATATAGAAAATCAAGCAACTTTGATTTAAGTACTTTTAAACTTTCTTGTCACACAGTTTTGTTAATTCCTCCTGTTCTGTGACTTAGTTTAAAAATACATGTGCTCCCGGATCGTTAAATGAATCAATTTGAAAACTGGTGAATCTTTTCATACCGTAACTGTACAACAACATTGGTTTCTTTTCGTTAGGTTCTTTTTAAGATATGGGCTATATTCAATTACATATTTTTTCGTGTCATTTAACCAATGGTCATTTAGATAGATCAACCAAATTGTATCAATTTTGGTGAAATACTGAAAACTGAAAGGACACGACGATATTTTATGATATTTTTAGAATTTGGGATTCCAAATTCTAATTGCTGATTAGCAATGGCCATGTGTTTGAATATGAGTAATGAGCAATATAAAGACATGTAATAAGCTTAATGTTTGAATGATTCAAGTTAATACGGATCATCCTTGTTGATGCATCCAAATTGATAGACAGAAAGCATCCGTCTAATATTGGCTTAAATGAAAAAAAGGAATTTCCAAATTACACTAGTGTTATGGTAATACACAACGGGGCCTACAACTACTCTGGAGCCGATCCCAATCACCCAGACTATAATAACACAGGAGTATATTCGATCCCGAAATTTACCATGCCAGGAATACAGGAGCCTCTGCGTTGCAATGAGATAGTCCGGCAAAGGCTTAATCCGCCAAACCACAGAGGCCATCTAGTGATAATAGTGAAAAAACACAGGTAAAACAAATTCCTTGAAAATCAGTTTAAATTAAAGTATTTATAACAATTTATTCCCTTCGAAATCAAAATATATATTTATTAATCGTAATAAATGACTTCAGCATGTGTTGATATTTATCTGACACAAAAAATATGTAACCCGTATCGTAATAGACTGTAAGTTTCCAAAAATATTTTATGGCGTTCCATTTTCTAAGTCGTAGGAAGCCAATAGTTTTGTTGTTTCCAGGACAGGCTACTTTTGGAAATACTAACATAAACGATAAAAGGACTTTCACCGCGTGAGTCACCAATCTGTTCAGTGAGTATTGCTAATCCATTGTCTGCAACCCACACGCCCAGGCTTGAATGTAGCTTAATTTAAATCTATAAAGTATTTAGTGTATATTCAAGGTTATATTTTATAACAGACACTTTACATATAATATCGGTATCCCTTAAAACAAGCTAGGGAACATAGCCTATTTCGCGAGCCATTTCTTTTAAACTCCCTACCCAATATGGCAACACCTCGCCACTCTTCAGTTTTCACGTAGTAATTCATAAATGTGTTTTTTGCAAACAGGAAGTCAAAAAGGCTCATTAGCCGTTAAAAATGTGCTAAATGCTGCCATATTTAAGTACATCTCGAAAAAGAGCAAGAGTTTCCTAGAGGATATTGACTACGTGACCAAGCGTGGTATTATGAAGACCTCCCTCACTCATGAACTGGAATTGAATAAAGAAGTACAGTTACAAAGAGCAATACACATATCTAAGAGTTATTAATTAAAATGATGTGCTGCCTTGTGTCTTGTCACAAATTGAGACGATCCTAAAAGCAATTTTGCTTGCATCAATGATCATAGCTAAGCAGCCACCATTCCGCAAAATCTGTCGCGTCCCCCTGGGGTATCTTCCAAGGACATATATATGGTCATGAAATAATTATAATTTTCCAATATATTCGTAAAGCACCGTATATTATGTAGCTACTCATAAGGACGAATGTAGTATTTAGACTCAAACTTTATCTGTTAATAATAAACACGACAAATAGACACGATCTAAAAAAAATATTATATAGTCTATTCCAGTTGATTTTTTAAATAGCTTTAGTGTAAATACGGCATGTTTAGAATTTTATAATATTACAGATTTTCCACTGAAAACAACTTTTTCAAACGATATAATTATGTGTAGCACCCTTCACGTTATTTATAAAACAAAATATCTAATGTTTGTTCGGCTAACGCACTATCCCTGCTGTCACCAGCGCGTTCTATTTCTGAGATTTGTCCCAACCTTATTATAGGATATAATTTTAACGACAATAATATTTTTCTTAAAAATCTGGTAACTCTAGCGATAATAGTGTCAACACATGGATAGATAGCACGAAAATTTTATACGCTGGAGGTATGAAGATAGCTTTTATGTTCTGTCATAAAATATCGGCATAAAATATCTTTGATAATTTTCAGTTTTGCCAGTGAATATTCGAATATTTATTTTAATATATGTCATAAAACGGCAAAGTTCGAAATGCGTCCGTTTAAAGACACTGTGAAGATATATCACTTGACTCTTCTTCGTATTTGGGCATTCATAACACAAACGTCTTCATCAGCAAATAATACCTATAATATGTATGACCAATGTTTATGTGTGCAAGTGTATATATGCCTATATATATACAAATATACATACATACACACGTGTGTGTTTGTGCGTGCGTGCGTGTATGTGTGTGTTTAAATAGAATAAGTGTTTCCTGTAAACGCGAGGGTGTTTTATACATCACACGGAAACTTCACAGGTTAAATGGTGCCATACTACTATTTTGCGATGTAAAATTAATATTATAGATAAAGGAGTAAAAGTAAAAGTAAAAGAGGGGTAGAGTTTGTACAATTCATTTAAAAATAAGAAAAGAATTAAGAGGGCTAATTCGTCACAGATTTAGAAAATCCAACTTTTAGAATGTTTGTGTCTATCCGTTAGGGCATCATGTGAAAACTACTAATAGTATTTATATCAAATTCGATACAGCTAATTTATATTCCGGAGTCAACATTTAATATACTTTTTATTCCGATAAATGATGTCGGTGTCGTGACATAAGCGAAAAGGCGTGCGGTCGTGTTTTATAGTAATTCACTAACGAGTTCATAATTAAGGCAATATGAACGAAGTTTTGCTGGCACAACTAATCGTACATAAAAAGTTACATTTAACAGTGGCTAAATACAAAGGCGAGTAATACTTAAGGAATTAAAAGAAAGTTTACGAGAAAATAATGTTCATTACTTGTAGCAGTATATGGCATTTCGTGCTATTGTTATTAGAGCTCTTTGTACCTTTCGTCTATCAAATTATCGCTCATCCCAGCAGACAGTTTTGGCTGGCCTAATTAATACTATTCCTAACAACTATGTACCACTTGTAATGTGCAATATCCGCCCAACAGCTCAAACAACTGTATCTAACTACCAAACAACTATACAGGTAAATCTTTCAAGGCCAAATTCTAGAGTATGCTAAATAGCGAAAAATAACCAAAGTAGTCTCGAGAGCGATTTTAACGAAAACAAGTAGTATAATTTGATTTTTGAAAAATCAATTACCTTTGTCAAGAAACAAATCGGCTGATTTAAATAAAAAAAATCCTGTTTTATTACACCAAATCATAGTGTAGCTTGTAAGGATCAATTTCTGTGAAAGAATATCAAACGACAAACCGTAGGGCTATTTTTGAACAGAATGTTCTATTTTCTATATCATTATTAATTTGTATGTCTTTCAAGACCACGGGCCATGAAAATGGCCCGGACTTTTGGAGGGCTTGCGTGGGGCCATGGGGAGGCCAACACGTAGAGGCCCCTTGACAAATTTAATGTAAATATGTGGCGTGACAATGACCGGCGATTATCCCTGTCTACACCATATAATAATGCACCCAAGGACAGCCCCGGCCAGTGTAGAACTATTGTGGGAAATGAGGACAAAAAGTACCGGGCTATTGGGGTGAACTGTTAGTGGTACTAGCGGTCTGGGAATATGGGGACTATGACGCCTTCCCGTCGCAATGTTCAGGGAACATGGAAAAATGGGCAGACGGTGACTCGCCACTCCCTGCATGGGCCCCTAAAAATGCCATAAAAGGCTGGGCCAATCATTATTAATATTGTTAGTGTAGTTACATTCCGACACCAACACATACAATTGTTACATACGCACACCTGTGCGCATGTCTTGCTACACTGTGTACAGCCAGGTGGCTGTCATAAAACGCAGTTTATTACCTTTCCTACATTCAAAGTTCTTTTGTTTACTTTGTGTTTAAATTTGCAATTAAAGAAAACATCCTTTTGTTATCGTACTTGTTTTATGGCGGTTATTGGTGTCGAACTTAATCCCTGTTGTTATTAATTACATCGAAGCTTGCCAGATGTGCGGATTAACTCGATGAACTCGGCCCCTTTGTTGGGATTATACAGTTTAGTATAAACAATGCCCGAACTAGTACTTCCGATTAGCGATATAATGACGGACTTTGCGCGTGTTATTGAAGCGGACAGTTTATGCAGTGTGAGCTGGTTACATCCAGTTTTATTGGTACCTGTTATATACGTGTCTGCATAGTTCTAATAACTTCTATAGTAATTCCAACGGCATTTTAATTCGAGTCCTGTAGCTCGTAACAATATTAATATATTTAAACCATCCAAGCACGAGATATTGGCCTTGGTCAAGTCTTCATAAAATACTATGTCTCTACAAATCGACTGTTAAGCCGTATACAGTAAACAATTAGCTCATTCTGGTCGCATACTTTGATTTATTGTTGCCGGTAAAGAGTATCGCAGACAATTTATAGTTTTTCGTGACTTACATATCATTAGACGTTAGTTTATGCGCAATTTATTACAATGGCTAATCGTTTGCTGACGTTTGGATTCATTATTGTTCATTAATTATTGGCATCGTCATTTATACCCAATATCAAAATATCTGTGATTTGAATAAGTGCCAATATTTATATAAATTATCACTTTTAGAATTATGTCTCTTGTCTGAAAGTTGGTCTCGAATGCGCTTAGAAACAGCTCAATGGTATTCAATGAAACTTAAGAATTAAAACTAACTCTCATTTGGCTAATGTTTTAAAACGTTCAATTCATTACAAAACAAAGATCAGAAGAACACAATACCCATCGAAATAATAAGCTTGTTTTACGACGTAAAGACGGCCTTATTACAGCAGACATGGCGCATACACAATGGCGTCGAAACAGAAAACCGCGGGCGTCAAATCGATTTTGTGTATCCGAAACGCAAGTATCTTTATAGTGGCAGGTTATTGAAATCACTTTGCGATTTTCTTCTTCATTTATTGCAGAACCTCGGAAATCCGAGCACCAAAACCTTACCTCCGCTCGGATCTACCGTGAAGAGCGTGGACAATCTATGCTAAGGCATTTATGAAATATAAGTTTTTCCGAACTTTGAAACATATTTTTATTGTGAGGTTTAGTGGAGACGAAGTCTTTTGTGTCGAGGCGTAATCCTGTAATCATGAACCATTCGGGATAGCGTAAGGTCGTGTTGATGTCCTGATGGCATGTTCGGATCTCAAATGAAAATCACCCTAGTGTCCATTACATCACCGTAATGTTAGAGTCTGAGAATTGTCTTGAAACTAGGTTGTATAGATGCGTTGATATCTTAATCAATTTCTGCATTCCATCTACACAAGGACTCAACACTTGTAGGTGTACGTAGAATATTTTGTGCACGACACTTGTTTAAGACGGATGTGCTTAGTTAAGAGCCGTATTGCGTTGTAGGACACCGGCGCGCAACCAATTTGCATGTGATACTAGACACAATTGAAGATACGCCGCATTTGTGCCAAAAGTTCATTGTGTCAAGACATTGGATGAAGTAATCTAGGGTAACATTTTGATTGCAATTTCAGATGTTAATTGTGTAATACACTGTGGCAGTTAAGAACTTTATGTATACGAAGTTTTGTTGTTAGTATAACTTGTTAATATGATTAATTATCGTCTTTACATCTTTGGCGTTTTGGTATCAGTTAGGATACTTGTTTATAACATATATTTTAAATATTTTGTGTTAAACCTGCCAAGCCGTCGTGGTGAATCTTGGCGAGTATACTGTCCGTCCGTTATTGCGGGAGTCCCGGACCCAGCAGTGGGACGTCTTTAGGCGATTATTATTATTATGTATATACATAGATGATAAAGTATATAAATTTCACTTATAATGTAAAAAAAATGTCTTCATTAAAATTTTTAATATAGAAAAACAATATATCACATAGACTTGTCCACATCAACAGAAGCCTTAACCTGATATTAGACGGTTCATTCCTGTCTTTCAATTAACATAAATCAACCAAAGTGATCCATATAAATACAAACTTGGATCATTCTATGTCATTGAATATTGTCTTATGCTGTCAGTTCTGTATCTTTCAACCAAATTAATTAAATTTGGTTGATCTGTCTAATAGCGGCAGTACTTACATTATAGGTTTGTGGCATAGATCATTATGTTGTAACACGCCGACAAAAGTGAATGCACATCTGCAATTTATTACCTTTTCGACCTTTTCGGATTTCTTTTGTTTACTTTATGTTTAAAATTTGTAATTAGAAAAGCAGCCTATTGTGTATTGTAATCCTTTATGATGGTCGTTAGCCAGATTCCAGATTTGATTCTTGGAAAATTCCGTCCACACAGTCGAGTATTGTGTTGTAAAGTTTAGTGTAAAACAATGCCCGAACGGAGGGGAGAGGCAGTCAAGCGACGATTACGATACGAGCAAGACGTGTGTAGCACATTCGAAAAGCGATATAGTGACGGACTTTGCGCGTGTTACTGAATCGGGCATTTTGTACTGGTTGTGTGTATTGTGTGTGATATTTGTACCTGTGTTATACGTGTTTGTATTGTTATAATAAATTCTATAGTCATTCCAACGACATTTTAATTCGAACGTAACAAATTTTAGAGACGCAGACGTTATTGAAAAAGATATTTTGTAAGTGCTTAAATACACTTGTACATCAGTGTTACTACTTAAATAGTGGGCGACCCTCTCTTAAGCATCTGTGAATTGTAAGCACTGACTCATTCATAAGTCATGGCCATTATTATATCGTGTTCATAATAGTTTCCGTTTTAATCGTCATTGACGAAGAATCGCGTTCAATTCTTACCCATATAAAAAATTGCACTAGGCTAATTGCCAATAATCGAAAGTAAACATATCCATACAGATAAATAAAATTGAAGTGAGTAAGCCTCATCGAAACTTCGCATAATAAATCAATAAATACATATATCGTAACCACAGAAACATAAGAAAGAATAACTTTGTTCAATCATTTTATAGCAACACATTCAGATTTATTACCAAGATGACATAAAGAATGGGCTCAACCTGGCCTGTTGACCTCAAACTTTCCTTATAGTCATCCCGTTCCTCGCAGTTATTAACTCACTATTCCAAAGTTTTTATATCATCTCTAATTTATACAACAATTTCATAAACGTTTAAATCAAAAACAAATGTAACATTTACTCAGTTATCCAGAGATCTGAACGCATGGCGAATGGTAGAGTAACTGAGTCTGCCTCGCCTCACTCACCGCTTAAATACTATAAGTACTAGAAAGTACCGTCAATTAAATGTTCGCAATCTAAAATATCCAGCAACTTGATAGTATCTGTGACAAATGCCACCAAAACGTTAAGTACATATAACAGTATCGTATTCACTAACTAACCTTGTTACCCAATGCAACAGATCGATAAACATCTGCCTTAATATAGCTATTGTTTCGTGATACCTAACATAATCTATTAAATTATGACATTATTTTAGGAGTAATTACTACAACTGTAGCATAGGATGGTCGTTAAAAATTAAATTTCTTGCGACGCCCCCTAAAAAGCTTCCTTTTAATGAAAAAACACTGGGATTTTTTTAAATAATTTTTTCAAGTCAAGACATCACGTGCCTCAAGACGATTCAAGTTAAAACTAAAAATATAAGAATAATTGAAAGATAAGCTTGAATCACGAAGAATTTTAAACTTTTCTGAAACTATAATTTGAAATTCATCACTGAGAATGATAATACGGAAGGTATTTCATTGTTAAAACTTTTCCAATCTTAAAATAATTATTACTTCTAAGTATGAAGAAGTTTCCTGAAAAACATGATATTACCCAAAAATTATCTCGAATCGTCTTGAGGCACGTGTTGTCTTGACTTGAAAAAATGATTAAAAAAATCCAGTGTTTTTTCATTAAAAGGAAGCTTTTTAGGGGGCGTCGCAAGAAATTTAATTTTTAACGACCACCCTACTGTAGCATCATAGTATCTCTTACAAAAATATATCAACTTCCATAAACTTAGTTTGCCAACAATTGTCTGTTTCTAGTGTCAAAATAGAAATGTAAAAAAATCAATGGGTATTTCGAAAAAATTCGGACCAGGAGTTTCCAAAAATGCGATTTTTCTAGATGTTCCGGCTAATCGGTGAAACAACTGGTTCTGATTTTGACGAGACTATTCGTTAACGGCTTTATTTTAAACGCTTTAAATATAACCGTATAAACAAATACATACTAAGCATACACACACATACATACATAGAAGCATAGAGAAACTTTTATTCTCAAACCATTAAAGAAAACAGTTTATTTAGTTATACTGTTTGTTTTATTGTTTGCTTCCAAAGGTACGTAGGACAACGAAATTCACGTACCTAGCATATCACACATTCATAGAATTCCTGAACACTATTTAGACTATTTACATGCGCATCTTATCTCATGACAACGAGGGTACGATCTTTCGAAATCATGAATGGTATGACTCAAACGTTTACAAAGCCAGCTGTTGTAACCACATGCGGTTATTTAAATCTCCTATAATTATAATTGTTTGATATGTTGTTACTGAACTATGCTGATGATCGTTTGTAGTTGTGAAACATTGTTAAACTAAACTAGTTTCGTTTTGTTAGAATATTCAGCGAGTTTGAATTCCGTTGATAGTTACAGTGCCAATGGCAATAGAGATCAACTGCAAAAAGCGTTGCAATTACTGGTTTTTATGTAAATCAGTCTATTTTACAGCAATCTGTTGATAACTGAAACTATAGTTTGGCGGGGAATGTTTAGTTTAGATGAAGGTAACTATGTAATATTAATTTAAAGCACTATGTAATATATAGTAAAACGCAACTACGTATCTGAATAAGAAATATTTCAACTTCACCAATTTTCATTTTAGTGAATAATATTTTTAACTTGGACTTCTTGATCTGTCTACTACACAGAGGTAAGAAAGTCGGTGAGCGTCTGTCGCCGCGCCTCTACTAGAGGCGCCAGTAATAATAATACCCGTAATAAAGTTGTGCGATAGTTGCAGATCTGAGCCTTCTGAGCGTAAGCGGCCACCAGTCTCTACTCGCACATCGCTGACAAAACATCCCCAAAAATTTGATTTCTGATCAAATAAAAAAGTCACTTAACAAAATTCTCGAGTATCATATCACAAGTAAGTACATAAGAGCATGGTTTAGCTTATTTAATGCGAGTAAAGGTTATTCTGGAACACAAAACCTCTACAAGCGTAAGTCGGCATTCATCGGTGAATGCCATAGTGAGGGACACATGGGTTGGCATCAGTAATATGGATAGTGTCTGTTAAGGTGCCTTAATTGTCTTCGATGACCTAGGCTCCGTATTCTATTTATAGTCATAAAGGATTACCTATAGGTATGTATATAAGACAAGTATCATTAATTGTCCTCGTTTATAGTTTAGTACTTTGATAAAATAAATTCTTTATGTATATTTTAAGTGAAATTTCGGTAATTATATAAAATATTGTGGATTGTAGTAAATTTGTTTATCAATTGTATTGATTTCTTTTATTTTGCACCTAATAATAATACACATTTTATTGCCTAATAATAAGGCAAGTGCATACAATTCATGAGCTATGCAGGCATAAACCAATTTCTTGTCACGAAAATAAATAGATAAAAATATCGACACTACCTGCAGCACTTTAAGGAGCAGATGTCAGATCTAAAACAATAAGTGGGTATAGATATGGTGATACTCATTGGCAGATTTAGTCTGTATGGAAAATATTGCAATGCCCCACCTCTATTAGGGTTGCACGGCGGCGATTTTCTGCTCTGTGGTCTACTACGCAGAGCTAAGAAAGGCGTCGCGAACGAAGATCATGCTCTGTGGTCTACTGCATGGGATTGTTTAAGAGTAATAATTTCCTCCGAGGAAGTAAGCAACGCGTTGGCGGCTCTCCTGGTGTTGCAAACTTCATCCGTACGTTTGCAACACCAGGAGACATGGCGGTGGTTTTCTTTTCATCAAGTAGGCTTGGATGTTTGCCTGCTTTAGGCAATAAAAATACGACCATTCTTGTTCATTATCAAAATTTTCCAATCAACACAACACAACAATTAGTTCCTCTTATATCCCGAATATTATATCCACATCCCTAAAGTGTTTACTTTTCATCGCGATATTTTTGTATTCCATCTCAAAATGTTTATTTTCCATCAGCGAGTATCCAAACATTTTTAGAAGTGCAACCGCAATAGCCTTTTCTGCATGGCTCCAATTAGCAACGGCGTAGTCCAGATGTCAACATAGCATCGCCTCCTTTAATTGGGAGCGTGGATAAACATTCACTAATTTGGAAACATTGCCGACCTTTGCTTTTAGTTAAAAGACTACCATGCTACTAAAGGTACTACTACTTTACTAGTTACTACTACTATTTTACTAGAGGCTGTTATTCTACTAGAGGCTACTATTTTACTAAAGGGTACTATTCTACTAGAGGTTCATAGTTCACTATTGCGCTTGCGCAATAAATTTAAAGATTTAAAATGACAGAATTTACTTAGGACAAAACTGTATTCTTGTAAATTGATGGCCTCCGTGATTGAGCGGGGTAAGTCTTAGCCGGCCAAACTCGCTGGAAAGCAGAGGCTCCGCTTTCGATTCCTGGCATGGTAAATTTTAGAAACGAACTTTATTATTTACTATGGCATAGGTGTCTGGGATTGGACCCCAAGGATTTGTTGTATATCACCCACGAGCGTAACTTCCTTAGCTTTGCGTGCGTGTTTTTCTGCCGTAGAAAAAATACGACACGTCATCTTAATAAAATTACTAATGTCTCACAGAAATTTGATATTGATTTTATATACACTTCTACATATAAAAATTAATTTTTATGCTTCTTATATTTTTTAGTATGAAATATTAATAATAACAATAATTTTTTTAAACATTCGTAATTTTATCATTAAGATTAGTAAAATACAGATTTGACATAAGTAAATTCTTTCAACTTAGATCTTCAAAAACATTTATCCATTTAAACAGCTCCTTAACGATAGATCTGTCTTGAATTAGATTTAGATTAGAGCCACCCGGCGTCCCACCAACACCTGATAACCTCGCTCGCAAGTTGTGTCTACGCGCGGACAGCGAATAACTACTCGGCGACAACCTGCTACTCGGAGTGATTCACCTATGGATCTAGTACCAATCGTTCACAGACTACTCAGTGACGTTCACTCGTTGACGACGCGAGATTCACTGGTTAACAACGCGGCGTCCACCCTTGAACGGCTATGCTTGGTGACGGGTGGCTTTAGAGCCATTTATATACACGTATGATTTCAGTCTGTTTGTTCATTTCTGAGTATGTATAACCCTAAATATTCAAAAGTGAACAATAAAACAGATAATTATGTTCCAATCCATTAAAAATCTATTAAACAAAGGCATGTTAGAAATCACAGATGGCCATAGCGGTCCCATTACCGGTACACGCCGCAATCAAGGTAAGTAACCTGCATCGCTATGAATCACTAAACTGTATTCGCTTTTATCTTTACTTCCCACTCGGGTAGGCTTTGTGGAATATAAATAGATTTTCTTGTAATATATGGAATAAATAGAATAGAATATCGATCAAATGAAAGAACATAAAATGCACATTCTTAAAACGTTGTGAATAAAAACAAACCTATAAGGAGAACGTCTTTTAGAAAAATATTACTCATTTGCTGTTATTTAAATCAAAATGGAACTGTTAATACAAATAGCCTTTGTCCAGTTTCCATCTAATAACCAAAAGCACGTATTTATTCTTTTTACAAGCATAGTATATTTCATAATGAATAAATCAAATTATCTATATATATAGTGAAACCTGGTCAAATGAGACATCAAGGGACCTGCCATGTGGTTTCACTTATAGAGGTATTATGGAGTAAATGAAGTAATTATGAATATTTATGTCTTAATAAAAAAATATTATTATTATTTTAAAAAAGAGCAGCTGTAGGGACAAAGCATCATTCTCACGTGTGTCGGATGTACATATCATACCATGGGTGCTCTAGGGCAGCTCATTATTGTACGAGAACCATAACTCATAGTTAATTTTATTTTAGCATTTTATTCTTTCTTCGGAAGACAAATAAAACAGTTTTTCAAGTTTATATTATTTTAAATTAATGTATTCTTTTGTTTTATAAATCTCGCAGTACCGAACAGTACAATTACGATTAAAACGAGCTGTCGATGGTAACAATTTATGATTAACGGAGTGTTCTTTTTCTGAATGCAGCGCTTAAATATAGAATCACAGCAGTTGTGCACATAACAACACGGTGCAGACGACTGCAAGCCGTACTGAAACGAGACGCTTGATTTAACTATAGTTACTTTGGCCATAAAACCATATAAACTAAAATTAATCCATATGACTTTTGGTGGGAGCTACAAAGATTCTTATCTGTAAACTAATCATTAGGTGTCAATTTGTAACAAGTCCACGTCTGATCAGGAGAACAAAAACAGCAGTAATAGGATGGGTCGAGCCGGCGCGCGGCGCCCTATATTCACTCGTAAGCCGCTTCCACGGAAGGCGATGTGGTACGCAGCTGGTTCGCAAGTTTTTTCTATTAACTATTTTGTTACTTTGTTATAATGTAAAACTAATTGCGTTGAATAAAAATATTTAATCTTCTTAGTGACATTGCTTCTAGAAAACTAAAATATACTGTTTCTCCGCTTCTATCAGATCTCGTTTGTATTAATATGCAATGCAAGATTACAAAATGTGTATGTATGAAAGACATAATAATACTAACTTGAATTAACTGACATATACGTTTTGTACAAAACTTTAGCACTAATTATTTACACAACTTCACTCGTATTTTCGTCTCTGTTCCGCGGGAAACCTCACGTTTTTCTGATTACAACGCATCCTATTTACAGCAATTTTATAATAACAACAAAAATCTTGTAACTATAGTGTTGCATTTAAGAGATAAAATCAAGAAATATTATTATAATTATCTATTAATATTTATCTCCGGTCTTTGAAGTAGCTAGGTATATCAAATTCACGAAAATATTTTCATGTCCCACAAAGATTAAACAAACGCATTCCCATTTATAAATTACTGTGTGATCATAGGCTTATAAGGAGACTTCTAACGAAAGTCCCAATAACTAATCACTTATGATAATTTGTGACACTCTAACGAGTAAGAATAATTGCTATTCTCATCAGATACATACATCACAGCTGCAACGACGGGAATCCCAGCAGCCGCGCCGTGCACATTTTTTTATTTCTATTGACGGATACATTACCCGAGTACAGGACAAAACAGTCAAATTTTATTATTGCTTTTAAAACACATTTGAATAATAATTCACAATACTTGTAACAGATGTCGATACTAGGTAATGATGTAATTTTTTTACATGCATAAAATGTAGATATACTAGAAGTTGATCTAAACAATGGAAGAATTACCATTCAACCATTTTTTTTCATTTTGATACCTATAAATGACTATTACATTGTTGCATGAAATAAGTAAATAAACCAGTTACCACCGGTAAAGGTCAATCTTATTAAATGGTATAATGAAAAAATGTGATATTTTTATTTTAACTTTGAAATTCAATAGATAAATTAAATGCTTAAACATCTGTTCATAAAAAAGCGAGTATGAAAAACAAGTTCCAATCATAACAATGTTCTTTTACTTTCAAGTGTAGGTCAAACGTTTTCCATTCAAAGCACGTCATCATTGTTTATTAATCTTGGTCCGATTACAAACAAGGGAGACATTGACTAATGTTGCTCTGCGATTGGTTAACAAATCGTAAAAGATGCAACATAAGTTTAATACTATATCGCAAGCGCTATCTTTTCATTTTTACATATAGTATAGTCTTGTATAAATATTATAATGTCAGTCCATAAATGTCCCACTGCTGGGCTCGGGCCTTCTATTATAGGGAGTAACGGACAGTATACGCGCCACGCTTGGCCAAGCTTTACTTTCGAATTTATAATATTAATAGGGAATCCCTATTAATCCCTATTAATATTATAAATGCGAAAGTAACTCTGTCTGTCTGTCTGTCTGTCTGTTCCGTTTTCACGTAAAAACTACTGGACCGATTTGGCTGAAACTCAGTATATATATATTTTCGATACCGAGGATGAACATAGGATACTTTTTATCCCGAAAAATAGGATAGTTTCCGGGATAACATGATATTTGTCTGTTTGTTTGTTATGCTTTTACGGAAAAATTACTGGACCGATTTGGCTGAAATTTGGTACGTATGTAAATTAAAAACTGAGGATGGACGAGGGGTAATTTTCATTTTGGCCTTTTTGGTAATTTTGGCCTATTTGGTAATTTTGGCCTTTTTGGTCATTTTGGCCTTTTTGGCCTTTTTGGTCATTTTGGCCTATTTGGTCATTTTGGCCTTTTTGATCATTTTGACCTTTTTGGTCATTTTGGCCTATTTGGTCATTTTTCCTTTTTGGTCATTTTGGCCTATTTGGTCATTTTGGCCTATTTGGTCATTTTGGCCTATTTGGTCATTTTGGTCTTTTTGATAATTTTGACCTTTTTGGTCATTTTGACCATTTTGATTATTTTGGCCATTTTGGTCGTTTTTGCCTATTCCGTCATTTTAGCCATGTCGGTCACTGTGGTCTTTTGGTCATTTAGACCATTTTGGCCTTTTTGGTCAAGTTTTGTAATTTATTTTG
The DNA here is from genome assembly GCA_012273795.1 of Dendrolimus punctatus. Taxonomy (NCBI): domain Eukaryota; kingdom Metazoa; phylum Arthropoda; class Insecta; order Lepidoptera; family Lasiocampidae; genus Dendrolimus; species Dendrolimus punctatus. The sequence goes on along the minus strand of CM022528.1, from coordinate 21,140,569 downwards.
TTGACAGATAGACGGGGGATGGTATATATAATTAACGATATAAAATGAAGAGAATCTTCTGTGCGCAAATACATAAAAATGTAATATAATATAACCTTTAGCACTTGCTCTGTAAACAAGAGACGCGCACTAGAGGTTAACCCGCGGCGCAGCCGCGGGGTAAACTCTAGTAGGGATATAAAGCTGATGGGTTTCTTTGAACGCGCTAATCTCAAGAACTACTGGATGATTTCAAAAATTCTTTCAGTGTAAGATAGCACATTTTCCGAGGAAGGGTTCAGGCTATATAACATCACGCTAAGACCCAATAGGAGCGGAGCACCTATGAAGAATATTTCAAAATCGGGGATTATTTTAACTTACTTTTTTTAACTATTCCACGAGCGAAGATGAAGTCGCGAGCAGAAGCTAGTCTTTAAATTAAATTTAAATAAAACTTCTTTTTCGACGTAGTGGAGATATTTACTACTGGAGCAAGATCCCAGCGCCCCAAGACCTTACTTATATTCTCTCGAATAAAATATATGGGATTAAGTGGTGTTAGTATAAATCATTGAGTGTGTGTATATCTGCCAGCTTGGCCCGATGGCCAATTTACAGATACCAGGTGCTAAAGGTAGGTAAAAACAGTACTCACTACAGTACAGTACAGTGTACAGTAGTACACTTTTCTCTAAGTTGAATCTTACCTATGTTGTAGAACGTACTGTTAAAAATGGGGATTGTTCACAAAAAAATACCCTCTGATTTTATATTTTTATTACGTAAAATAGGGTATTTTAAGATACTAATTCGAATATTTTTGTATTTCAAGTGTTAGTTTTTTTATAATTCGATTTTAAAATTATTTCTCCGATGACGTCATAAGGGACAAGTTTACATTGATTTCTTTGTCTAGAAAACAAAAATAAGTTTTATCTATATATAATCATAGTAATCTGTGCTGCTATTTAAATGTCACTCATTACTCATTACATATCGTGATCATTTTATTATGTGTTTATGTTTTGTATCATTATGTTTTTTTGTCGCTAGGCTTATAATTTTTCGTGTTCAACCATTATTACTTCTATAGTTACAGTTAAATTTTTTAAAGTGGTCTTTAGGCAAAATCCATGTTACAGAACTTAAATCAAATAATGTACAGCTAGATTTTTTTACACCTGAACCAGGCAAACAGGCAGACGGCCCACCTGATTGGATTTAGTAAGGTCAAATAAAAGTCAAACGCATTTCTTACAAAATACAAGAAGATCGCACGTTTTTTGGAATTTCAACTAGACAGAAATGATTAGGGACACTATTCCTCGAAATGGTTTTTCAAATAGCTAGATTGAAAAAAAGTGAACAATCCCAATTAGTATTCAATGTTGCCACAATTTACATCGGCGGCATCCTTTACGAAAGGCTTTAAAGCTCCCAAAAATATAATGTCACTTTTATAATCTCACTCTTGATTTTTATACATGATACTCGGTGAACTATTTCTATATTTTTTCCAAGAAGTTGGCCGTACGGGCCAACAAGCTAACAGGTATGCACACACTCGAAATTTAAAATAATACCACTTAATCACAATTTACTGAAAAATCCCCAAATTGGATACGTGTAACCTGATTTACCCAAATACATCTCAGGAACATTCCAAGTACAAAATGATAACGTGAATTTTATACAGCGTCCATGTTGACACACGTGTAAATGATAGCTCTGTTTGCATAGATAAAAATTATGGTGACTCGATCGTATTGAATAACGAAACTGGTATTTTATGCAGGTTTTCAATCATTTAAATAACACGGTTATGGAACCTGCAAATACAATATGACTTAAGTGGGCTAGGTGAGGTCTGCCGGTTATTTACTTCTACAGACAGGCTCCCAGATGTGATCCAAGCTATGATGGGAGAGCTAACACGGATTCAGGTCGTTGTTTCTTGCGAGACAGTAATGTCTATCAAAAAAACGGCGAGTCGAGAAAGGCTAACAGTTTCCGGGCACATACGACTTTAGTCGGCATCGGATGACTTTCGGTCGCCGTACACGCTCAGCTACAACAACATTAGCCGTCACTCGCACCAAGGCTATCGAGATGAGAACACACAAGTATTGCGCGTGCGCCCTTTTAATTCTATATGCGCAAGTGAGCTCCCTTCGATCTTCTCGGGCAATATCCAATGTTCGATCGCTGCGATCATCACGGACAATAAAAGAGGAAGAGGGCCTGTCAGAAAGCCCGCGCGTGCCCAGTTTAAGGTTATAGAAGTAGCACCAAGTTTTATACCAGTGTTCGACAATTGCCGTGAATCCACACTAAATTACTTTTGCCCCTCAGAGAAGTGAAGTGTGCAATGCAGTGCCTCGCAATAAAACAGGATTACGGGTTCGGCTCAGCTATTTGATGGTCGGCGACCATAGTTGTCCAAGTTTATAATACATAGTGTGGAATTCGCGAACACTGCCAGGTACCTGTCAAAACCACCCTAATACTCTTGAAATTATCCAATCCACGGATCATCCGATGATGATTACCTCATCTCAGTCAAAGTCGGCCCAGCCAGGTGTTGTCCATATTGCATCATTATACAGAGCACGCCTCTCAAGTTATTGGGAGGATAGCTACCAAATAAGAAAGTTGGACAGATGCGGAAAAGCTGCGCGCCAATGTCTCTGTAACCTTTTGTGTGACGACTAATGTAGATCTCCAAGAGCCGTGATTGCATTGGTAGTCCCTGGTACGGCGTTTTAGCGGTCAGCAGATAGTTAGGATCGCTTTGCACATTGAGCGTAAGATATATTGACAATATTATGCTTTTGTCTTATTACTCGAATGGGACAATATTCAAAAGGATCAGAAATTTCACGCGTGCGCAGGCCAAGGTCGCCGCTTAAGAATCGTGGCGCGGATTATACCAACACGGCATTAACTGTACTCAACGCATTATTGTAACATTTCTCATTCCTTCGGATAGCCGTAAAAATATGAAGACACGAAGAGATTAATAATAATTTACAATTTCCGCCGCCTTTGCAAACCAGTTTCGGTGACGAAATCCATTGAATACGTTCGTTGTAAAAAATATTAATTTCCTTAGTTTTAGAACCTGAATCGGATTTTAAAGGTCGAGACGTCTTTATAAGAAGATTATGTCATAAAAATGCTCTTTAAGTTTTGGAAAGGTTAAGATGAGATTTTTGGTCTACCTCTATACACAGCCAATATTTTTTGCCAAAATCAAGCCCTATAGTAAAACGTTTGGGCTGATTTCATAATATATGTTTGCAGATACGAGAAATTCTCAACACATACTACATGACCCCACTTAGATACTTACAATAGAAAGTAGGCTAACTAACGATCAATTGATGATTTAACACTTTTAAAAGGTAAATGAACAGCACATGTAGGTACACAATTTATATTGTTATATACATATCTACCGACTAGATTTTGTCACATGATTATACTCGTGTGTTAAAAAAGGTTTTGTTACTAGATTAATTTTAGGATTGAAAATTTTAGTTAAATTGCGACTTTACATTCATTGCAAAATTCCTGTTTATAATGTACAAAAAGGATCTCCTCAGGAAAAAGAATATATACCATGGAGCCGTATTGCATTCCAGGATAAAATTTATTCTATATCGAATATCATGATAATCGGTTCCATTACAAAATTGTGAAGCGAATACAAACAAATTTTTGAAACTGTCGAAGTCTGGTCTGGTCGCTTGGCAGTTTTTTAATTAAGCACAGGTGGCTGTGTATGACTGTTCAATACAAAATCAGCCAGCGGAAGATCAGCGCTGGTTAAGTTAACCAGCAACATGCTGAGCGAGGACCGATTTAGAGCTACACTTTCTTTGTTTTTTCCTATTGCATTGTTTTACATTGTACATTTATTTATTTATGCTTGTATACTGTATTTTAATTTGTGTTGTAGTTCTAAATAAACGTTTTTCTTTCTTTCTTTAGTAAATTTCATCGACCTAAATATATTAACACAAACATTTTTTGACAAGCTAGCCTTATTAATCCATTCCACCTATTATTTTGTATATTTCTTCCAAACGTACGTAATAATATCCAAGGATGAACATGACGTTGGTTTGAATGGTTCATTGTTAGGAAAATGGCTACGGAACCCTCAAAAAGTAATTTTAAATTTAATCGCTTTTTGAGCTCTCTGAGTGCGGTGGCTACTGTGAAAACTGACAGATAATACATGAGTTTTAAGTGTTTAAATTTATAAAGCTATGTGGGCGATCAGGCCATGCTTTCTCCAACGTGGGCGATATCAGTCCTCCATTCATTCTCGACTTGTGCTTACGCACACAGATCTATGATAACCTGAACCTCGATAGTACAAGCTACAACCTATGGGAGTGCAGCGGCGATAGCGATAACTGATTGTTTACCTGCGATTACCACATTCAAGGCCATCACGTAACTTGACCGTTTACTTCGAAGATGACACTAACATCCCACTGTTGACATTGAATTTTGTTACGCAAGTGTCCAAATAGAGTTGATTTAACTATACCTACTTTCATATACGTTTGTGACTACGGCCCCCATGTACCGACAAAAAGCCCGAATGCCGCATTTAAGACAGTCCCCCTTACCTCTGTCGCTCGAACGTATCCTGCGAGGACAACACAAGACAGCCATAGGTATATCCTAAAATGCATCCCAACAATGTGTAGTTGCCCGATGAGACCAGCAGTATTGCACTATAACACAATAACACAGCACAAAACAATTTGCAGTTATGTTATTTCACTAACACCATGCAATCGGTCGGCGGATTACAGCGGCGAACAAGCAGTACGGCTTTGCAGCTGTAGTAAACTGAGCGGCGCTTGGTGCGTTGTTCACGCCGGTGTCAGTTTGTCGGGCGCGCGCCCCGCACTTGATCGCAGCTCACTTCACTCGTGTGGGCTCGGTCGTCGCCCGATGGTCGATGAAGCTCTATTTCGCGTCACGCACTCCTATTTATTACCGAGAATTATCTACTTGTCGCGTCAAACATTCCCTAATTTTCTTTCCGCTCGATCAATCCCTTCGCTAGGTGACTAATGCTGTGAACTGGAAAGGAATGTTCTAATTTGGTCTCGGCCAGAATTATTGTTTGCTAGGGCGACGACCGTCTATTACATTCAAAACAAAACAAACAAGTAACAAGCATGAGATAGATAGCAAGTCTAAATACGCTCCTTTCATTTACTCCTAGTAAATTCAAAAAGATTAATGTACCTACCTACTAAAAACTTGTAAGTCTGTTAATTGTCTAACAATCTAACAATATATAATAAATGATGTGGGACACGCAGAAACTGATGCTAAAATCAATTAACATAATACACATACAACAATAATATTTTCTTAAGTTTACGCAACTCCGCTGCAGCTTGGGGAGGCGGTGAGTATATCCTCTGCTGGTGAAGTTGTTAACTCTGCATCCCGGGGTGACCAAAGCCTGATACGCGGATAAACATATGAGCAACTTTGTACTAGACCTCGTGTTCTTCCAACACAAGCGCGGGTAATGGGACAAAGGTTTAACGAGGTATTCGGGAACAACTTTAAACTTGGAGTCCACGCAAACCCTGCACGACACTTCTCGCTGCGGACTGCGGACCACAGGCTAGTATTGTGCTGCGGACCCAGTATGGTAAGAAATGCATTCCCCTGCGCATTAAAAATAGTTCCAATAGAGTAAATAATAATCAGAAACAAAAATTAAAATTAAAATGCACAAGTTGGCGGTAGGGTAAATAAAAACTTTAACAATATTCATTCACGCTTGACATCTTTGTCTTCCGTAATCAAGGCTAATGAGAAGTGGCCGTAACATCGGAATAAGAGTAAAATAAAATATAGCTTTTAAAAGCATTAAAACTTACTTTTATTACACATACAATAATTTATTTATATAAATAACGAGCATTCTACGAGATATCGTTTTCGTAAATTTTGAACCCATTCCCGGAACTCATTATCGAAAGTTAGCACTAGGTACTCATCGCTTCATTCATTCATACGGTCGGAAGAGACAAATATACGAACGAACTGTCAGATTTCAGTACGTAAGTACATAAGGAGTTTATGTATCTTAAATAGTAGGTACAATACCGTATCATACCATAACCAAATATTATTTCTTTTTTTTTATGTCTCCTTAGTCACCGGGTTGCCTGGAAGAGATCGCTATAAGCGATAAGGCCGTCCATTGTTCTAATGGAAATATATTTATATTAAGGGCCACTTGCATAACGATCGCCTTTAAATAAAATTAGTTAATCATATTAAACTGCCTAAATACGTTTTACACAAAACGTATTAACAGTTCTTTAAACATATTTAGCGGCAAATTTTGCGTTGTACAAAACGTTAATTGTATTTAAGGTTGTTAAATACATTTTGTGTTTCTTAAGTAAATTTAAGCAACCTTATTGCAAGTGGCCCTAAATGTCTAGGTTTAAGTTATGATGAACAATAAAGAGTTTTCATTCATACATGAATCAATCTTCACCACTGTAAAATGTTTATTATGACAACACATTTTATTATTTATTTAATATGAAAGTTGTATATTAAGAGCTCTTATATACTCTAAGTCGTTGGGTCTACGCAAGAATTTGTCTCGTTAATACACACCGACTGTGTACTCCATTTCTCTGGCGCTAACCAAGGAAAAAAATCTTGTCTACACTAGACACGACGCGCTCAGTGTTGTTATGGTGAAGGGCAGGGCGGAGTAGTTGAGGTGGTTCAGGTAATTTAAGGGCGTTTGTATGCTTCGTAATTAACATGATTATTTTCTTTACAAACAAACTCGAATAGTGCACCGTGCCTACCTACGCACAACTGCCCGAAAACTATTTCATTGTTTACTTGCTCCTATTTATCTTGTCTGGAGCAATCACGATAAGTTTTTGTGGCTCAATCTGACTAATTCTAGTTGGGTACATGATGAATTCGTCCTATCTGTCGCAGACACAGTGAAATTTCTTTGCGTGTAGAAAAGCCCTCATATGTAATTTTTGGGACTTTACTTTTAAGTGGTAAAAGCGCAACGTGAACGCCAAATTGCCCCAATATCGGCATCCACACTTAATCAAGTTTCATATAAGACTTACATAATATGTTTTTACAGAGTAGCTTCTGCCCGCGACTTCATCCGCGTGGAATAGTAAAAAAAACGATTTTGAAACATTTTTCATTTGTGCTCCGCTCCTATTGGTCTTAGGGTCTTATTTATTGGTGATTTTATATAGCCTAAAATTTAATTTGCCTTCCCCGGTAAATGGGCTATCTAACACTGAAAGAAATTTTCAAATCAGACCGGTAGTTCCTGAGATTAGCGCGTTGAAGTAAACTGTTCAACTTTATAGATTAGTATAAGATTTAATCATTTATTCGCCTGTGACATAACAATTACGCAAAGCGTTTTATTTCAAAAACCTGTAAAATAAAATTCAGTATAAATCAAAATAAATGGTGCCAGAAGGACCATAGAACGTTTTTTTTTACGAAATATATGATTCTAAAAGTATTATTATATTAAGTATTTATTTATGCTACAAGGTGATGCTTAAACGAAAGTCTTTGAAATGCTTCCCACGGAAAATGCTTATGGAGTATCTTTAGTACTGATAGCAAACAAAAACATTCTTTTTGAATAATCTTGCAGTTAAACCTCATTTCTTACAAAAACCATGCAATAATACTTTTTCTTGCAAAAACTTACTTTGCCCCTGCTGGCGCCCGAGGCCTTACACTCATACGCGTTTCGTCCTTAGTTATTGTCCGATTAGCTCAAAATAGTCAATAAAATTTAAAATAGAAGAAAAAAGATTTTTTAAAACTAAAATAATATAATCCACATAACACAGACATAAATGAAACATACAATGGAGTAAGCACTTAAATATAAATAAAAAACAAGCAAAAATAGTACTAAGTTCAAAAAACAAACGAGATTTAAGAGTAATCTCTCAGGCACAAAAATAGCCCTGGATTTATACCACAACGCCATCTATTTTAGAGTAAATATACTCTGATTCCCATAGTTCAAATAGAAACCTACTGTAAAGAAACTAGTTCACGAATGTATGGCTAGATGGCGTTACTACCCGTTAAAAAAAATTCTCGACGGTTATTAGGTTTATCCATTCATAAAGATTGATTGTTCCATAACCGCCGGAATCATTTCTTCATTTTTGTCCTTCTTTCATGCACCACAATAATGATCCTTTAATCTTAAATAGCAATGTAGGCTTTATAACTTTCCGAAGGATGTTGTAAATCGTTTATTTTTTGTTTTTACTATAATTTTATACTCCATATTCACTTGAAAATATAAAATCAAAGCGCACTAAAGTATTCGAATATTAATTCATGGAATATCATGTTTCTCATTAATGACGTCCAACTAAATGACGCTATACATAACACATCAACGACATCTTGTTTAGTTCACATGGATCAGAGAATGTATAGGAACCAAGCTTCCTTACCTTACGATTTCATTGTTTACGTAAAAGTGGGGGCTTCATCTAGGATAATTTTAAAGCAGTCCAAGTCCCACTTTTACGTACGTTTAGGCCATTTCACGCAGATATGGCAGTGGGTTCAAGGTGTAATTTGAGATTCGCCTTTGTTAAATAATGACAGATAACGTATTAAGTCCTCGCGACGTAAGCTCAGCTTTCCATTTGTTTGAGTCATTGCGTAGTTACAGGATATATACGATACACGAAAAGCTGCTAACGGTACGGAGGTGAAGTATGGGTGAAATTTCACAGTAGAGGTGACGCTGAAGTGCAAAAGTTCACGTTAGAAGTGAAGCGTGAGGGACGAGCACCGCGTGCACTGACACAAATGCTGATCTTACGCCGCGACGACTACACTAATGTGGGCTATGCGTACCGGCGTTATTTTTAACGCTTTAAATAAGACTCGTTCGGCCACAGCCTAAATATTATTTTCTTCCGTACCTCATTACTTTTACGATTGCGATAAGGCGCAATGTCGGTGAAACACGAACCTATTCATTATAAAAAAAAACTTTTGCCCAGCTGGTGGTCTAGGTATGTAATTTAATTAATGTTTAATCTATAATACGCTATTTGATTCATTATAGAAACAACTTCATAATTTGTAAAATTCATACAAAATCTCGATATCTGCGGCATTTAGTAAAAATATAAAAAGTATCTCAGTCAATTTAAATATTTACTAAAAGATCTATATCCATGTAGCTTCCTTGTTATTGAGTTTTGCCTCTGTATAAATAAAATGCCTTGATAAAATTTCATATTTATAATACGATGTATGAACTAAAAACTAAAACAAAAATAAAAGCAACTTTGACATACTTAAAAACCACAATTATAATAACCTTAGTTTATTAAAACTTCAGATATTTGCTTATACATTTTTAGGTATTGCATCTACAAATATATATACTATTGCTTCATTACATTTCCAGCCCTGGTTTTTATATTTTTATCAATTTATTTATTTTATCTATTAGTACACATAGATTTTTATAGTATATAACACTATTTTAATAAAAGTTTATTTCGGATGTATTAGATAAGTATTATGAGATAAATTTCATTTTTATGAAGACTTTACTTCCATTCAATTCACATATTTGTGTATTAAAACAACTATATAAATTTGTGTACAAAAGCTCTTATTAGAATAAAATAGACAGCTTATATGTCAGGTACTCACTCTAGTTAGAAATTCAGTGGCACTGAACTTCAGTTTCAAAAGTACTGGACACAATTTTAAAGACCCATCCCATAACATATAATTTAAGTAAAAAAAGGGCTGAATTGTTGGCAATAGTACAATTATTGTTGGGTGTTTATTTCTTTTCCAGTTCAGCGGTTTGTTCCTTGTGGCGGCGTATCGCATCCTCGTGACGTTTGATTTGCTCCTGGTGGAAAGCAATCTCTTTATCCAGGTGGGATTTTAGACCCTGAAGCTGCTCCTTTTGCTAAAAAAAAATAATGTATATATATATATATATAATACTATACTTCCCATAATGTTGTAATATGGTTAATATCCCAGTTTATATATGAGGATTGCTCATGTTCGTAGATTTACTTATTGACCTCCCAGTAAAATATTTAATTTCCCCGAATAAAGAGTATACCCCATAAAATAAAACAGTTCACTAATACCCACTATATACGACGAGATATTAGTGTTTTTGAAATTTTCATTTATTTATTTATTACTATTTTATATTACAGTATATATACAATAATAAGGTGCACCACTTAAACCTCAAAAGTTTTATGTGTGATGCAATACACCCTCAAGCTTCTTTATATGTGTGTATGCATATTTACAATATATATTTGGTTCTAATTGAACCATATATAAATCATGAAAAATGTCTAAAAACTTAGAAATAAAATAATTTTCATATTTATTTATGTGTATGTAGATAGATGAGTACACATCAACTGCTTGTTACCTAGCCACAATTAAACAGCAATAACATAAATACGGCACTCTTAAAATATTCAGAATTGAATAGTTTTATTTAAATATCTAGTACATAAAAATAAGGTATAAAATTTAAGTACTGGATAGTTTTAATAAGGTCTCTTTAGTTTTAAGGGTACAAATATGGAAAACTAGCTGTCCCGGCAGACGTCGTCCTGCCCGGTAAAAAATAGGTGTTGATCGTAGAGGGTTGAAAATTGAGGATTGTATGTATTTTTGTATATTGTATCATAAAAAAATAGAAATTAAAAATTTTGTCTAAAAAATAAAATAAAAAATTTAGGGGTGGACTACCCCTATTATTATTAAATATTCATCCCCTTAAATGTTAGGGAACATTTAGGGGGATGAAAAATAGATGTTGGCCGATTCTCATAGATACCGAATAAGCACAAAAAATTTCATCAAAATCGGTCAAGCCGTTTCGGAGGAGTATGGCAATGAAAACTGTGACACGAGAATTTTATATATTAGATAATCATGGTGAGAACTTGAACAGATTGTGAAAAAATCCAGAACATAATGAGCAACAAAACAAAATCATGTGTATGTGGCAATTCTTTCTATAGTAAATACTAGGGTCTGGGTGTCTGGGACCGGCCCCAGTGGTCCATTGTATATTACCTATAACACAAGTATAACATGTTTCGCTTGGGAATATACAATGACTGAGTTTGTCTGCCAATTTTTTTTTTTAATTTTTTTTTTTTTTTTATTGAAGGAGTTCAGCAGACAGGCAGACGGCCACTTGATGGACAGCGTTACCATCGCCTATGGACATTTGCAACACAAAGGTGCAACGAATGCGCTGCTGCTCTTTAGGAGCCTGGAACTGGTCACTAATGCGGAACACAACACAAGGTGTTATGGCGACATACTCTAGACAGGGTGTAGCCATCCAGTCGGGCAAATGCAATTATTTTTATTCATTCACTTTCTCCCAAACATTTATAAGCAGCACAATGTCTTTTCCTTCCATACTCCTCTATTCTGGCCTACATCCTCTGTCACATCATAAATCATTATGTAGACTTTCAAACAATTTATTAATCTGGTTTTTGATCTACAGTTATGTTTATATCCATCAACTTTCCAGTTCCACTTTCTTCTTAACCAATAACTTTCATCTCTCTTCATTAAATACACATACTACCTTAGTCTTCAACCTCTCAATTTCTCAATAGATATATAGAGAAATTCAGAATATAAAGGGTAGGGTAAAGTTGTAGGGCACATGTATGCATTATGTGCAGATGCAAGTATTTTTAAAAAGGTTAGAATTTTTTATTAGAAGCTAAGGCAGGAGTAAAGCGGATCGGAGCCTTGGTTACTTTTTTTTATAACAACCCAAAATAGAGAGCTTTATATTTCATTTAATAAATAAATGCACCCTATAACTATACCACACTCATAATATACCTATCTTACACATAAAATTCTTGTGTCACAGTATTTCTAGTTAAATTCCTCTGAATCAGCTTGACAGATTCTCATGAATTTTTGTGGGGCACATATTGGGTAGGTCTGAGAATCAAACATCTATTTTTCATCCTCCTAAATGTTAAGGATAGTCCACACCTAATTTTAGATAATTTTTATTTTTTTATGATACAGCATTAAAAAATACATAAACCCTAAAATTTTCAAGCCTCTATGATCAACCCCTATTTTTTATTTGTTAATTATAAACTTTAATACTGTCAGCATATCAATTGAAGGTTTTCCGGGCAGGAAGATGTCTGCTGGGACAGCTAGTAATAACATAATAATGTTGTGGATTAAAAGAAGATGTAGTCACAAGTTGAAAATAAAATGTAAAAATGGTTTGGCTGCAAGAGACAATGGATGAAAGGAAACTGACAAAGCATGTGTATGACGCTGATGTTAACATACACACTGCTGTAGATGGTGGTATTGAGTAAGGTAGACCTTGATGTACTTAACACAACCAAATCGAAAATGTATTAAAGACAGCTCAGGTAAACTGCATCTTGAATAAACATTCAAAAAGAGGTGAATAAAAGTAAATGCAGTAAAAGGTGTGGGCCAAGGTTATAGAAAGTGGAGATCTATGTCTTGTCCTACACATGAGAAACAGACAGGATAATATAGATTTACCTTCCTATAGAAGTATTCTTCTTCTCTAGCAGCTTCCATTTTGCCAAAGGCACCACCGGCTTCACGGATGCTGCCACCTCCACCACCACCTTTGCCTGCTCCAGAACCTAGCTCCCCACCAGGTACATTCACACCCGAATACATTCTGTAATTGGTAAAAAGTAACAAATAGTAAAAGTATTCAATAAAAAAATATATAATATTGAACTCCATTCAATATTTATTATCCATTAACAGATGTATGTTTTGGTTTGAGAATATGCAATGTAAGGATATCTACTACTTTATAATACAAACCGAAATATACTATCAAATTTTACTAATATAAATACTGTATTTTTTAAACAGATAGGGTTTTTGCAAGTTAATTTTAATTTGATTAGTTAATTAAAATTATGTTTTAACTGTTTTATTATGTGTAATTTATTTGATTTTTGTTGTGATATTTGGGTAATTTTTTAGTGGCCGTGATCATGGAAGACCAGTATATGTTAACCAGGGATATAACCACCATACAAATTTCATTTAAATCAGTCCAGTCGTTTAGGAGATTAGCCAGTACAAACAGACAGACAAACAGAGAAACAAAAAATCTAAATTAGTTCATTTCACTTCTGATATCCTCTAACTCAGTTTTTAGCATTTTTTTCATTGTACAGAAATTGGACCTCTACAATTTTATTATATGTATAAAGATGATGTTGTTTTGTAGTTTTGAGATTAAGAGATATGATTTAATCTATGCAATATCGGGTTAGGTTAACATATATGTCCCCAGATGATTTCCTGGATGATTTTAATGGTTAATGTGTTAAGGAATATATTTAAGACTTATTTATAACAACTGAAATTGGTTTTGAGTGGAAAAAAGACATATTCAATTAATTATTGAAGTTTGAAATTCATGACAATCGATCTGGTAACTTTGTCGCCGAGACTTTTTTTATGTTTCTTGACGGGGTTTATTTAAATAGGAGATTGTATGTATCCGAAAATTTAAATATGTGGAGTTTTAAACAGTGGGTTAGGTTAGGTTTTGTGTAGACCAAAGCGCACGAGCCGAGCGAGTGAAACGAGCGTGCCGGCAGCGGCCAGCGAGTGCCAGAACCGACTGGTAACCATTCACTATTTATCTTATATATAAGTGAAAAACAGAAGTGAGGTTAGATTGACAAAAACATTAATAACTCAGGAACTATACATTTCTGCCACATAGGAGTTGCAGAAGGAATAAGGTTTCCTCCCCCTGATTCCGATGATTCCGGGGACATATATGTAAACCACACCCGCCATATCTTTCTAACATTAATGAAATCCACAACCTAATCCAAAAAGGCATTTTAGGTTCAATAGCACACTTGAATGTTAACAAATAGTGGTGATGTATTCACAACACTTAGGAAAAGTGTATATATAATTTTAAGGTGTCTAAATTTCATAGGAGGTATTTTTAATTGAAACACTGCTTTTACACAGGTAGGTACTAACAACTGGTAAATGAAAACTTTTCCTAATGTTACTGTTATTATTTACGTTATTGATTGAATGAGATAAGACTTAATGAATTCTACCCATGCAAGTATATACACAAAATGTTAACTTACTGAGACATTTTTAAAATGAAAACCCAAAAGATTTTTAAATGCGTCTGATCAAAATACGATATAAAAATAGCAATGAAGTCAAAGATAAATATGTCATAAGCCAGGTATTAGACAACACTTTCTTTAGATATGTATACGTTTATAGTAAAAATGTACGTATTTAATTATTTGATTTCAATTTCTACATAGGTATTTAATTTATTTTTTATCTGAAAGGAATTAGTCAAATATATTCAATTAGAAATGTGCAATTCCAATGGAGGTTGCGTAATATATAGCACCGGTAAAACGTTCTCACCTGACGTTAACAAATACACGCATAAGATTTCTGCTTTTCGGAATTATACTCATGATTTAATTTAATACAAAATGCAGTAAAAACAATAAAAAGCGACTTTTTTTGAAATTTTTTGTCAATTCTTATCTTTCCAAAATGACAATCGAATTAAGTAAGCATAGACAATGTTTTTTTTTATATTTACGGCTTGGCAACTAGGTCTTTAAGCCAACATAGACAATGAAATTGAAAATGTTGGTTCAGTGCTACCACATACTATAGGTACATACGATACTACTAAATAAATTACTGAAATTTCTGTCGAAACGACCTATAAAATATCTCATGGTTTTATTGCGCTATTGTATAGCATCATTTAAGTTTCATGTGATCCCATAATTTATAAGCAAAATGACTGTGATTTACAAAGTCACATGGATGCAATTAATGAAAATATAAGGGTTGAGATTTTGCCAAAATGGTTACGGAAACCAAAAAAAATATTTATTTATTAAAAGTAAAAATTAATGGGGCGTCCTCGGCTTGGGGATAAAGTTCTCCTTATGTCTTAAAACTCTTAACAGCTTCGAAAACTTTCAAAAACCATCGAAGAAAACAACCAAAGATCAAAAAACTATGTCAAGAAATACATAAATAAATAAGTTGTCTCAAAAAAATCGTATATTATACTAAAGGATACTATTTTAGTTTTTATTTCATTCCATTAAAGTTTGAAATGGTATAATAAAAAAGCAGTGTCGGCAAGAAGTCATATTACATTTTTTTCGGTCTCACCCATCCGCTCAGAGCTTTATAACGCGCGATAAAGAACTTCGTTTCAAAATCAGTTAGATTGTTAAACATCATTAAACATCTTTTCTTTGTCTTCGTTAGTTAGCTTCTTTACAAAATACACAAGATACTCTAAGTTGAAGAACTAAAACATACAGGCTGTGACTACCAATTTGATCGTGTAGTCATTATAACACTTGACTGTATTAATAATATCCTTAGATAGTAAGTGCTAAGGTGCAGTCAAGAAGAAAAGTATGAAGAGGTTCGTCAGTTTTCAAATCGATTCATTTAACTGTCCACGAGCACATTTTACCTTTTCAAACTAAGTCAAAGAATAGACTGTTCCACAGATAATTATTTTTAACAGTTTGACAATAAAGAATAAAGTTACTTAGATCAAAGCTGTTTGGTTTTCTGTCTTGTCTAAGATGATTGTTTAGAGATGTAAAAACTTTTTGTTGTTTCAATATTTTATCATAAGCGTAGTGATTATATCCTATCCTATCCTATACTATTTGTTTCTGATTATTAAAACTATTATCAACCTCATTGTCTGTCATTGTCAAAATTGCACTTTTCTCTTTTCACGTTTCTGTATTTTATAAACGTGGCAAAACGCAACATTTATAAAAATATTGGCAGTACCGGTTCTTGTACTGGTGCAAGCAAAGTCGACTTAAATGTTTCGAATATAATTATGATACGCCTAGGCACAATTAGGACCAGTACTGCAGTTTTTAATGGTGCGTTTTATCTACGCCTTTTTAAAAACTTACAATAAACTCAATCAGACCATGATATTTTTTTTCGTTACCAAATAGAATGTCCATAAAGTTATGGTAAATGAAGTAAGTAAACTTATTAATGTAAGGCAGCCATTACACACTCAATCTAGATTGTGATCCTTAAGCGTGATCATTGATCTCAATCCAGATTGACTGTGTAAGGTATATGATTGACGGATCGTGAATTCTGATCAGAAATATCTAGATTTTTTGAAATCATTGATCTCGATCCAGGTTGATTGTGTAATGTCACATGAGTTCAAATTACGTCAGTCTGCATTCGCACCGCGATGGAGTCGGACGACAACAACGACGATATGCCGGCCGGCCCGGCCTCCAGTGCCACCAACGTCGAAAATGCCGATCCTTCATCCTGTAGTAATTTGCGTAATCCTCCTCCTCTTCAGTACTATGAATTTCATCTAACAGTTCAAATGTGTATAGATGTTCCTCTTTAGTAGCCATGGTTTAACCAGACGTTTCCTCTTCACGCTTTTCTTCAGAAAACATAATAATTATTGATGCACAAGCTTTTTTTCTTATTCAGATACATTTAGTAGTTGTGAATGCGTGTTATTTGACGGTATCGAACAGTGGACTAATATGACCTGGATTGATCGTCTAATGTCGCGACCAGTCACACCAAGATTCGTCAATCTACTACAATCTGTCACCTTACTTGGATCGTGATCTGTATTGAACGTGTAATGGCTGCCTAATAAAGGCAATGAACGTTATATACAAGAGTGTAGGTACTATTTAATTAACCTCATAAATAAATCATAGAGTAAAAATTCAAATTTCTAGTGTCTTGAATCTAGCTTCCTTAATCATCCTGTCACAAGAATGGTTCGGAGTTTTTGGCGGAAACTGAAAGGGGACATTGTGTTGTGCAGTTTTAAACACCTAGTTGCCAAGCCATAAATATAGAAAAAAATGGTTGTATGTTTCTAATATAATGAAATTATAACATTGGAAAATTACAAATTAATTACAAAGCGATCATCCTTTTAAACGAAATATTTCTGCGATGTTTTTCTTTCACCAACAACACGTTGTAATCGCAGTATTACCACTGGAGTATCACATCGCCACGTTCATTTCATTAATAGTAGGTATAAGGAATGTAATATATCTCACTGCTGGACTCGGTACTCATATGAATTTAGTGGAGTTCGCTGTTCCACTAAACTATAATAGGAGGGCGCACATTTTATTTTATACGTATGCTATCACTACACTCACAGTAAATAATATTTTGTCTACCACATTATGTGTTGGAAGCTTTCATACCACCGATCTCAAGGTGCAGATTTACAATGTTTTTGTTCACCGCGAGCGCGTAATAATTATTGTAACATATCAATTTAGAAAACTGTCTAAACGGTGTAGTATCTTGGTCAAGATTTGGATTTACGTTATTGTAATAAGATAATTATCAAATTATTAATTATTAAATACTGATTATTAATTATTTATTTTAAACTTCAAATTGTATTAACAATAAATTACTGGTTATTTCAATCTTTCATGAACTCGTAACGACTTGGATTTGGATAGCTCTTACGATCTCACATTAGGGTTGCCACACGTATTTATAATATGTATAATACGGACTTATTCATAAAGAGTTAGAATAAGTTTGAACAGTTCTTAAAGAAGCGTTCAAACTACTTTAACTGTCTATGAATAAGATCGATAGTATATTACTATATTTTAGCCCATTGTGCTATATATTAAATAAAAATAAAATTGTACGAAATATACTATATTTTCATTGCTAATTTAATTGTCGTCCTTTTTGTTACAATTATTATTATTATTTTAAATATAATAGATCCTTGTTTGCCAAGACAAAAATAGTAATAATACATATGAAAAATTCAATAATTAAATAAATGAAATAAACCATGAAAAATAATTGTGTATTATTATATCCCCTACATTTCCCAAAAATAATATATTATAACAGCTTAAAAGCAAAAATCTCAAAAAAGATGACAGCCCTATCGCACCTGAAATATATATTTTTAACATGGGAGTCGTTTTTCACTATGCAGCACCTCAGAAAAAGGTAAGTAAACAAACTAGTTATAAAAAATAACTTTAGATACCTACGTAACTAAGTGGAGTTTCACATACAAGACTCACACACTAGGTGCTTTAAGCAGACCAAAGCCGCAGGAAAAGCCAAGTACTTTATAAGAAGAACTTACGCCATTTCGCGTTGGTTCACCCACAGGACATGTTTTAGTCTTTGCTCAGCTACTATTTTGTTTAATTCAGCTGTCTCTCTCATCGCTCTCATAACTTGACGTTCTTCTTTCAGAGACTCCATCTTCAACTGCTTTTCAGCTGTGTGAAATCTTAAAGAAACTGTGATATAAGTACCTACCACATACTACATACATACTACAAAACTTATAAATAAACATAAAAGCACTTACTTAAAAAGATCTTGAATTTCCTTAAAATTTGTATTTAAATGGAACTCATTGTTATATGGCATATCAGTCATAGTGGTAACAGAAATGTGGTTTTTGGTAGCTGATATTTCTGATTCACATACAATGTTTTCTTCTGTTTCATCCATTACCTCAAAGTTCACTTCAGAAACAGATAGTGTAGAGTCTCTCTGAGACGTGTTTTCATTATTTATATTATCTGTTATTATAGAAGTATTGTTTATGGCGCTACAACTCGGTTGATTTATTTCTCTGAAAAAAAAAATTATTATATTCAAAAATATCTTAGTCTGCGTTAATAGATTAGAAGAAAATTCTTCCAAAATGAATATGATGAAATACATTTTTTAACTACGATATATTTTAGTTTAGCTGAAAGAAGAATGGATTCATGTTTGTTGAAAATTAAAAACTTATTGTGCTCTAGTAACAGTACCTTAATATAATCATCGACTGTTGAACATAAAATACTTACTCATCAATACGTTCAGCTTTGATCTCAATGTTCGCGGTAATTGTTGTTTCGTTCAAAGTCTCAGTTGCATTTTTTAACTCACCATCTTTCATCAACTCTAACAAGTCACACACTTCTAAAGATTGTTTGGAATATTTTTGAAAAGCTGTTCCGTTCATGGCGATCTCTTCTCTGGCAATACGCTTCATGTTTTGCCATTGAGTCTTCACTTTTTTCGTTGAACTTTCGTTGAATTTAGTCCCGAACTTAACCGCTAACTCTCGCAAAATTTCGTTCCAAGCCACATCTTTGCCCTCAGAATGGTTCGGCCCGTTGTTGTTTTTGGTGATAACGACATCTTTGCGTTGCTTAATTAATTCTAGAAGGTGCTGCTTCTCATCGTGAGACCAATTCGGAGTGCGAATTCTACGGCTGTTAGACACCCTACCCATATTCCGTGCGATGCGTGCCGTGTTTTCGGGATTATGGTTGATCTTTTGCAACGATTTGTTGCAAACGATGCACTCGACGTCCAAAATTATTGGTTTCAACATTTGAAAACAATTGAATGTGCAGGATCAATAAATAGTTTGACAGCGCATGTTTTCGTCGCTGTTTTAATTTCATGTGAAGTTAAAAACCTATTTAGACATTCAGAAGTTTAAGCCTTACTTTATTATTCAGTTCGAGATGGTTAACTAAAGACACATTCGATTTAAATTAATATCTAGATGGCTAGGATAAACATACTAAAAACAGATTTTATTGACCCTATTAACGGTCATTGATTTTTTTATTAACATTCATCATCATCGTCTATAAATACTTTTTGGAAGAAAATTATCTATACGTATGCAAATTATTATTTTTACTTTACGTCATATCCTTTACCTATCATTAGAGCTTCTTAATATATTTTAACAGTTTCTTGATATACTTAGGTTTCAACAGTTTATTATTTTGTAATTCTTGTAGTTTCACCTTCTTTGGTAACAATTCTTTAACGTCAATCACGTAAATCGTTGTTTTAATTAAATGTCATTATAACATAACTTCACATTGATTTTTGAAAATTATAAATATAATATAATTAAATATTGATTGGTTAATGATATTTTAACAGCAATTTAATTCAAGACATGAATATTTTTCAATTCGTAATTATAACTTGCATAATTTTTAAGTTGTCAAGTTTCAGACATGCAATAGGCTTATTATTAGATATGATGTGTGAACCTTAATATTACCAAAAAAATTATAGTCCTGAGATCGTACCTATATTGCTTAGCTTAGGTATTTAACTAGCTTATTCCCACGACTTCGTCCGCGTGGAATAGTTTAAAAAAAGATAAATTGGCTATCTAACACTGAAATAATTTTCCAAATCAGACCAGTAGTTACTGATATTAGTGCGTTCAAGCGAACAAACAAAAGCTTCAGCTTAATGTATTAGTCGTATAAGATTACTTCTCAAATTTTGGAGTAATTTATTTATGAAAAGTAATTTTATCTAAATTATTTTAACTAGTCATTGCTGCTCTATAATAGTTTTATTTAATATTAACGGATCTTAGAAGGCATTAAGTCTGCGATATTGGCGACCCGGCCTTCCGTGTCGTGAACTTTTCCACCTTCATGCTACCCCACTGTTGGACAATGGTAAAATGTCGAATTTTCCATTGGTTATATTTTGAAACTGAAAATGTTTTTATTATGTTTTATTTTAATAAATAATAATTTTAACCACATTCCAGACGTAGAGAGATGATCATAAAGTTAGTGCGGGTAACGATGTATGCCCTCTCTCTGGGTATATAAACTGAGTATGACTCCGAGAGTCAGAATATATTTATTATCATGACTGTAGCTGTTTTCGCGGCCCGCCTTAATTGACATCTCGGTAAAAAGAGAGGTTTGCCCGCTATAAACTGATACAAACAGATACACACACACTGTCTTAAATAGAGGCGTCGCCTCAGCTAGTGTCCCACAGCTTTGGCTAGGATAATTAGAGAAACACTGATGTAGTTTTAGTATACGTACTAAACTCCGGCAGTCGCAATATGCATTCTGTGAGCTGCCGCTGCGATTCTCACACTACTCTGCTGATTGTCCCCAGACAATATGTGGGCATGAAGCATTCCAAACTTAAAAGACCATAAAGCCACTATACTTGTTCAAATACTTAAGTATTTTGAATTCATGTCGTAAAATTTGCCCTGGATTCGTCAATTAATGACACTAGTATGGAATGTCGTCGAAGAATTTGGTATACTTAGTCCGCACCACAATTTGGCCGGTTTTAACGACGGATAACTACGTAATTAGCGGTGTTTTTGTTTTTCCTATAATATTAGTAACAGTGCAGCCTACTTCCTCTAATATACAGAGGCTATTTTTGGTAATGCTTATAAATAAATTTGTTCATAAAATTTCTGGTCTTTCAGGTTTTACCAGGCTTGGAAGACGTTAAGAATTGGAATGCTAGAGTGTTGCTTCCACAGATAATTATCTATCCATACCTGAGATCATAGCATACATACCTATATCATAATGTAAGTAAATAATTTGTTTCGTAGAATTGTTATTTAATTCTAGACTTCACATTTATACGATAATATATTTATTTATCCTGCGATACAAATATTTAGATACTAAAATGTTATTGAATATTATAATAACCACTCGTGAAAAGTCGAACACAAATACTGCAGACACTTCTATTTTCCGGAACAAAATTAAGTACATATTCATAAATATTTGTTACTAAAAGTACCTAGCACTCAATATTATGATATCGTATAATTTCTAAGACTCTAAATAGGGAAGAAAGAGACATATTAAATCTTGACATTATAATAAGTCACGTATATATATATTATGTATTTATACGTATAACGACGTATATATATTTACGACGATTTTATATGTACGACTATATATATATTTATATCGAGGGCTTCATAACAAATGGGCGTATACACATTTTTTTTTGTTGTTTACCAAAATCTATACATGTTACAATTTAGAAAGTTTTACCAGTATGCAAGTGTACCTAAAAAGAAGGGTATTCCAAATTTGAGCCTTATACAATCAAGTTGTTTTGTTTTATTCACAATTTTGTCCCTTTTGTAAAACTGCACTTTTATCTGTACGCCCATTTGTTATAACGCCCTCAATATTATGTAGTTCTTGTCTATACAAAGGTCTGGAAAAAATCGCTAATAGCAATAAGACTGCCTATTGTATCATATAATTTTATTTCTGCTCAAGCCCAAGCATTCATTCAACCACAATACTAGGGGACATTTATTCAAGTTGGTTGATCCGTTTAATATCAGCATTATATAAATGTATTTAATTTCATGGTTATCGCTTCATTACGGGAGCCGCAAAAAAAATATCAAGTCACTTTCACATTTATAAATCTGTAATAATATAGAATGCTAAACGTGCCGTGTCTGTACATTAAAGCTATTAAAAAACAACTGAAATAAACTATATAAATGATGGAGAACACAATAAAATAAACTAGATTTCTTGTCTGTTTGTTCGGGATTCACGTAAAAAGTACTGGGCCAGTTTCGATGCGGTTTTCACTGATAGATAGCTAATTCATAGATTTAAATTCTGCGCTACTTTTTATCTTTTATATTCATAAGAGGAGACAAAACAACCCACAGCCAAGTGGTAGGGGCGTTTGCCCGACTGGATGGCTACCACCCCTGGTCCGGAGTATGCTGCCATAACAACCATAAGTTGTGTTCCGGCATTAATGACCAGGCTCTAGTCTCCCTTAAGAGAGCAGCAGCGCATTTGTAGCACCTTTGGTGTTGCAAATGGCCATAGGCGGTGGTAACCGCTTTCCATCAAGTGGGCCGTCTGCCTGTCTGCTGCACTCCTGCAAAAAATAAAAAACTTTTCCAAGATCTATTTAAAACGGCCAGATAAAATATAAATCGAATTCCATTGTGATTTTTTTAACTGATTTATATATATAGCAAATTTAATGCTACGGTATTTTGTGTCCCGAGAATTGTGCGAGAATTTCAAGTCTACCGTAGACTAAGTCACGGACATATCTTAGCAATATTATAAAATTGTAAAAGTATAGTCTTTTGTTGTTTATTTTTTTTTGTGTCTGGCTGTTTGTTGTGATTCACGCAAAAACCACTGACTGGGTCGCTTTCGACGCGGCTTTCGTTGATCCATCATAATTTGCCGGCCTTTAAAATCAGCAGTACTTTACATCCCAAGAAGCCTATGAGAATTTTCATGGGGTTAAAGTACCCAGATCGAAAAAATCATTCCGATACGAAATTTTTACTGATCGAGATTTTTTTAGTAAATCATTTATAGTTGTGTATGCCGTTAGTAATATTACTTATCCAAGTTTTACGGGAAATTCCGGGATTCATTTATTTTCATACTAAAAAATCCATTAACCCTGCTCAAAATAACCTTTAGAGTTTATATCTTAATAAATAACTGTAATCTTTGTTACCTGGACGCGGACAAAGACACAAGAAAATTCAACTTATGAATATTAGTTAAAACGTGATATATAGTAACTTTAAAAAATAATTAATTACCTATATTTATTAATGGGCCCGTACATTCCGTCAGTTTCTCAAATTCAGTTGGTTAGAGAAACTCGCTTGTCCAACACGTCCCGGCCGGCTGACTGGTTTGGTTTTTGTTACCTATTGGTGTTACATTTTAAGTGTTACATTTTTTAGTTAAACACTTTTATTATAACCGCTTTGGTCAGTGTTTTGAATTTATTTCACTGGTGTGCAGTGCTATCAGTTTTGTTTCGGTAAGTTTGTGCTTAATATTAGTTGTTGTGTTAGATATTACTTATAATTTTTGAACTTGAGTTTAAATAGTGAATTTTATCTTTAAATAGGTAAAATATGATATTTAAATTTTATTGATTTCTGTTTCAAGAATTAAATAAAGATATTTCAAAACGACTTATGGACTCTTCCGGAGATCAGAAGGCTGGTTCCTACCTCGTACAACGGATCAGTTTGGCGATCCAGTGAGGTAACGAAACCAGCCTTCTAGGAACCTTACCCATGGACTTCGATGACCTAGGCTCAGTATTCTAATTTAGTCTTTAGGGATTATATGTAGAATATAATATAAGTTAAGGTTCCTTCACTGCATTGATTTATAGTTAAAATGTATTTTTAAACTTTGTTTCTCTTATAAAACAAAGTGCTTGAGAATTAAATGATATAATTATTTGGCTTAAGTTATTATAATGATGGTCGTAAATTTTGTAAGAATTATAAAATTAAATATTTTGAACTAACTACTGCACTCAGAGAGGTTAAAGGCGATTGTATTAAACAGTAATTCATTTTTTGATAAATAAATTATAGTTTGGTAATAAAAAAATAATTGAGGTATATTCGTGATTTAGTATCGATTTCTTTACATATTGACCACATACATATCACGTACATATTTAAAATTATGAACGATTAATATAACCACAGCTCTTCAACCTAATTAACCATTTTCTGAATATGAGTGCGGCATTAATAATCGAATACTTAAAAGGATAACAAATAACTGTGTATTCATATACTTAGGCAATTCATCACAGATCACAACTATCAGTCGTCTTACCAACCTGAATGATTAATTATTTAAATAATTATTCCACATTTATTCAAATATCGCTAATGGATGATAGTTCAGTATGTTCCAGATAATATTATATAAATTTAGAGGAAAGGAATCTTAATGACTTGCGTTGATTAGTTTCGATTCAAAACGGGCGCATATAAACACCCTATAATTAATGCCTCAGGATTATTAAACTTATTACGAAAAATAGTATCATTTAAACACAATGAAAAAATCACTTAATTGAAAAAGCATAAGTAAGCAAGCGTTTTTTTAATACTTTATAATTGTGTATATAGTAAAGGGCTGATCTCCTAAAATTCTCACATATTCCTAAGCTTTAATCCTAAATACCTACCTATATAACTAATCTACAACAATGTGACAGGTTTGGCACCAGTGAAACAACCGTCAATAAAATCAGAGAATTATAATTGCTAAGTAGAACAATACAGCTCCCATGTGTTGTTATAAGTGTTCATAAATTTTAGTAGCAGAGGCTCGCTGTATACGGGGGTAACTTTACTGTATTGTACTGTACCAAGCTTGCGCACTAGATTGTCATGGTGCAGTTTTCCTGTTCTAGATCCCGTGGCCTTCTAACAAGGTGCAATCGTCGGGCGCATAGGTTTAGTTTAGTGAGTAGTTCGTCGGATCTCGCTCTTCGGTAAGGGGAACTGGTACCATACGAGAGTCCCACACGCACTCGTGCAGGCCGCATTAGGCGCTGCATTTGGTTTTCCCACGTATCCATGGTCCGAGTGTGTGTCGCAAAAAAAGACATTCCCGTGCTTTATAAAAAAAATGTGTTCATCCACCTAGAATATCAGTGACAGGGGTGACATAGGTTAGAATCATGGAAAAGGAATACTTCTTGCGTGTTTTGGATACTGGGGAATGGCTAGAAGTATTCACCACTTGCACATCTAAATTACTAAATACGTGATATCTGTCATGTATCGGATATATAGGGTAATTGACCCTGAAATGGAGAGTTAGATTTCTAAAAACTTTCTTTGAAAGTTGCACCTATAACTGAAAAAATTGAGAGGAAAACAATTTAAGTGGTATGCGCAGGTAATGACAAGCATTGAAAGCTACCTGACAAAAAGAATGTAAGTAGAAATGATTGACTATAGAAGAATAAAGACTAAAGCAAAGATGAGAAATTAATTGATTGTTCATTGTTTGTAGGATAACATGGGATTTGTGGTGTGACAGAAGATGTATCGTATATAAGTAATTTAACTCTAACCTTAATTGACTAAAAATATTTAAACATTTATCTGTGCAGGAATGGAGAAAGAATACAATTTTCTGTTGCTGAGCGGCCTGTCGTAAGGCAATAAAACAACCCACAGTCAGGTTGTAGGGCATTTGCCTGTCTGGATGGCTACCACCCCGGATTAGAGTAAGCCGCAATGACAACCTTGAGTTATCCAGAACTCAACAACGGAAAACATTAGTGGCTAGCTTTAGTCTCCCTTTAGAGAGCAGTAGCGCATTATTAACTCCTTTAGTGTAGCAAATGTTCATAAACGACGGTAACGTAACCGTTTTCCATCAGGTCTATTGTCTTCTGAACTCATGCAATAAAAAAGAAAATATATATATAAATCTACATTAGCACTTTTTTATTGTCTCTATTAAGGGATGATTATGAGAATATAAAGAAAGGACATCATATTCATCTTACCCGCCTCATTAAAAAATTTTAGCTGCACCCCTGGTCTCACCAGCGTGGTGATGGAAAGTCGTTATATTTTAGATAATTCACACTATATTTTAATAAATTATAGCCTGTGTTATTGTGATGTGGAATATTACTGTAAAGTTTCATCAAAATCCATTCAGAAGTTTTTCCGTGAAAGAGTAACAAGCATACATCTATACATCCATACAACCATTTTTATAAACTTTTAAACGTACCAGTACCCCCGGATATCGTGGGATCTCGCTCTTTTTAAAAAATTTCACATATAAGTAGATTTTCCTGACTAGTTGTTTCCTTAGAATTATTAGATTCTGTAACTCAGAACACAATTCTATTTAACCATATTTTACTATAAATGAAAAAAAAAACAACTGACTCATTCTTCGCATAATGAATTAGCATTTGAACGAGCTCAAGTTAGGCAGACATTTTGGTTCAAGTTTTGAATACTATTGCGCAACATTGAATAATTCGATTCGGACATACGACCGGTTACTACATCTTTCCGACCGTTCATTAATGATTCTATCAGTTAAAATTTGATATAAGCTAGTAATCGCGAAATTTAATCGATGATAGAGCAAGAGAATGTATGGCAAGATATCGAAATCGGCCATTATTCTTTAAATGATAAAACCGTCCGTCGACTGACTTTACTTTTTATTTTAATCAATCAATTATCTTTATTTCCAAGACTGTAGTTTACACAGGTGTTATACAATTGTAGATGCACAGTAGATTCTACCATATAGTGGTGTACAAAATGAATTAAAAATTACACAAATATTCTAATTAAAAAAAGAGTCAATTAAGCTTTGAAATGTTAATATATAGGCAATTAATATCAAAAGAAAAAATAACAAATATATCACTAAGATTTTCCATATAGATAATAACGACAAGCACGTTATTTTAAGAAATTTATCTACAGTATAAGAAACATTTCTTGATTAGCCACTTTTTTAAGACCAGTGGGTTTTTTGAGGGTAAGTTTATAATACTAGTTGGTATTATAAATAAGAGGAGCCATGTAAATACAGTTCCTTCTGAAGAGATCCAGAGCAGGCACAGGCATCTTTAGTTTGAATTGCGTCACAAGTCTTGAGTTTTTAAATTCTTCAAACAAAGACCCATTGAATTGGATAAATTCAGCGATTTTAAGTAAATAGTTACTAGCCACAGTAAGATTTTTAATTGTAAGGAGATTGATTAATGAATTATTTAATTAACTCTCTCTCTTTTCTTTCACCATATCACAATTATTTGGGGTCGGCACAATATGTGTTTTCCTTCCACACTCCTCTACTCTGACATACATCTTCTGTCACAGCAGGTATCATCATATCATTCTTCACACAATCGATCCATCTCTTTTTTGGTCTACCTTTTAAATTTGTATCCGTCTGTCTATCTTGTAGTTTAACATTCTTTTTGACGCGTGACTTTCATCCCTCCTCATATGCCCATACCAACTTTATCTTCGTCTCAATGTTTTAGTGACGGGTACAACTTTCAAAGATGTAGCCCTTGTGTACTCATTTCTCACCTTATCCATCTTTGTAACACCACACATACATCTTAACATTCTCATCTCATTATATTATTTTATACACCAAATAAGACCATAGTTTCAACTGTCATGCATTTAATTCAGATAGGTATATATAGAGGTATATTAGTTGCACATGATTACATAACTTGTTAGTGAACTATTTTGAGTATAGCTTTTTTGCTCTATAAAAATGTTAAAACAAAACGATAATAATCATAACCCACGCGATGTAAAAATACTTCGCAACAAGTTTTTTAAGGCTCCAGTTGCCGCCAAACTCGAAATCGGTCGAAATTAAACAACTTTTGATTGATAATTACTAACTAATATTAACTATTCATAATCAATAATTTATTTAAAAAATATTTTAAACCTTCACTATATGAGACCTAATGTGGTTTATTCGTATTTTTTCTGTAGTTATTTTAAGAAACAAAATCATCAAATAACTTCCAAGTAATTGATATGATACCCGTCGATTTATATCAAAACCGAATTAAAAATATATGCATATTCAAGGGTCCGTCAATGGGCTAAGTTCATCACCACTCATTTTTGTACATTTTGGAACGGAATTTACCGCCAACTACAATTCGAAGACAGAATTCAGTGGTGTCAATTCAAACACAGAAATAATGAGAAGTGTATATAGTTTCCGTACTGACGGACTTCGCTACCTTTCGACTACACATCTTTATAAAGGAGAGACAAATAATTTGCTTTTTTTAATACTTATTCATTTTATACACAATAAAATAATAATGCATCAGAAAAACGACCACATCTATGAAATCCCCGCTATCACCCGAAAAATCAATACTGAACAATCCTCAAGGGTTTTGGCGATGCTACAAGCCTTAAAATACATTCCTTGATGTAAAACTAAATACTATCACAAAAGTGTGGTGAAGTGACATAGGAGGTTTGTAAGGATAGAAGTTTATTGATATAAGAAAAACTATTCTGTGTAGACTAATATGAACATGAGTCATCTGATGAAAAGTGGTACATCACTATGTACATGACCAGGTCTCAGAAGGGAGACTAGTACTGCCACTAATACGGGAACACATCTCATGGTTGTTATGGCCGCATACTTTAGACCAGGGCCCAGGGGCTCGTACGACTTACCCGGCCGCAGGAAATTGTATTATTTTTCCGTCCTGCTCGGACGATTAGACAGAGTCGAAATAGATGAGCGACTATTTTATTATTTTTTACTGTTTATTTGTTAAACTTTACTGATCAGTCACAAATTAAATTAGCTGAGGTCCATTAGAGTGTGTAATTGATTACATTCATTTTTATAATGGATGAAGAACAATTAAGCTGCTTGACTGACGCATAATATGATAAATAATCTGTTGAAGACAGATTACTTTACAGTATACAATATCTTTGTATCCAAATTTAAAAAAACATTTGTATTATTTAATTTACGCTTTCTGTATTTGTTTCATTTTAAATCAGAATGTCGTTCTAGATTAAGATCCAGACTAATATAGCAGGGAGTTTAATGGCACAAGGTAGAAAACAATTTGTGTTAATTTATGTGCATCGTCACACGATTTTGGAAATTATATTGATTTTTAAGAATTTGTAAAGCTTCTTTATTGCCGTGACATTTATGAATATGAAAGAATATAGGTATCTTATTTTCTTAGATCGTCTCACGGTGTCGAATCCATAAATTAGGTTTTAATTATTGCTGATTTTTAATGCTATAATTAATAGACTATTAGATTACCAGCTTTATTAGATACAATGACTCGTGGCTTATGGTAGGTTTTCTCACTACTTCGCTCATGTAGTTTTCAAAAACGTAACCTACTATAACTATCACACGCCACATCTAAGGACAAAGTATCCTTTTTTTATTAGCCATATAGGTACGAAGTTTTATTATTCACAGGTCATTTACAACTAGTATAGCTGAAGTTTAGTTATAAAACCCTGCATCCACGCCCCAAACACTTTCTTTATTGTATCAACCGGTTTCTTTGTCTAATTGATAGAGATGAATCTAGAGACAAACACAAATTTTATATTCTCGAGCTAAGCAAGTTACATTCGTATAGGTCACTCAACTGACAAATCTGGGGCCGATTCCAGACTGGAGAAATAACAGAAAGTTGGTTTATGAAATTTTCTTTATCGATAATTGAACACTTAGCTTAGTCCACTGGTTCACAGAGGCAGTCGCAAGCTACTTATTAATCATGAAGGTTGGAAGTAATGGAAAAATCGGCGTTACTTCATACCTATATACTCGACCTATACCAACAACAACAACAAAAGCAATACTCTTTATTATACACAAACATAATAAAAGTATAATAACTCATTGTTTTAAGACTGTAAGGTAGTACAATGGGCGGCTAATTGCTTAAAGCGATCTCTTCCAGGCAACCATTGCAAATTCCAAATACCTACCATTGTCATAAACAACTAATAACAATTAATGCACTGGAATTATAACCAGATGTCAATGCATTAATTGTGATTATTCGAAAATATGATTATTCTAAATATAAAGTTTCAAATACATCTAAGCCTATTGATACAGTATGCATATGTAACCTGACGCCGGTGCCAACGCGCCCAGGCGTCATATTTGTGGGGAAAGCGTCGGGTCGGCCCAGTTGACCACACCAGTGTACCTTTGAATTGTAACACTGACTTCCCGTATATGTAACGGCTTAAGTATATACTTGTCATGCTTGTTTTCAGTATTGCTCCTAATGGAGTGAGAGTGACAGAGACGATGAATCAATACTTGCCCTAATAGACACCTTTACTTACATCTATTTGCATTAATTGTTTCATACATGCATTTATTTGAGATTGATTTGGAAAGAGGTAACATTATAATCTCGCAAAATTCATAGATTTGTGATATAATTAACAAAAAAATAAGTAAATTAATTGAAGGTCAGTCTTTGAGTTCAATATAATATTTAACATTTATGAAAACTACCACTTAATAATGTACAATGCCTTATAAAATAAATGAAACTATTCAGATTTTTTTTGCTTTTTAAGTGCGGTTTTATATTCAGGATAGAGAGAATCATGCTCCACTTTTATAATACTACCGCTGAGGAACTTTTTACCGTCGTCTGTTTTTACTGAAACAATTTAATTCAAGTCCCTTGTGAACAGGTATCTTCTAGGTAAGCGTGCTCCATCTCAGTCTGCATTTCCACTGACATCAGATGCAATGTCGGACAAAAGAGAACCTATTTTTTTATATATAACTGCGCCTTGAAAAATCCCGCGGGTATTTTTCTCAAAACCTAAAAAAAGTAGCTAGTGTTACCCTTTATAGCTATGTAAGTTATCTGGGAGTTAAGTCCCGTCAAAATTGATCCAACAGCTTAAGAGATTAGCCGGAAAATCCAGACAGACAGAAAAAAAATTACTCCATTGAAATGTTACATGAGCTTTGCATTTGTTAGAGGACGCAATTTTATTTTTGGGACATGTGTGGGGGTCAATAGAAGCTTAACCTCAAGTTTGTGGGGTCGCCACCCTTGTCCCCCGGCCGCCATCTTGAAAAAAGTGGTGAAAACACTTTTTTCGCGATATCTCGGAAACTGTGCGTCTTACAAAAAATTTGTAAAGTCACAATTTGTAGCAAATGGTTTTTCCTACAAATATGTTTATATAACTTTTTGCCCTAAATTAAAAATTAAAGAAGTTATAAGCAAAAAAGGGAGATTTTTTATTAATTCCTAACTATTTTCTTTACCATAGAACTTACCAAATTTAACTCATCGAATGTTAAGCAGATAGAAAAGGTCCTCCGTTTTCCCCGCCACCTATGAGTTAGAGTCCACAGGCGCGTTTTTTTACGTGGTATCCCCAGTAGGCCTACTCCACGGACATCTTGCTTATAAGGTAATCCTCGACATCATAATATTTTTAATCACTTATTAGCTAGCTACTCTAATCGACTTTTCTTCGGTGGTCCAGGGGGGGCTCAGAATCTAAATCAACGTCAAATGTGAAAGTTTGAGGAATGACAGGAGTTAAAATTGGCGTCATAGTTGGAAGTTATCTTCAAATTCATTTTCTTCCATTAACTTTGATATCTCCACAATGTTGCTGCATGTTTCGCCAGAACAGACATAAAAACGCGCCTAAGGACTCTATCTCATAGGTGGTGGGGAAAACGGGGGACCTTTTCTACCTGCTTAACATTCGATAACTTAAATTTGGTAAGTTCTATGGTAAAGAAAATAGTTAAAATAATAAAAAAAATCTCACTTTTTTGCTTATAACTTCTTTAATTTTTAATTTAGGGCAAAAAGTTATATAAACATATTTGTAGGAAATACAATTTGCTACAAATTTTGACTTCACAAATTTTTTGTAAGATGCATAGTTTCTGAGATATCGCGAAAAAAGTGTTTTCCCACTTTTTCCAAGATGGCGGCCGGGGGTCAAGGGTGGCTACCCCCAAAACTTGAGGTTAAGCTTCTATTGGTCACCCCACACATGTCCCAAAAATAAAATTGCGTCATCTAACAAATGCAATATTCTGCCCTGAAATTGTAAGATTTCAATGGAGTAAATCTAAAAATTGCGTTCTGGGAATCTCTTGGTTCGAATTATCCCGCCTGATTTTATTCACATTTTTATTTTGATATTACAAACAAACACTACAATTTTATTTATCTGTATAGATTATAAACAAAAACCTAATGTATCTAATCTGTTAAAAATTCACGTTCTTACTTTTCAATTTTAGACCGCCTTCTGATATGCCGCATACGGAATCTATGTCAGTATAATCTCCGGTACGATTCTTGAGCAGTGACCTCGGCCTATGCATAGGTCTAATTGCGGAACTTTTCCACAATGTGAGGTATCAACTTTTGAGTAAGTAGTAAAGTACAGAAGTACAAGGCTTCAAAGCCCAGAGCATCGACGCCGGGTTGCTAATCTATCGGTTTTTTATAAGACTCATTTCGGAGTGTGTGTTTGAACTGTTCGACCTGATTCCCCCTACACTATTCCATCACAGTGGAAACGCTGCCAGTGCGTAGGTACTAAACCTTTCGCCTCCACGTTCCTTCTACGTACAGCAGAATTGTGGAATGCACTACCAGAATCCGTGTTTCCCGAAAAGTACAATCCGGGTACATTGTTCGACGTGATGTTGGTAAACGCAAACCTAATTTTAAAAAAATTAAATGCACAAAAATAGAATGTTCTCGATATGTCGATAAATCGCATCATGTTGGTTGCGCTGAAGGGGCAATGCGATACCAAAACCACTGAAGCATCCTTACTATTCTTCTCTATCATTATATTATAATGTATTGCTCTGTGACTTTTAAAAATAGTCATGTTATTTATAGCAAAATTTGCATGTAACGTGTTGTCTGTCGGATTTTGTCGATGACTTTTTAGTGTATTAAATTTAAACATTTCGGTATTTAAGATCTGAGTTAAATGGCTTTAAATTATATATTTTCTAAACTGTAAAATTTGACCTTCTATAATTAAAATAAAAAGCTCCATAACATTGAATTAATTTGACAGTTTCAAAGGTAAACTTGGTTACAAAATTGTGTTTATAAAACAGTTGATACTTAAGCAATATAAAGTACTTTACAGGGTCGCTCTTGATATAAAAGTGTCTATAGTTTTGACTATAGACAAATAATTCAATCTTATGGTCTCGCTTTAGTGCCTCTCCCTATGTGTTACGGCAGTTTATGTTGGGAACTACAAAATAAATATTAAATTAGTGACGTGAGCTAGACTTTAGGGCCTGATCTAGGGGAGGCAAGTTGGGACCCATGCCCCGGGATTCAGAGGGCGACAAATACAAACTTCCATACAAATATACAACTCATCATTAACGCAACTTGACCACTGGGACGTCCAGTACTTTAAGCACATAAATTAATTTTCGCGGGGAAGTTAGGCATAGGTTAAAAACCACAGACGTATGCAGTGAGTGTCTGATGGCTGCAATGATAATGATAATTAAGGTTAAAATACAGGCGAGCGGGGGCAGTTTTTTCAGTTAGTGACCCCCCCCTCGAAAAATTCAAAACCCGGAGCTGGTAGAACTATCTTTTATGTATCCTGTCTGTCCAGTGCACTGTTTTTTGAACATTAAAAAAGAGACTCAAGTTGTTTAAGGAATTCAAACTACACCACTTTTAAAAAGTTACCTGTTCAAAAATGTTGAAGTCTCTTTCCCTTCCCGTTCTATATTTTTTTTATGTTAAAAATTAAAATATATTTCAAATTAGTGGATAGTTTCGGAGAAAAATACATGCAATGAGGTTAGCACATGTATTTTATTAGTACTTGAATTTTCCTATATTTACAGACTTATAATCAATATACTAAATAACAAAATATACAGGTATAGTACATATAGATTGTTTACTCATTCTTTTCTTCTTTAGTGGATAACAAGGCGTAAAGTTGTTGAATAGCCGCTTCAATATTTACTTAATATTTTTGGCAATATAAAAGATACAGAACAAATTAAATATTTTATAAAAAGACAATGACAAAAGTGTATCTATCTATGTCTGTCTGGGTTTAGTTTCTAAATGCTAAATGTCAGACTGAGGTTGTATCTAGACAAGCACGTATGTTAATTGGATGCGTGAATAGATCGCAATTTTTGTGATCTTTAGAATAGAATAGAAAAAATACATAAAACGCTTATAAAATATATATAAAATAAACAATTAACAATAGTCACATTAAACAGCAAAAGTAGGAGCAATGGCCGCCTTATCGCTTTAGAGATCTCTTCCATACAACCCAGGATATGGATTTTAGGAATGGGAGATTCGCAAGTGTATGACGGTAGTGTGCAAATTAAATACATATATAAATAGGATATATAAACATAACATATATGTATTGTGTGATGTACGTAATATTAGGTATTATTATGATATATTATGTACCTACCTAATATTACGTATTATTATAAAAACAGGACGTGTGTGCTTGTGTGTTTATTCTGTATTTATTGGAGGATACAAATTATGGGAGCTAGATACATAAAAAAGTAGCGCATATTTTAAGTCTAAGAATTTGCTATCGATCAGCGTAAACTGCATCGCAACCGACCTGGTAGTTTTATATGAATCTCGAACAAAAAGACACTAAATTAAAAAATAGCATTGTGTTCTCCGGCGTTTATATAGTGTAATCCAGTTGTATTTATAATTGCTTCAATATACAGAAACGGTATGTTTAGAATTTTATAATATTACTAGCTGACCTGGCAAACTTCGCACCGCCTCAGAATCAATAAATAAAAAAGCTGAATGATAAGCAGAATGTTTCTGTGTAAAAAATGTGGTCAAAACTTAACCTAACGAACATCAAACGTTTGACATTTAAAACAAAAAAGGAAAACTTCACTTTTAAATTTATTTGATTTCTGAACGACTTTTAAATTTAATTGATTTCTAAACTACGGGACATCAAATGTTTGACAGGTAGGAAAAGTTTATTAAGGGAAAGCGAAATTGATGTTTTTACTATATTCCAAGCATTTTTCATAATTACTCACCTTTTAAACGTTCTCTGGATTCCACAAATAATTCAAAACCAAAATTATCCAAATCAGGCCAGCCGTTCTTAGTTTAAGCGAGATTTAACGAACAGCATTTTTATATATTATATTAGATACGCTACGTTTATTAGTTTTGTTATTACATAGAAACTTCAATTTTTGTACCATTCTTATGATAAATAAAAAATAGAAAATGCACTCGTCTAACCTCAAGCCCAAGTACTTAAAAAACATTGTACCTACGTCGATCAAAAAATATTTCACTTGTCAGAATATGTTAGCATCAAATAATTATTATGTTCACACCAAATTAGGTGTGGATCAAAGAATTTATACTGACAGGCATTTAAACTGTATTTAAATTATATAGCGTGCATGACAAGAGCTATGAATGTCAAAGATGCAAGTGAGGTGTGTAAGAATAAGCCTGAATGGCGCTCTGTTGCTCGTGCCTACCCGCAAAGGACTCCTCATCGATCATGACTCTTATTCAAATTTAAGAAATACATTCACTCAGAATTAATAAATAAAACTTAAGTCTAGCGTTTTACCCTCATTTTTTGTTGTGTATTATCTTTATATTAAGCAAGCTATGTTTGCCTGTAAAAGACTGTACATTTATCATAAGACATTAACATGTATATTTAATTAAGCTTAATATCAATGTATCAGTTGTTGGCAAACTTAATAAATTAAAAAAGGGACCTGGCGTGAAGTTATGCATGTATGGTAAATTATATATTATATAAGTATTTAATAGAGGTACGAGGTGGCTTGCGTTAATAATTTGTAAACTAGGTATTAAAATATGTAATAGCCGTGCAGGAATGGCGAAAGAATACTAATGTCTGTGGGCCGGACGGCCTGTTGCAAGAGCCAAGAATGCAACCCCATTGCCATGTGGTAGGGCCTTTGCTCGTATGGATGGGATGGCTGCCATCCCCAGTTTAGAGTATACCGGCATTAGTGTCCATGATCTAGTTACCTCCTTCGAGAAAAGAAAACAAAATGAAACTGGCGTCACTACGCCACGGGAACTTCGATATCAATGTTGGAAAACGAGGATAAGCACAGAATACTTTTTATTTAATTTTTTATTAACCACGATACACGAATCCGATCTTTATGCAAGAGAAGCTGATTAACCCGCATTATCATCATCTTCATCCAGCGTTAAATCCCGGTTGAGATCGGAGCGTTCACTCCAACGCTCAGGGTCCACTTTCCTACTTGTTCTAATCCACTTCGCGCGGTCTCTAGCATCCCGCGTTTTGAATCAAGCTAGCAGTTCTTGGCCTTACCCTTCGACCGGTAGCTGGCGGAGGCGGCATGGCTGGATATTTGTTGTCCACATAATTAAGCTCACTAATCCGATTCTAATCAAAGCCATATTGTATATGCGAAAGTGACTGTCTATCTTTCATTTACGCTTTTACGGAAACGAAGGATAGTTTTTGCTGAAAGGTCGGTTTTAGTCGGTTTTCTAAGCAAAATCTGCCCGCGCGGAGTTTACTACTTTTACTGGAGATGGGGATCGTTTTGTTACCAAATAAACATAATTCACCCAAATTTTTAGCTTTTTATCTTAAGCTATTTTCGCGTTTTTTTACGAATTTTCTAATAGTAAAATTACAAATTAACGCATGGCGAATTTTTTAGCAATATTTGGTAGTAAAAGGTATGAAATAATATTTTTGCTGAAATTTCAGAATGAAACACCGATTTTTAAGAAGTAGAATAAAAGTTTAAAAAAGTGTTTCGAATATTAAAAGTTTTTTATGAATACTTGTTTCACAACCTTTTCTACTTATAAAGTTTTCAATTGTTTTAAAGTGGTGGAAAATAGTAAAAAAAATATTTTTTTATAACCTTATGTTCTAACAAAGCGATATTCTTTTGATTTTTACTTAAAACACACACCTCTTTGAAACGACGTTAAAACAATATTCTTACTTATTAATATAAAAACTAGCTGACCCGGCGAACTTCGGTACCGCCATATTTTCTGAATTACCAAAAGACTTTGTTTCATAACACAAAAACAAAATCACCATAATCGGTCTAGGTGATTAGGAGGATTCTAGAACCCGACCTCAGCGCCACCTACCGGTTCTAATTGCAAATCTAAATTATCCGGGAACCCACTTAAACAAACATTCATTAATTGGTGCTCCGCTCCTATTGCTCTTAGCATGATGGTATATAGCCTATAACCTTCCTCGATAAATGGGCTATCTAATACAGAAGCAAAAAAACAAATCAGACCAGTAGTTCCTGAGATTAGCGCGTTCAAGCAAACAAACAAAGAAACAAACTTATCAGCTTTATAGATTAATATATGTAAGATAAAACTCTCTCACCGACACCACACCCTGTCAAAATCTCTACTTCTATTATGTTACATTGCAGAAAAATTACATTCAGTCTGTTATAAGCTGTTTAAGAAATTAAAGGTTTTTAATAATCCCACGGGAACTCTTTAATTTTTCGGGATCGAAAGTATCCTATATGTTGACCAGGGATATAAGCTATCACCATACAAAATTTCATGTAAATCGGTCCAGTCGTTTCGGAGATTAGCCGGTACAAACAGACAGACAAACAGAGAAACGAAAAATTTGAAAAAAATCCAAATTAGTTCTATTTCACTGCTTACATCCCCCTGACTCGGTGTTTATCTTTTTTTCATTGTACAGAAATTTGACCTCTACAATTTTATTATATGTATAGATATAGATGATATAATTTTTAACACAGGTAATTTTCTGAACAAAAGTATAGAAAGTTTTTATTTTAACGTCGAAAACTCGAGTCTATAATATTTAGCGTCCTAATATTACAATTAAATGCATTAAATTAAATTTAGCTACCAGAGGTATAATAATATTTTCGAGGCCATATTCGTATAGGAGATTAATTATAGATTTTCCTTTCATAATGGGACGAAGGCAACAAACCGGAAACAACCAACAACTTTAAGTATACAAAACAGTTTTAAAGCGCCTGTTTAATATCTAATATATAAAATTCTCGTGTCACAGTTTTCGTTGCCATACTCCTCCGAAACGACTGGAGCGATTTTCATGAAATTTTGTGTGCACATTGGGTAGGTCTGAGAATCGGCCAACATCTATTTTCATCCCCTAAATGTTAGGGGTAGTCCACCCCTAATTTTTTTTTTTACCGGGCAGGACATCGTCTGCCGGGACAGCTAGTGTGCTATAAAGATCTGCTCTTGATGTTTAATATTTATTACTATATCGTATTTTTGTAAAACAAGTTTTCTCGTACACTGTACAGTTTTTCATTACATTTTAATAATGTCCAAACTACGAGTATTTTTCTGTAGATCAATGCCCGTTTATAAAACTAATTATTATTCACAACATCATTTTCTGCTTGATTTCACTTCTGACATATACTAACGATTGAGTGGTTTAGTCTAAGTTCCTCGTCAGTTACCTTCTATATATAACTTTGTATTGTATGTAGAGCAAGATAGACAATGATCTGGAGAGAACTTTCCGCAACCATGGTTTTCCACGTGCACTACGACATCGGAATCTTTATAAAGAGCGTTATACAATTTCTTAGAGATCGGCAAAGCGTTAGCGACTTCTCTGTTTGCAAAAGTACATTAGCTATTGTAACCGCTTTCCATCAGGCAGACCGTCTGCCTATTTACCTGCTTCAGGCAATAAAAAAGATAGATAGGGCACGATTGGGTTGACGTATTTTTTTGTGTAAAATCGTTTAATTAAAAAAAATACATCAGTTTATAAATTAATTTTGAGCCGTTCGGTTATAGTCAGCCAATCGCAGTCCACTGCTGCTGCGTATAGCTTCTCAAGATTGCAATACATATCTTCGACCATCATGCTCGTCCAACGCCTACCCGCGGCCTTGGGCAGGTCGTTGGTCCAACGAGCCAGAAAGCCTCCTACACTACGTTAAGCAAGACACAACATTGACTCCAGAATTCACCTGTTCAAACGTGACACTTCCATTATCACTTCGCCTTTTAAATATAATTAATTTAAACAGCATTTAATGCAAACCTTAGTATCATCATCCTAGTCTTAAATCCCGATTGCGTTCGGTACGTCTGCCTTCGGCGTCCTTAATTGTGAGACTATTAGCACGCATGTTATCCCTTAAGACGTCAAGACAACATTTCGTTTCTTTTATTGTAAATAAACCAATATGACAAAAGAGTAGGTTATATTAGGGCACACTTTCGCATATTTATCTGAACTCTAACAAGCCCAACATATGACAAGTTGGGAGTATGACTCATTATGACAAGAGTCATTTTGTTACAAAGTAGTAACTTTTAGTATTACGTCGAACATAACGCAAGGATCAAGTTGGTTTATTTACGATATACGCATTATGCAAGCAGCAAGTGGGAACGAATGGCCAGCCATGCCGCCTCCGCCAGATCCCGGTCGAAAGGGAAGGCCCAAGAAATGTTGGCTTTACGTTGTGAAGGATGACATGCGTACCAATGGTCTCAAAACGGGGGATGCGCGAAGTGGAGTAGAAAAAGTAGGAAAGCGGACCCTGGGCGTCGGAGTGATTGCTCCGAACGCAACCGGGATTTAACGCTCGGATGATGATGATGATAACGTATTTTGTAAGCAGGAATTTTCTAACACATTGTAACTGACTAGCAAAAATTATTTGATTAAGAAATGTCGGCGGTTCTTTGGTAAATATCATCGAATTATAACAAAAAGATTTTAGCTTTAAATTCCGCTATACATGCTTAGTAAATTTTATTTGGTAAACCACTGCTCATTGTGATTTAAGACTCGGATCAAGGTGATATTTCCACGCCCAACCGCACACATCGTTAGCTGCAACCAGGTTTTTTAAAATCCCATAGCTTTTTAAGAATCGTTCCATTTTAAGTGCAGTGTTGGTAATAATAATGAGCGCTAATCCGTTATATTGTCAAAAATGAATGATCTAGCACTAGTTTAAAAAAAACAACAACGACGGGCGTTGGAAAATTAATATAACATGGATAATTTCTGCAGGAACAGAGAAAGATTACAATTTCCTACGGCTGGGCGGCCTATCGTAAGAGACGACAAAATAAGCCACAGCTAGGTGGTAGGGTATTTGGCTGGTTAGTGGCTACCACCCCTGGTCTAAAGTATGCTGCCATAATAACCTTGAGTTGTGTTCCGGAATTGGTGTCTAGGTTCCAGTCTCCCTTTAGTTTAGTTTGTAGCACCTTTGGTGTTATAAATGTCCATAGGCGATGGGGATGAAAAGCGGTTGCTTTTCATCAAGTGGGCCGTCTGCTTGTCTGTCTACTGAACACCGACATAAAATAGAATATTGATAGATAAATGTAGTTCTAGACGCTTTGGTCAGGTTATAATTAATCCATCTTGTCCGCAGTGTCAAATGACTTAAATCGAAATGAAGGATTTCGATCTGAAGTTGCCGACCCGTAACATCCTCACCGGAGACATTGTTAATTGGGAGGACAACGAAATCGGTGGTTCAGCAGACAATCCGGAGAACCTCACATTAGCATGGAAGGATCTTTCAGTTTACAGAAAGAAGAAAACACAGACAAGCATATGGAGATCACCTACATATGAAGAAATTAAAGTCCTGCACGGAGGTAAGTTGGATAACGTAAGTTCTTTATCAATCTATAATTATGTTGTATTAATAAATAAATAAATCAACATACAAACAAAAATTAAAAAAAAAAAACAAAATATTTATTCCCAAGATATTTACTTTATGTTTCGGTTATTAGCACGGGTAATATACGACATAGAACACTGGAAGTAACTCCAGATACTCATGCGAAAGGAAACAATGGAAAGTTCACTTACGAGATTTAATCAGTCGGGGCTCGAACCCTGGACTTTTGAATTTTAGTTAATTCCACTTACTGTCACTTCACCATAGAAACTATCAATAATAATATACTTTTTTAACTATTTTAATTAGGCATAATAACTTGTAGCTTCATTATTATGAATAACTATGAGAATATTTATGGGATTCTAATCGAAAAGTTTTTTATGTAAATGTTCGTCTTAATTTAAATTATTCTATTGCTTAATCAACACCACCTAAAGCCAAACAAAACAATAAATCAAGCAATTTAACCATAAGGAAGATCTAATTGAGGCTCTTAAAGTAAAAATCCCTTCCCGCTTGGTCAACCTTCATAACGAACTTATACAAATCTCATTAACCGTAGGTTTTCTATTTCATTTCTTACTGTCATTGTGAATTCTTCACTATTTAGTCAATATTAGACGCTTCATTACTGTGTTTCAATTTCGATGAATCAACCAAAGTGATCCATATAAACATAAATCATTCATTTTTTTTAAATTGCACG
Organism: Dendrolimus punctatus; assembly: GCA_012273795.1. Classification (NCBI taxonomy): domain Eukaryota; kingdom Metazoa; phylum Arthropoda; class Insecta; order Lepidoptera; family Lasiocampidae; genus Dendrolimus; species Dendrolimus punctatus. Next base: position 21,098,686 of record CM022528.1, on the reverse strand, counting down.
AGTTAAGCAGACAGGCAGACGGCCCAGCCGATGAAAAGCAGTCACCATTGCCTATGGGCGCTTGCCACACTAAAGGACAAATGCGCTGCTGCTCTCTAAACGAAGACTTGAACCTGGCCACTAATACCGAAACAAAACTCAAGGTTGTTATGGAGGTATACTTTAGACCAAGGGTGTTAGGGCCATGCAGACGGGGAAATACCCCACCACCTGGTTGTGGGTTGTTTGTCAATGTCATTCAACAACATTGTGTCCTTTCAGTTCTGTGCCTTTCATCTAACTTGATTCAATTTGGTTGATTCGTTTAATATCAGTATATATTTTTCCGCCAACTCCTCTTTGATGATGCAAAACAGAGAGTTTTGTAATCTTTATGTGTTATCTTTTATCTTCTTTCATTTTTAAATTACGTCTATTACTTATTATCTATACAATTTTGAACTATAAGAGGCATGCCTTTTAAGTTTTGTCGTTTGAAGAAAAAAACACAACTAGAACCTTTGAGTACTTTTTGTTATTTTTCAAAGTATTCACCACGTAGCTTAATACACTTTTCCATTCGCTCAATTCAGTTATTATAACATTTATTCCACTCTAAAGTGGGGGTGTTCAAAATGGCTGACTTGAAAGCGTCGACTGCTTCTTGACCGGATTGGAACCTTTGACCACAAAGACTTTTTTTAATTTTAGGAAATGTAAAGAAATCGTTAGGGCTTAGATCAGGACTGTATAGAGGATGGTCAAGAATTTCTACTTTTTCCTGCTTCAAATACTTAATCCTTTGACGAGCGCTGTGTGAGCTTGCGTTGTCGTGGTGCAAGATGATGCGTCGCTTTGAGTTAGATTTTAGAAGTTCGACGATGACTTGTGGTAAACAAACTGTGGTGTACCACTCTGTGTTAACCGTTCTACGATCTTCAAGTGCAATAGTCGCAACATGGCAGGTTTTTCCAACGAACGTGGCCACCATCTTCTTTGAAGGACTTCGAGAACGAACAAATTTAGTCGGCTTTGGCTCGTCTTGAAAGACCCAGATTGTAGATTGTTGTTTGGAATCTGGATCGTAGGCATAGATCCAAGATTCGTCACCACTGATGATATCGTAGACGTGATTTGACTCTCCTCGGTTGAACCTTTGCAGAGTTTTCTTACACCATCTGACGCGGGCCGCCTTGTGATCGTCGAAAAGCAGATGCGGTATCCAACGGCAAATTAGCTTGCTCACACCAAGCGCTTCATGCAAGATCTTCTGAATGGTTATCCCTGAGAAGCTCAATAGAGCCTCTATCTCTCGATATATCACATGACGATCTTCGAGAATTAGTTGTCTCACAGCAATGATGTTTTCTTCATTGAAGGCGGATTTTGGGCGTCTTTCGCGAGATTTGTCACTAACACTAGTATGTCCACGCTGGAATTCTAAATACCAGCGTTCGACAGTTCGCAGACATGGGGCTTTATCACTGAACAAAGATGTTAGCTCTTCAAAACACTGAAGTCGTGTCAGGCCTCTTCAAAAGTTGTAAAAAATTATTGCACGAACATTTTCCTTAGAAAGATTCATTTTCGTACGTAACCTGACAGACTCCAATCGACGCTGTGACTAAACAATAGCAATAATCCTAATACTTTCAACTGTTTTGAGATTCAAAATTTAAACACATTCGAATATAGAATAGTTCCAATTTCAAAATTGCCGGGAAATATGGAAATGACAGAACTTAAAAGGCATGCCTAGTATACTAATTACAATATTTCTTAAAGGACAATTTTGACAAATGGCAAAGTATACAAACAACATTTAGAATAGAGACAGTTCTCTATCACTATTATATTTATAATGACTTAGATCAACGCGCAAGTTGTTTTTGAGATATGGTATTTTTTTAATACTATTTTAAACGCCGGTGGTCAACTAACAAAAACCAAACAGTTACTCTAGGGAATCTTTTAATGCGCGTGGAATGACACGCATTTGGCCGACTTGATTAATTTCCTGTTAGGTATGTTTTGATTTAAATTTGGAATAATGTGCTTGTTATTCGATCCGCTACATCAAGAAAATAAAGCAAATGCCTTAAAAAGAATTTCAAGTCCCACTAAGGTTTTTATTACAACAGCGCTCTAGCATTTTTATTCAAATCACTTCATTCTTGACCGTTACATGTTTGTATAATATTTTAAATAAATAATTATTAATTTCGGCATTCCGACACTGTCCTACATACATTAATCTAAGGAACAAGTTTTTAATGGTATATATGTAATTTGTGACTATGTTTCAGTGAACGGCATAGTATCTTCTGGAAATTTAATAGCACTAATGGGGTCAAGGTTAGTAGACTGATGTTACAAATTAATAAATTCACGCATTAAAACTAACTTAAGATCAAACGTATTATAACCTCTCGTTTGTATTGTGCGTACATCCACGGCAGTAAGCAAGAAGTGTTCAATGCGAATATGCCACATTTAGAATATGTTGGGTAAACATACTCACGCTGCCTATATCCCTCGTCACTTTCCTGCGTGCTGCCATGTTAATGGACATATTGTAAACTGGGACTAACATGAGCGTTAAACTAATATCAAGATACCTTTCCTGTGTCCGGGCGGCCTGTCGTAAGAGGCGACAGAACAACTCACAGCCGACTGGTAGGGTATTTGCGCGCCTGGATGGCTACCACCCCGGGTCTAGAGTATGCCGCCATAACATTGAGTTGTGTTCTGGCATTAGTGGCCAGGTTCCAGTCTCCTTTCAGAGAACGGCAGCACATGTTGCAAATGTCCATAGGCGATTGTAATCACTTTCCATCAGGTTGGCCATCGGCCTGTCCGCTGAACTCAAGGAATAAAAAACTTTTTTATAGCATTACAGGCTAGTAATTAGTATGTCTTCCAAAATCTATAGAAATTAGCATATAGATAGATAGATAACTCTTTATGGTACATCAATACAAACATGAACTTAAGACTAAAATTATATCTAGTTATGTACAAAGGGCGGTCTTATCGCTAAAAAGCGATCTCTTCCAGACAAACCCAAGATATATAATAACTCAAGAAAGTTTAATTTGATTTTAACTCAAAAAATATTTCCTTATGAACTTTGATTGGATTACATTAGGTCTAGGAGTCTCTTTGGCTGATTTTTGTCTTCATTAAAGTAGATAAATCACAATAGGGTCTTTGGAACACCGTTTAGGTACAGTGAACTTGGATAAGTGGGACCTGGATAAGTGAGAAACCTCCATAACTGTAACTCATGCTGAGGTCCCAACACTTTGGCACTGAATTACCCCTAATAGCGAGCCGAAGCAAACCTCTATATCTGGGATTCCTTCTTTACATTTAGCATCTGAGTTACCTCTATAACTGAGACAGCGAGTGAATTTTATATGCATAGGTAGACATCTGTAACTGAGATAACATCGCTTTGCTTGTCTACTTACTTATTCTTATTCTACCCGCAAATTCCGCACTTAAACACGCAAGTAATTTTATGCCTCAATTACCTCCAGTATTAGTTTTATATACGGATGTTTATTTGAAAAATGTCAAAACGTAACCTACAATCTTTATCCGTACGTGAAAACCTGAAGTTAATATCCGTTTATGGAAGTAGGAAGACACGCGATGAAGTCTGTGTCGAATTTAATGTGCCAAAATCTGTCCCTCCCAAAATCCCTCTGTAAATGGGACAGATATTTATTTATACCTGGATATCTGAGACACTGGGTAAGTGGAATACCTCTATAAGTGAAACCACATTGCAGGCCCCTTGATCTCTCACTTAACCGGGTTACACTGTATAAATAAGAATAATATACAAAAAATATGTGAAGTGGTCTAAGAATTCTATAGATACACATATCTATAGCATTCTTTACAACACGCCCAGTCCCAGAACTCATAAGACACAATAACAAGTAAACTTTAATTTTATAATTGACCAATCAAAGAATCTAGACTAGATTGGGCTTGATGTTATCATGATATAAGGAGTATGACCCTTATTTTATATATTCTTAAACAACATTGAAGCGTCTGTTTGTAATTTCGAAATAAAAACCAAAATTGTTATTTATACGATGTTCTCATCAATCAACGGATAATCTTTTATGGTGCTACAAGACGGCGTAGCCTGCTAAATTGTGTACGACCATAACAATTTATTACATCATAATTTCAACATGTCAAAGCAATTTGTTATTATAGCGAATTAATTGTTATTTAACATGATTTAAAAATATTTCATCGGATGTTTTAAAAGTAAAACGATGTGAAATTTTAGTGTCTGTTCTTTTATTTGTAAATAATTTTACAGTTTATTGTAACACTAACTTTTGCCCGCGGCCTCGGTCGCGTCAATGTTATCCCACGGGAAACGTACATTTTTCTACAATAAACGTAATATATTTGCTATAGTCCTTTATTATTAACCTCTGCCAATTTCATTCAAACTTCCCTTTTAAAATATTTGAATGGTCCAAAGGATTTTAAACCTTGTGGATTAAAATAGGATATTTGCATTTATCTATACATTCAATTTGGATAGCCTGTAGTGTTCAGAAGGTACGAATATAAAATCTAACATTCTTACAGACAGACGGATGGGCATAGCTAGTTTTTAAGTAGTTAATTAATATAAGTATTAAATATTGACTCTCTTACAGCGGGGCAGGTAAAACCACACTGCTAGCAGCAATTAGTCGCAGAGATAAAAGTGCAATGACAGGCTACCTCATGCTTAATGGAAGATTGGCAGGTGCTGACCTAATAGCGAGGATATCAGGCTTCGTGCCACAGGAGGACTTGGCGATTGAGGATCTGACCGTTGCAGAGCATATGGAATTCATGGTAAGCAGTTATTATAATTTTAAATAACCATTTAGAATATCTTTATCGGTAGTTCAGGGTCATCGGAATAATAGCATTGCCAAAGTCGTGACTTCATATTTGAGATGATTATAAATTTTGAATTTGGTATCTAATTTTGCAACACGTTCTAAATATCTGCTAGTTAAATTATTAACATAACCTTTTTCTTATTCAATAATTAAAGTTCTCGGTTAGCGAGTCGATTGTAATAAATCAAATTCAACTTGCAGCAATTTATTTTTTCTTTACCTCCATATTATTAGCTTTCGATGCTTTGAATCTTTATCGATCATTTTGCATATTGCTGTATTAGATTGCCTATTCATTAGGTTAATACCTAATGAATAGGCAATCTAATAAATATAGATATTTCTATTAAAGTAAGCATAGTATATGTAAATTTAATACGATACTCTTTTAGTATTTGGTGTCATTTCTACTAGATTAAACTACTAGTAGAAAGATGACTAGATGACTAGTTGACGCTGTTTAAAAAAGTAACTGTGGAATAGACCATATAAACGACGGAAATCACGATGCATTTTTTTTTTAGTAACTTGTATGTTTGTTCGGGATTCACGTAAAAACTACCGAGCCGATTTCGATACGGTTTTCGGTGAGCGACAGCTAGACTTAAAATCTGCGCTACTATTTGTCCCGGGGATCCTGCGCAAGTTTTTCTAGGCATTATTTGAAGTGACTAGATTGAAAAAACAACGAATTCCAATGCGTTTTTTATTCTGATCGATAGCATATTTTGTGTAATAAAATGCGTGACACTTTTTATTCTGGGAAACCTGCGGCAATTTTCCCGGGAGCGGTTTGAAGTGGGTTTTATATAAAACTGAGTGGATTCAGATCTCATTGATATTAACCGGAGCTTTTTATTTTCCCCGGGATTCCCTAACTTCGAAACCACGTTATAATAGGACTTGCTTGAGATGACAGTTTCTGTGTTTCCCCTGCTGCCTTTGACCGATCGACCAGCAGTCAAATATCGATTCAGTGTCACTGGATTCCAACAGTATAATTTTAGATAGTCGTTCCATGTAAATCGTTCGGCTTTTATACTTAATGTGTTTTGAATATTTTAATTTATGATAATATTCAAAAGAAACATAAATCCTAATGCATCTAATTCTTGGAGCAAGTTTAAAAGTTCCCATATATAATTATACCTAATTATACCATTTAATAATAACTTTAATATAGATTTAATCGCAAATTAATGTTTCAGAGCTTATGTGATCTTCGAAAAGATGAACAGAATCTCAATTGTTTTATATATAGTAAAGATAAAATTGAATTAGCGTGTCATATCAATATCGTCATGATAAAATGGCGACACAGTGGCTTGTTGTAACTGGTTCAGTCATAAAAGTAGATAAAATTTATACCACATTCTTTGCGAAACGAGTATCTTTCCAAAACCAAGTAACAGTTTCCTGAGATTTTTTTATTGCATTAGTTCAACAGACAGGCAAACGGCCTACTTGATGGAAAGCGGTTACAATCGCCTTTAGACATTTGCAACACCAAAGTGTGTTACAAATGCGCTGCTGCTCTCTTAAGGGAGCCTGGAATCTGATCAGTAATCCCAGAACACAATAATTCAATGTTGTTATGGCGGCATACTCTATACCGGGGGTGGTAGCGATCCAGACTGGCAAGTACTCTACCACCTGTACAGACAGTTGCGGAATGAACATGTTCCTCACTTTCGAGAAAAAAAGTAGACTTTTGCTTGCACGAGTACAAGAAACAATACTGCCAACATTGTAATAAATGTTACGTTAATAATATATAGAAACGTGAAAAAAGAAAACAGCAATGTTGACAATGCCAGACGCTGAGATTAACAATAAGAAACAAAGAAGATGTAATCACTACGCTTAACGTAAATGTTAAAACAAATAAATAGGTCTTATATCTAATAATCTTCTTAGACAAGATAGAAAATCAAACAACTTTGATCTAAGTAATTATATTTGTTGATCGAATAGTTAAACATGCTTTTCTGTGGAATAGTCTGTTCTGTGACTTAGTTTGACAAATCGTTGTAAAACATTTTCATTCCACGACTGTACAGTAATGTAGCCAATCATTACACGCGTTATTTATACAAGAAGCAGTCGGTCTTAGTCGCTAAGCTACTAACAAACAGCAGACATAAAATTTAAACTATTTGTAAACAAGGTTTTAGTTCTAGAACTTTAAGAGGGCTGCATAGCAGACTATTATTAAGGCCTCGTTTTTATAATGCCCACTTGCTAGGAAGTGGGCGGTACGAGTATGCAAGCCTAACATATTAATGAACGTGGTATATGTGCGCTACCCACTTTGCTTTCCTATTTTCTGCCTGCTACCGTATAAGTGGGCGTAATGAGTGGTAAGGCGTATATTATGGTTTAAGTTACTTAAAGAACTACGATAACAATTATATGACCAATCATTCAAGAGCGTGTATTAAATATTGTTTCCTGATTGGTCCGTTAAAATTATTGCATGACACATTTTATTTAAAAATACAAGGAGGTGGAATATATTATTAAGTCATTCCGTATTTACCTACATATTGCGCTTCGTAACAATTTTATCGTCAATAATTAACTCAATATGGGTACGGAACCTTAAAAACCGTAGCCATTTTGGCCCAAATAGAAGCCTTATGAAATCATCATACTCGTTTGTCCAACAGTCTGTCTTGTTCTCAGAATCAGTTTTCTCAGAAACTGATTTGTCTATATCATATAGATGAAATTCGACATAACGATGTAGCAGCTTGTATATCGTTGTAAAGCAGGGCTGGATCTTGTGGCAAGTTGGTGCCCATGCCCCGGGCAGCCAATTTAGAAGGCGGCAAATTCAAACTCCGCAGAAATATACAACACACATCATTAATGCATCTTTGACCACTGAGACGTCCAGTACTTAAATATACATATTACTTTTCGCGGGTTGCGTAGTAAAGATTAGAAACCACAGACGCACGCGTGGGCGTGATTGATGATGATTTAGGTTAAAATATAGGCAAGCGAGGGCGGTATTTGTCAGATTTTGCCCCCCCCCCCTCGAAAAAATTCAAGATCTGGGGCTAGCACAAAATTATATAAAGAAATTGCGAAAAAGTAAAAATAAGATAGTCACCATACTTGTTACCTTAGTAACAAGTATCTTATTCTCTTAAGATAAACAAAATTTATAGTAAGGAAAGTGGAATAGACTTGGCCAGGTCTACACGCAACAGTGGACATGGTAGCCTGAAGATGAAAAGATACAAAGTCATAAGTATAACTTGTTTTATTTACGTAATAGATAGCGAGAGAGCTGCCAAAGTCGTGACAATTGTGTCGTGAAATTTCGAACTATTTGGTGGAAAATTTATAAAAAATATGTATGGAAAATACCGGTTCAATTCGTGTTTGAAATATAGGGTAATTTTGACTGAATGCTTTTTATGAATCTATAGCCAAATAAGTAAAAGAGGAATAGTGACTACTTCTACCTTCACCGTACGTGGACTGTCAAGCACGTGCCCATTTTTTTATTATTCTGGTTTTTGATGTCTAAATATAATTTTGCGAGTTCGGAGACGTACCTTACGACCTTCTCCTATATTGTTTAAAGTCTTCACATTCCGGCTTTTCTCATCTGCAGAAGCTAAACAATAATTATATTAGAAGACCTATAATTAATTACATATTTATGATATTTTACACATAAGGCCCGCATGATGATGGACAAGCGGTCAACGAAGACTGCCAGGGCGAGGCGTGTGCAGCAATTATTAGGTGAATTGGGTGTGAATAATTGCGTTAGGACAAAACTAAAGGCACTTTCTGGTGGAGAAAGGAAGAGGGTTGCTTTAGCTGTTCAGGTAAGATCATTAATACATTACTTTCATAGATAATTTAAGAAAAGTCAAAGATAATTTGGTACATAAATAATTAGTTGTATCCAAACAGAAGCTTGTTTAATAAAGCACGTTATTTAAAACGATGTAATAAATGGCTCTAGTATCTGCTCGATAAACTTATAAAATCTCAATAAAAAATATTCTTATCTACTACTTGCTGTACTATCTGTATATAACCACGAAGAAATGGTAAATTCAGGTTGTATAGATTATTTTTAAAATGTCTTGTTTTAAATTTTATTACCATTTGCTCTCCAACTTTTTGCTTTTGGTTTAACGTTGTATATTTTAAAGCCACAAAAGATCTATTTTGAGATAGACATAATTATGCCCTCATACACACTATGCAGCTAGCCGCAGCTAAGGAAGTATATATGTTAAAACTGATTTTAATACTAAATATCAAAGAGCTGCGGCCCTATCTCCGATCAGACGTGTGCTTGCTACATGCACTACACAGTTCAGTGTGCGGCCTATACTCAACTGTGTTATGTGCTAGTAATTCCGGCTGCCGCAATCCCAATAGCCGCATTTGCGGCCAACCGGACGACTGGCCGGACTGTGGATATGGGCGCTTAACATGATTCTATGAATACATATTTAGCAGAAGTATTAGAACAGCGATAATACGTTTAAAAGTGACGTTTATAAACCCTTCTTTCTTTTCCTTCGTTCTTTATTAGAACAAGAACTGTTAAAATTTCCAAAAAATTCAAGGTTAAAATGAAAATTTATCTTTCAGCTGTTAAATGACCCCCCAATCCTGTTTTGTGATGAACCAACGACGGGTCTCGACAGTTCCGCAGCTAGTGCAGTAGTCTCCCGACTAAGGAGGTTAGCGATCGGTGGGAAGTTGGTTATATGTTCAGTACATCAACCAGCTTCTGGAGTTTTTGAACTTTTCCATCAAGTTGTTTTATTGGCTAATGGAAGAACCGCCTTTCATGGAACCATTGAACAAGCGGACCAGTTCTTTGCATCGTAAGTATCTATATTTTAAACTAGGATATACAGGCGACTCCGTCCATGTTTGACTTGATATTCCCGCTGGATTCCAGAGACGCAAAGTACCGCAAGTATCGTTTTAGTAAAAACTGTTTCGAAAGAAGGTAATATTTACGAATCCGAACTACAAACCGCTCCCGGGAAAATTTCTGCGGGATTTCCGGGATAAAAATATCACACATTTTATTACCTATCGATAAGTAAAAAAATCACATTGAATTCGTTTCTTTTTAACTGGGCCCTTTTAAATCATTCTCAGCAAAATTACCGCGAGATGCCCAGGATAAAAAGTAGCGCAGAGTTTAAATCTACTAATTAGCCGCCGACCAGCTTAAACCGCTTCGAAATCGGCCTAGTCGTTTTTAGGTGAATCTCGAACAAAAAGACAACAAATCTAAAAAAAATGTAGCGTGTTCTCCATCGTTTATATAGTTTAACCCAGGTTTTTTAATAGCTTTAATGACTGTACATTGAAAAATTTAAAAATGCAACACATTATTATTTTTTAATTTTCTATTTAATTAATTACCTAACATAAAATCACCGATGATCGACACTACACCACTAATTGATAGTGATTAGTTACAACATTAATAATCGATTGACAAAAACTGCAATAACACCAGTAAAGCGGCTAAGAACCAGTTGTAAAATAAATTATACCTAAATACCGGACAATAAAAAAACGTAGATATGCCTCAACAATATTAGCTTGCCTTTATCGAACTATGAAATACAAGTTTCCTATCTAAAGATATATTAATTATAGAGCTAGATATATCAATCTAAACCAATTAAACTGGCAAATTTTGAGATAACAATCTTTTTCGTATAGCATTATCCTTCGTTATATCTCATTACTATTCCACTCGTTCCTATATCATTTAGAATTGTGACGATATAACCATCTTTATTTAATGCTTTTTACGATTTATTACAGTATTAGTTAAAGCGAAAAACCCAATAAAACTATTCATGTATTATTAAGCTATTGCATAGCTTTTTTTAACGCGGGCTTCGAGCGTGGCGACCGAATCAAGAAATTCCGTAACGAAAATAAAACCTAACACCCCCCGCCTACTATGAAGCTCGGGCGAGCGTTCGCTTAACGTGTATGTATATGGTACGACTGTACGAAGCTCGCACGGACGAATACGTAAGCAGCTGTTTGTGAGAAAGTATATAGGTATCTACACTCACCGCAATGTGCACCCCGTAAGTATACATGTAGGTATACATATATGTATTCATAGGTGATTTGCTTTCTTATCGGTCACCACGCTCAAAAAGTGTAACTTGAATATTAATTATATATTAAAAGAAAAAAACTTGAATTAATATAAAAGAAAAAAAAATACTGCATAAATAAAAAATTATAATTGCATAAGTTGATAAAAAATGCTAATGCAATAGCTTTACCGATGCAGTCCCCGAGTGCCACAAGGAGTTTTTTTTTATATTTTTATAATTCTGTAACAGAGAAATAATCCAACTGCCTGCGGTCGGGCGGCCTGTCGTAATAGGCGAAAATACAACATACCAGGCTACCACCAGGCTGTGGGTTGTTTTGTCGCCTTCTACGTATTTGCCCGTCTGGGTGGGTACCACCCCTGGTCTAAAGTATGCCGCCATAACAACCTTGACTTATGTTCCGGCGTAAGCGGCCAGGTTCCAGTCACCCGAGAGCGGCAGCACATTAGTAGCACTTTTAGTGTTACAAATGCCCATGGGCGATGAAAACAAAACTTTCCATCATGTAGGCCGTGTGCAGGCACACTGCTGCTGAACTGGTGCAATAAAAAAAATGATTATATACTTATAATATACTTATTTTTATAAGTAGACAACTAGTAACTGGTGTTAAGAGTTTGCGTTTATTTTTAGTTCCCTTAATGGTAAATTGTACATGTACCCATGTTATATTTTAATTATATAATAATTAAGAATATAGCTCAAATATTTTTATGTGTAAAGTTTGTGACGGTAGAATTTTATTCTTTATAATAAATCGGCTAAGTGCGTCAAGGGACATTCGTAATACCAAAAGTGCTATCAATGTGGTGCCGCTCTCTAAAGGGAGACTGGAACCTGGCTACGAATGCCAGAACACAACTTAAGGTTGTTATGGTAGCATTCTCTAGAATAGGTTTGGCAGCCATCCAGACGGGCAGATACCGTACCACCTGGCTGTGGATTGTTTTGTCGCCTCTTACGACAGGCCTGCCGGCCGCAATAAATTGTATTCTTTCTCCGTTACTGCACGGACAAAAACAAACCGCGACAAGCGCGGTTCCTACTCATTACCATACAAATTATGCCGTGACGACTGTTGTGATTTACCAAATATTAAAAATGTATTTTAACCGGTTCAGTAACTAATAAAATAATTTTAAATCAAATGTCAAATAAATAATATTTAATCACGTTGTTTACGAAAATTATAATAAAATTCAATTCTCAGTTTAGTCACAAGTTACGTTCTGTTATGTTCTGCTTTATGATTCTAGTTATAAAATGTTCATAGCCCTAGGATTAATCTTATTTAATAGGGATTGCAATTGCCTATTGCAATAAATTTTAACACGTAAACCGGCTTTCAAATAAAATAAATATTATCTTACTTTTAAAATGTTATGGTAACATTTTTTAACAGAAAAAAACTGACTACATACTAAAAAGCAAGAATAAATAATAATAAAACAAAAATAAGTTTCCTACAACATGTGCATTTTGCAATTTTTTTTTGTTTTAGTTTGCACCGACTTCAAGATGTTGTAGAAATTATTTATTTTTGTTTGAAGGCGATTTGTTTTTCTAAAAGGAAATATTTTCTACTTTTTAGTTGCTTGAATAACTTTAGTAGGTAATAACATTTTAAGCACCTTTAGCAATTGTACTGCTGGTACGCATACACAAGTTTTTCCTTACAAAGAGTAAAGGCGTTCGGTGCTCTTCAAGAATGCTTACTCTCGATTTCCCTGGTATTCACTCATCAGATCTTGACTTGGTAACAATAGAACTACCTCAAGAGCAGCAGCGCGTTTGTAGCACCTTTAGTGTTGTAAATGTCCATAGGCGATGGTTATCGCTTTGATCTATGAGACTGCAAAGTTTCATTAGATAATAAAAAATGTCTCAGTTGACGTGATTGTTCGCACTTCCGTTGAAGTAATACCTATAAATACCTTACGCGTCTATTTACACAAATAAAAAAAAATCACTACTAACTTACATACGATATCCGCCAGATAAAACTATTTTGAATAATCTTACAAAAAGACTAAGTAGGGAAATACAAAAATTCAATGATGAATCTATGCAATCTCAACTTAGTCAACTCTCTAGTGATCGTAATACAGATTACTCATTATGGAAAGTAGCAAAATCTGTCAAAAAACCGATAAATCAAATTCCTCCTATTAGAGAAGAGAACGGAAAGTGGGCCATCAATAACAGTCAGAAAGCCAACAGATTTGCTCAACATTTATAAAAAATATTCCAACCAAATGAAGGTAAGGACAACGAAGATATATTTTCGCATCTAGCATCTGATGAGTTGGAAATAAAACTTGTAACTCCTAAAGAAGTTCATAATGAAATACAGCTACTAGCCCAAAAGAAAGCTCCAGGTTACGATCTCATTACCGGGGAAATTCTGCGCAGCCTTCCAAAAAAGGGTGTAGTCAAACTCACTACACTTATCAATGCCAGTTTTAGACTAAAGCATGTTCCAAGTCAGTGGAAAGTTGCGAAAGTGATCATGATACGAAAACCTGGTAAATCTCCACATGACACGACATCTTATAGACCAATTTCTCTCGTACCAATAATGTCGAAACTATTTGAAAAACTGTTATTGCGCCGCCTGAAACCAATAATAGAAGAGAGAAAACTAATCCCCGATTATCAATTTGGATTTAGAGAGAAACACTCAACCATAGACCAAGTGCATAGAATCACAAACATTATTGAGAGAACATTAGAAGAAAAGAAAGTTTGCTCTACAGTATTTTTAGATGTGGCACAAGCATTTGACAAGGTCTGGCATGAAGGTCTTAATTTCAAGTTAAGAAAACTGCTACCTAAACAGTATTCAGATTTGTTAGCTTCGTACATCTCAAATAGAATGTTCAGGGTCCGACAAGAAGACTGCTTTTCGGATCTTAAAGAAATTAAAGCTGGAGTACCACAAGGTAGTGTGTTAGGCCCGGTCCTGTACCTAATATACACAAGTGATATTCCAGAACAAGAAAATAATATCATAGCTACCTTCGCGGATGACACAGCCATCATGGCTACGGGAGCTACCCACGAAGAAGCTGTAGAAAATGTCCAAAAAGCAGTTAATACCATTTACAACTGGACAAAAAAATGGCGTATTAAGCTCAACGAAGCCAAGTCAATCCACATTGACTTCACTAACAAAATGACAAATTATCACCCGATATACGTAAATCACACCGTAGTACCGTATGAAAATACGGCAAAGTACTTAGGTATAACACTTGACGCTAAACTGCGTTGGAAAGCTCATGTCAAAAAGAAACGTGAGGAACTGGAGGCTCGCTATAGAAATATGTACTGGCTACTTGGAAAACATTCAAAGTTGTCGATACCTAACAAACTGCTTCTTTACAAACAAGTCCTGATGCCAGTCTGGACCTACGGTGTACAGTTGTGGGGCTGTACCAAACCAAGTAATGTAGATATCATACAACGCTTCCAAAATAAAGTGCTGAAAGGAATTGTAAACGCGCCATGGTACGTTAGATCGAGCGATCTCCATCGGGACCTGAAAGTGGAGTTTGTCAACAACGTTATTAGGAAGTACGCGAAGCCCACGAGCATCGGCTTCATCATCACGTGAATGTCGAGGCGATCCAGCTCCTCGACAACACGGACTTAACGAGAAGGCTCAAAAGGACAAAACCATTTGAACTAGTGGTTTAACAAAACAAAAGTGTAGTGTAATGTGCTTGCTATTAATAAAGAACACATGAACAAAGTGTCTTCGCCTCAATAGAGACAATAAGAAAAGTGTTAATGGACACTTTCTTAGTAATAATACTTTTAGTTAATTTAGGTTATATTTAAATTACTTATTAATCTTCTTAGGTTAGATGGTAATATTAATAAGGTATTGCTTATTAAATACCTTATTTATAGAAAAAAAAAACTACTAACTTACATGTATGAGAGCCACCTTAATTTTGACGGTTGTCGCGGTTTACTACACCATTATGTGGTACACCTTTCTCTCAAATTTCATTTTTTATAGAACATTGTTTTTCAACGATTTTTATGTCACAATCCGTGAAAAAACAAAAAGTTGAAGAAAAAGACTTGCGACACCTTCACAACAAAATTAAAATAACGTTTTTATTGAATTGAATTTTTTGTAATAGATCTTATTTTTTTAACAGCTTGGGATGTTCCCAAGGCTAATGCACGCGTCCCAAAGTCAAAGGGCGCGGTTTCGGTACTGGCTGGAACGCATACACCACTTAAGTAGTTTTCTGACTTGATGTGCATATTATTACATGCTACATTATATGCTAACAACGGTGAAGAAAAACATTGTCATGCAACCTGCACAGGGAGATAACCGATGTTTCAAACCTGTCAAATCGCCTTGGACTAGCGTGGCGGGGGGTATATTAACCGTTTTGTGTGTAAAATTATAATTTACTAGCTGATACACACGCACTTGCCGTAAACTCTACTTGCCGAAAGGATCCATGCCAAATTTCAAGTCTATAATTATTATAGTTCCTGAGATATCAGGATCAGGTCACTATAAACGTGGATTTCAATATGGTGGATATATATTTAGACTACAACATGGGCCCGCTACCTATTAAAAAACTAGTAGATTAATTTGGAATCCTGTTTAAACCTATAGTAATTAGTTAATAGGTAGATGATGTCTATTTATTCGGTGAGTTAATGGAGAGACAAATTCATTTTAAAAATGTTACTCAGTTATAAATTCTATGATGCAACTTGCTTTAATTAAAATTACTATATATTTTCTGCGAATTTTAACCACTTATAAGCTTTATATTGCTTATTAATTTACAAATTTATAATAGTTTTGAACTTGTTATTTTGTAAATTCTATTGACTGGTTAATTTTCATAAATGAAATTTCCGGTATTCACTTTGGTCTGGGTGTCTGGAATTGACCCTCAAGTTGTCCGTTGTATAATACTCATAATACAAACAAAACTTGCTTAGCTTTAGAATATACACTACGCATACCTACTGTTTATCTGACGATTTATTTACTGTTGTTACATAACATAAAAAACGTATCAAGCAAGCTTAATTATTCATAGTGTGAAAAACTGGAATTAATTTAAATGTCATGTATTATACAACCTATCCTGTTCTTAAACTAGCGTATAAACATTCGAATTCTCCACGTGGAAGCAGAATATTTGTTAATCGCTCACTAAGGCTGATGTGCACCGACATTTAAACAATGGTTTAGGTACATAAAATAATCGCTAAAAATATATGGCTAAACAGTGATGATTTTATTTTAAGCACCGGTTAAATGTCGGTGCACACCGGCCTAATAAGCATAACTCTAAAACATTCCTAAATTTAACATGAACGAATGAAGAGTGCATTAAGCAACCGCTTTTGAAGAAACGCTTAGTGAAATTGATACGTGTTTAAGTAGATACATTGGTAGTTGTAAGTGCATTAAGATCCACTTTATTTACATACTTGTTATGTTCGTCATTTTGATTTGCATTAGCGACCAGTTTATGTTCTGAGATGACGCGGCAGGTCATTCATTCTTCTTTCGTTTTTCAGGGTCCTCTAGCCATTTTGGTGAAACAGAATCCTTTGGCTTGTCTGTTTGTTTATTGGTATAGTTTATAACAATTATTAACGTTGTATAGAGCTCTTCTGTGTTGCACTTCTTGTATATCTCATATATATAAGAGTCAAATATCAAATATAATCTCAGAAGATTCTACATTGATTCCCAAAGCGGACCATCATGCTCACATGAGCAGACCTGGGACAAAAATGAGAACCATATACTAGAATAATGATACCCCACTATTATTATCAAATCATGACTAAACACTAGAATGATGATAACACTTACTCGCCTCTGCTCCTATTTTTTGATATAACAATATTGTGTACACGACTCCCTGCGTCACGAATACACCCATGAGGTTTCTGTGCCTCAGTTCAAATGTATTTGAATGTAAGCATATTAGACAATAAACTTTAAAAAAGATCTTTTTAGTTTTTATTAGTCAATTGTAATTTCTAGCATTCTCTTATTACTGTTTATAAGGTTTAAAATGAGTTAGTCCGTCTATACATAATTTAGATAACGTCACATAGCTAATGCTTATAATAGACGGATCAGCTAAATTAAATAATTTGGTTGAAATGCTCCATAGCTGACAGGATAGGACGATGTACGATGGTATTGAATAATTCAAATTCACCTTTATATTAATCACTTTGGTCGATTCGTCGACATTAAAGGACAGAAATGAAATCTGTAATAAATGTCAAAATGTATTTATTCTCTTTCTAACAGTTTAAACTACAAGTGTCCAGTTGGATTCAACGCAGCAGAATATTACGTTACATTACTAGGTATAGAGCTTGATAGAGAAATCGAAAGTCGCGAGCGTATCCGACGCATATGCGACGACTATAATAGATCTGATATAGCTGCGAAAATAGAGCACAAAGTTGGCGAGGTACATGATGAAGTGGAATATTTCAATGGAACTGCTGATGAGAAGGTAAGTGTTTAAACATAAAGACGATAAACCTTACCTTAATTAAACTTAATAAATATTAGTTATATCGTGTTCTAAAAGCCCATAAGGCTACAAATAGTATACTTAATGAACTGTACTCTGATTTTTACTGATCTGGACTAAAATGACAGCTGCGATAGACCTTTTTATGTTGCAAGATTGAAGGATTGTGAGTAAAATTCTATAGAATTTCTGTAGATACAACTCACAATGAGTTGTTGATTCAACGTGACTTCAATCACAATATTATATTCATATAATAGTATATAATTTTTTATTTACTATATACTCTTATTTTAAGCTGTAGTGATTCTTTCTAGTTTGAGCTCCCGACTTTTCCACCCTAGTTAAGGTTTTCCCGCGTTATTTTTGTTTTGTGGAAAGGTAATAAATAAATAAATTCGAATAAAAAAAGTCGATCGTAACTGTCGTTTTAGTCCAGCTAATTAAAAATCAGGATAAAGATCATCTTATCTTATCCATAGATTATTATCTCTGGCTAAGGTGGACAGAAGCTATAACTCCCGTTATATCACTGCGAGTAGAAAATTAGTGATTTAAATTATTCATTCATTAATTTCAGCACTTTGATGTCATGACTTTACCTAGATTATTATAATCTAAAACTTCATGAATGGTTACCTATTCGAGATTTTAGTTATCATTTCTACTTTTCTGTTTATATCCAATTTAATAACTTGATAATGACTTGTGTCAAATTTAAAAAGCTTTTACTTTAAAATTTTGTTGACTTACAAAAAGTAATTAATAAAGACTTGAAACTTGAAATGAAAATGTTTATGTTATTAATTTGTAAAGAACCCTCTCTTCAATAATTAAATTAATTAAATGAATATTGATCTATATTTTTGTTCCAGAACGAATACTTCGAAAGATATTTAACACTGTAAGTTCACTAAATATTTATTCAAGTCGTTATAATGATAAGTTTATATTATCTACATATTATTTAAATAAGTTTGTCAGAAGTTATAAAGTAGATAACATTAATTAGGAAGCTCGACTAGTAAACTTGAAACGTCATGATTAACATATTATTTTATTAAATTCATGATCAATTAAAAGGTGGATTTCAAGGGCAAAATAATCGTGGTTCAAATTTAATATTCAATGTCGTATAGCCAGTTTATATATGTTACCGACCCTTCATTTGCCTTACTATTGGTTAAAATTTGAGATATGATCAAATAAATAACGTCAAAATTCAACCGATGTTAAAGCAAGTGAATGGATATTAGATATAGGAACCGTCCATATGGCAAATGAACGGTCGATAAGTTGTAGAAACCGGCCATTAAAGACGAGAGTAAATTTCTAACAAAATTCTATTCACGTAGTTCCTACTACTTCTACGCAATCATATTTTATAATTCTTATAGTTTAAAAAGAATGTTGTCGATCAGCGAAAACCGCATAGAAATCGGTTTAGTTTTTATGTGAATCCCGAACTAACAGACAAACAGGCAAGATTTAAAAAAATGCATCATATTCTCCATCATTTTATACAGGTGTATTCCAGTTGTTTTTTTAAATAAATTCAATACGGTATTTTATGAATTTTTGAATTTTATAATAATATACATAGATATCATATCTGTCCCTTAACACATAACAAATTTATTCAAATTCTACGCGTGTAGAGATTAAATGTAAATAAGGTTGAGTAAAACAACGATAAATTATGATAATTTTATAGTACTCGTTAATCATATAAGTATTATTTCATCGCATTATAAAAACGATTTTACGTAAAATTTTATAGGTCGTAATTTATTGCTGTGAAATTGTTAACCTTAAAATATAACGATGTAAAGATATCGTTCTATGGTATGTAATTATGTTAATTAATTCAGATAATATTTCGCTCTTTTTCTCATAACTATAATTATTCTGGTGGTATTATGACCTGCCTGAACTGTGATGTCACATTCCTAGCTAAAATAGGCTACTAATACATATTACATAGAAATATACTACCGGCTCAAAAATTACAATACGAGTACATAAACGCGATACACGGTCACTGAAACCAAAATCGGTTTATACATTAGTACATATATTACAATATTACCGCTAAATGCTATAAAAAGTGTCTTTACAAAAAGGTGTTATAATTTATTTGAGTATTTGGTTGTTTATGTTTACTAATCAGTTGTCTGTTCAAACAACCTTTATTACCATCATAATAGCCTCATTACCTTTGCCTTGTTTAATCGGATCTGCATTATTTCCTTGTTTAGTAACTTCTCGATTTGTCAGCTTGTTTATTTCATCATTAATTTTATTTTTAGAGTCAAAGTGAACTACTTCGTCCAGTTCTACTGGTTGATGTGGAGAAACATATTACAAATTAAACACAATAGTTCAATATGGATAGCGGAATTTCTTTTACTTATGGTAAGTGTATTGAAACAATTACTCATATCAACAAAAATTATGTAGTCAAAGATATGTCTGCAGCATTTTATAATTTTCAGTACAGAATTTGCAAATATATTCATAGAAGTGCTGACATGGCTCTGATTCTTAAGATTCTTAGAGGAAATATGAGCTCAAAGTTACACTTTTTCTTACACAGTTACATGGTTTAAATTTCCTGAAAATCATTGAGCATTTGAGTGTGGAACGGGGTGAGCACTTAACAGGGCCTATCAGTGATGATAGAAAGATATCAGGATAAACAGGGCCGTTGCATGTTGGCAGATTCCTGTTGGTCTTTACAACGGCAATGTGTGATCTGAAGGAAAATATAGATTTCACCAATATTTCTCTTTTTACGTTATGGTTCTAGTATTTCTTAATAAACATTAGATTTAAAGTATATAATTTTATGTTTTATTTCATACTTACTGGTTTTTAGTGTCATGTCTCATTAATTATTCTTGGCCATTATAATATCCAGAGAACAAAACCACTGTTGATCAGTGTTCTCAGCCTTAGTTTAACGTTAAGCTTCACATAATATTAATGTAGTAAACATAGTAGTAAAAATAAGAATAGTCCTACATTATTTATTATTTGGACCCCTATAGCCTCAACTTTACTTACGTTATCAGCTTCAGTGAAAGGCTGCAATACTTTAGTGTAGAGAAAACACTGTTCTGCGTAATCGCTTACTACCGTCACATTTAATGTTGTCTTACAATTGAGTTTAAATGATATAATAATATATAGTTATCTGACTATGAATATGAGTTGTCTATCTATTTTCTACGTCTACAAATTTTCATATCAAAATAAAAGAACATTTATTATTTTCACTTTAGTTCGTGGGCCTAATCATATCCGTGCCATACGTCGGCCACTTCCAAGAGTTGGACCAGCGTGACATCCAGAACGTGGAGGGTCTCTATACTTGACGATAACAGAAACAATATTCCTCTTCATCTACGCTGTATTTATCACTTTTCCAAGTGAAGTGCCGATTTTACTTCGAGAGACCGCCAGTGGCCTTTACGCTCCCTTGCCTTATTATCTGTCAAAGATGATATTTTGGGTAAGTCTATGTTTAAAATATAATAGAATATACTTTATTGCATAACATTCAGATACAATTTAAGAAGTTTAACTACAGAAGACAATAGGCGGTCTTATCACTAAAAGTAATTTCTTCCAGACAACCTTAGCAAGGATTAGAGAAAATTGTGTAACATGTGGGTTTTGCAATATAAATAGAATGAAAAAGTATATATATATAAAATAGTCCAAGGGCAACTATTAAATCATATGGGTTTTGTATTGACAGTAAAAAGGATTGCATATTTTTAAATCGTTTTGCAATACGTTGAACACAATACATTATTTATTGATGGAATCATTATTTTAATTGGAACCATTTGGGTCGGTTTGATCGGTGAATTAAAAAAAATATTGCCTGTGAATCAGCAGATAGGCAGACGGCGTAACTGATGGAGAGCGATTATTATCGTTTACAAACCAAGTGTGCTACAAATGCGTTGGAAACAATCTTTAAGTGATGTAACAATATCATTTTGGATTATAAATATTAATTTCCATACAAATCCCACTTAGCCATTCAATCGGAAAATTTTATTTCAAAAGAATTTAAAAAATCTCAAATTAATTCATGAATAAAATTGTGAAATAAGGATTCGATTGTTAACTCGTGTGTTTGTTTTCTTGTGTACTATAATGCCTCGTACGTCTCTCAACCGCTTATTGAGGGTATTTATTATCAACATAAATTGTTTCTTTTCTATTTCGGAATGAGATTTATTTTTCCTCCTTGCACTTTCAGATACCACGTGCCATAATAGCACCAACACTTTTCGGGACTCTGATCTTCTCAATAGCCCAACTACGTGGGGGTCTCTATGGGTGGCTTAGTTTTTGCTCCGTCTGCGTGCTTTGTGCCAACTATGCAAATGCCTACGGTAAGTCGAAACATAGAAACTTTTGGAAATATAGACACAGTTATTGCTTTAAACTCCAAAGCTTTAGAATTTATTCCAGGAAAGCTTGTAGCCAACTAAAATAAGTAGATAGGCAAGGATTATTTATGTACAATAAATATTTAGAAATTTGTGTTCCGTTATTTTTGCTTAATAATTGAATAAAAGCTAAAATTTATGAATAAGTTAATCAAATATTTCCTACATCTCATATGCATACGAGAATATATCTGAAACGGTTGCCAACATTAAGTGTCAAGACAATTTATTTCTCTTTATCACGGAATAAAATTGACACCGAATAGACAGTATAAATCAATGCAGATTTCATAGATCCACTTGCATTTTAAAAGTCTAATAAACAGTAATACGGCATTCTATTCGTTTAAGGGGCGGATTTTTCAATCATTAGATTAAAGTTATCAGTCGTATAAACTATAACCTGAGTGAATTCAAAAGTGAAACCATTCGACTGCTTTATTCATGTAACTGTCATTTTTTAATTTTTACGTGTTATAATTTATTACTATGAATAACTTTTATCTGGTGATTCAAAAATCGGCTCTGAGTCATCGACTAATTTTATTTCTGCTATCCGACAAACTACTGGTATTACTTGTGATCCAAAACATAATGATTTTTAGCGCCTGCAATGTGTAAAATAGATTTAGTAATATTTGAATTTGTGTCTCTTAATTTTTACTACTGGGGGTTTTATTTATGGATAGGGAATTTTAATGGTAGAAGTTTGTAGATGTATTTTTTTTATTGCACAAAGTTATGCTAATGAAATTATTGTGCTAGGATCAGTGGCTATTTCGCCGACTGACCGAGTTCAGTGCTAAACGAGTGCGAGCGCAAAGAGTACATTGAATATATAAAGATGCGAGCACCGTACGAGTGGAAGAATGTTGTATTCTAGAATGCACGTGTTGACGTAAACCGCTGACACGGCAATGTACGGCTGCTAGCCCGTACAACAACAAAATCTTATTAACCAAGTTTAAAAATTTAAAACAGTTTACTACATGCCACTTCAATATTGTCCACAATAATGACGAAATGATAAAGAAACTGACCGCCTCTGTGGTTGAACAGTCTAAGTCTTTGCCGGCTTACCTTACTGCAACGCAGAGGCTCCAGGTTCAATTCCTGGTATAGTAATTCGGAAACAATTTTTCTCCTTTATTTACTATATATAGTGTGGGTGTCTTGGAATCGGCCCCAGAGTAATTCGTTGTATATTACCCATAAAACAAACGAAGTTGCTTAATTTGGGGTATACAATATGCGTGTTTGTCTGCCGATTATAATATATTATTATTAATGATTACAATAAACTTTGTAGTAATGATAGTACTTACAGACAGATAAGATCTATCCTGCCGATTAGTATTTTTATATTTTTTGTCACATTTTCAAATCCCCATAATAATTATAATTTAATGCTAAGTTTACATGGAGTTTAATACAAAATGTATCATATTTCACAGTGCTTTTATATCTATGTATTATAATTATGCTTTCAATGTCCTATAATTTACAAGACCCTTGCAAATTTCAGGTTCATTCCTTTCATCTGTATTCGACAAAATGGAAACCGCTGCCCTGTTTGCTGTACCTTTTGACCTTATTGGCACGATGTTCTCCGGCTTGTACCTTAACTTAGATTCCGTTTCACCCTACTTCTCATGGCTTAGATACGTATCAGCTTTCTATTACGGCGTCGAATCGATATCTATTCTTCAATGGGATTCCATTAGTTCTATAGGTTGTGTTGCCGTTGAAGGTATACCGTGTATTAAGACAGGGCCAGACGTCCTCAAGAGATATGGCTATGTCGAAGCCCATTTTTGGAGAAACTGCGGATGTTTGACTATAATGTATTTTGTAGCGCATTTTATTGCTTTCATAATGGTAATCCAGAGAAGTAGGGGAGCACCTGTGTACTGATTTGCCGCTGATACCACTTTTTATTAATATTTGTTTCGTGAAATGTGTATGGATTTTTGTAGTCGGTCGTATAGAAGACAAATAAAAAAACCACGCGTAACGTAATGATATAAAAACCTTATTCAAACACGTTTCACGCATGATTTTAATTGCCATGACGAACTTTATACAAGAAATCGTATCAGACACAAGAAATGTTAGTATTTATTGCTTTGCTACAAACGTTCTGACCACAGTATTCCAGAATACCTTTTTGATAATATTAATATCCTGTTGATTAATTTAAATATGTAATTAGCCTATATTGTCTGAATCCCCACCTGTTGAAACGCATGAACGCGAGTGATTAATTACAATGACATGATGCCACTTAATGCTTACAAAATATTAAATAAATAATCCTTTTGTGACTTATTGGGAACTGTATCATTTTTATACCGTGTTCAATTAATTAAGAATTAGTTATTAGTTATTGTGAAAATAAATTTTGAGATGTCCTGTTTTTTCTTGTATATCCTTATGTCCTTAGATCTCAAGTATACAGCTTAATTACAGATGTGCTTATTAATACATGTGACAAAACAAGAGATTTTTTGCTCATTCATAATGGGTATCATTATCAATATAATTTACCTATAATAATGTATAAATTAGCCGGAATATTAAATGCACCTTCCCATTATTGTATGCCTCTTTGAAAGTAAATACTGTATCATGTCTTTTAATGGGAAACAGTAGAAACAAAAGCAGTTGGAGTTGAGACGATAAAAGTTTATTCTGAGGCTTACCAATTAAATCTCCAAAAACTTCGCTGCAGTCAAAATAGTTGCATATATTAATTGTTTGCGACTAAGTTTTGCATTTTAGTGTTAGTTGCCTATAATAAATAATTAGTAAATATTACATGTGATAAGGTCAAATTTATTTTACTTATTTGATATAGGGTTTATTACCCCAGTGCGCGAGGGATTGTCCTTTACAAACAATATTAAGACAATCGTGCATTAAATTCTGTGAGAGTGACCAAATGTGTTTAATACAGGCTTAAGTTGTAGTTACATTGTACACTAATACCTAGTATCGCACTTAATTGCTTAAATAAATAGAATTACTGGCTTTTGTAGCTTCAATTACTATAATTGATTCAACCACATTACCGCACCCAGTCTCGAATGTAATTGTTTTTAATTATATACATTATATAAATGTATGTGTATCTCGGTAAGTAATACCTAATTGATTTACGAACTGTCTATAACATTAATTTATGTCTTAAAATAAAGTAAATACGAACTGCGGTTGCATTATTTTGGAATAAATTACTTTAGAGCCCTGTTGGCTACTGACCTTGCCTTTTATGGAAAAGTTGATTATAAGGCCCATCAAATCTGTAGCAATGTATAGAATTTAAATTCGGTGAAGAATTAATTCCTTGGTGCACGCACTTTTACAGAGTTCCAATATAAAAAAAATAACAGAAAATCACACTGAAATATTTAAGCCCAACTCAATGACTTTCATATATCAGATTTTTTTATGACGTCAAAGAAACGGAATAGAGCTGATGATCTAACCTAGAAATGAATCTTCTACAATAATGATATTACTCCCTTATATTATAGAGATCTATCAGCCTTTGAAATGTTTGACGGTACAGCCAAAAATATATGGAAGAAGATATGTGAAAAGTTTAAAGATACTATAATAAAATCAGTAAAAAAGTAAAGAAACGAGCTTTCAGTAAATTTGCCCTTTATGTGAATCAGAACTAGTTGAAGGCTACCCATTTCACCTAAAACCTATGAAACCTAATGTAACCTGGTGGTCGTAACCTAAACGACCGAACAGGCTACAGCCGACCAAAACTGATTCTAATTTTGCCTTACTATAGTAATGCTTAGAAAAGCTCAAGAAGCTCTTGGTTGTTGTTGTTGGTAACTCATTCGTACACGACTGAATTGAGATGGCTAGTAATTAGATTTTGAGTTATATATGAATCTAACAAGTAATCATTGTAGCCACTAAAACCAAACCATTCATCAATGGCTTTGATGCTACAGTGTTGAGCTTCGAAATTTTAAAATTATAATCTATATATCTTGGTTTACGCATCGATGCCTTTAATAATAACCTTTCAAGGCCAAGATTAAGTATTATGAAACACTTCTTATTTCATAAATGGAACAAACGCGGAGCAGTCTACGCAAAATGAAGGATTCCATAGATGTGATAAACGTCAACTGTTGTTGTTTAATTGAAAATTTGCTATAAAGATACTGACCGGATCATGTTCAAACTGATTTGCGTTGAAATTATTTTCAAGCATTGTTGGCTTGTTTTCAGAAATATTAATTTCATAGTTCAGAAAGTTGGACATGCACACACACATATTTTACGACTTTGGTATCCTATTACTCGATTTCAATAAAATCATTATGGAACATTAATAAACGTTACTTAAAATTGACTAATGATACATTACACGCCTAGGTACTTACACCGCAAAGAAATTTATCGAGGACTTCATAACGAATGGGCGTATATGCAAAAATGCTATTTTTTGTTGTTTACCAAAATCTATGCATGTTACAATTTAGAAAGCTTACCAGTATGCAAGTGTACTTAAATAGACGGGTATTCCAAATTTCAGCCTAATACAATCAACTACTTTTGTTTTATTTACAGTTTAGTCCCTTGTGTAAAACTGCAGTTTTGTCTGCACGCCCATTTGTTATGAAGCCCTCGATGTGTTCCTCAGCTATATGTATAAGAGCTTTCCTTAAGATTTAATCTAGTGGCGGTTTCACTAACCAATGCATACTTCTACATAATGATATTAATTACCTTTCTATATAACTTCATTCATATGAACCTATAAGCTTAGAAGCCTCTAATAAGGATATCTGTGTTGCACGAAGGTAAGCGCAGGAATTTGTAATGGTACCTTGGTAAAATGGTTACTGAACCCTAAAATTACTTCTTTAAAGCCGAGACGAATTTTAAAATCAGCTTTGATAATTAATTCCGATAAAGCGAGTTCTTGTCACATTAGAATCATTGGGAACTGGTACTCCAAAACAGGTAATTATTTTAAAACAATTATACAAAAATTAGATTATGATTGGTGTCAGCCAATCTTATAATCCTACATGACAAGCGTGGTGATTAATTAATAATTTATAAGTATTTCAGCGATGCTCAATATGCATTAAATTTTATACATTTATTTTCGTTATTATGTCGAAGTTAGTTGCTTCGTTACTTTACACAATCAAAGTAACTCGCCTCTGGGGACGAATTAATCATAATAAAGCTTTAAAAAATAAGATTATAAGTAATAAAGTCATCAATCATAAGCACAAGTAACAAAATAAATAAAAATAAAAAGCCCTTTTATTTGATATATGATGAACATGCCAAACAATAATATTTTAAAATGTCAGTATTTTGTAATTTGCAATATTTTTTTTATGAATTATTCAATTTGTGGGCCCCCCGTCCGGGTAAAGCCTTCCTCCAGTTGCGCCCCGTGCTTTTTATCTGTGGCGTCTGCGAGCTACCTCGGGCCCGCGACGGCACGGATCTTGTCGTTCCAAAGCTAGAGCGAGCACAATTAGTCTTGTTTAATTATCTTACAAATACTACATGAAAACGATCTCCAGTAAATTCGCTACGTACCTTAACAATATAAATGAAAAGTTATGTCATATTAATAGAATTATTATTTACAGGTTCTTTTCTGTCAGCAACCTTCGACAAGATAGAAACAGCCGCATTACTATCCACTCCTTTCGACCTCATCGGCATAATGTTCTCAGGCATCTATCTGAACTTAGCTAGCGCTTCTCCATACGTTTCCTGGATAAGGTACATCTCAGGGTTTTACTATGGCACCGAAGCTATATCTATACTACAGTGGGATTACGTTGATACTATAACTTGTGTGAATATTCCTGGAATACCTTGTATAAGAACCGGGCGTGATGTTCTAGTGAGGTTTGGCTTTGACGAGAGTCACCTTTGGAGGAATAACCTTTGCTTGATAGTCATGTATTTTGGGGCTCATTTAATAGCGTATTTAATGGTGGTAAAAAGAAGTAAAGGTACGCCTGTTTATTAGATTTCTTGATACTGCTGTCTAAATAAAGTAATAAATACTATACAAAAAAAGAAGCAAATTGTTTATTTCGGAATAACAAATAAACAGATAAAACAAGTTCTGTTACATTTTGAAGGGAAATTTCTTTAGAATCCTAATTTGAAACTCAATGAAACGAAAATAAGCGACACTAAAAGAGATAAATACATAAAATACAACCTTATTTAATTCAAAATAAAACATATTTATTTTTATCCGTTAGTATTCATTTTCACTCTAATAAAAAAAATTAAAACGAATTTAATTTGTATATAAATAAAGGATATGTTTTTATACGTAGATTACGTGGAAATTGTGCGTAACAGTGTATTGAATTTTGAACTTTACATTAGTGATTTAAAGTGTAATTTAGATTGAATCTTATATCTTAAATATAGTAATATATGAAATGGAATATTTTGCATTAAAATAAAATAAATTATTGAGCTTGATAAAAGTATCATAATAATAATAAACCTTATAATTATCCTAATCTTATACTCTATATTTATCTCATTCTCTCATAGGCTACTTCTTGAAGTTTCAGTCTAATGCTTGTGAACTTCACACACTCACACATATTTTTGTTCTCAACTTGTCCTAAATAGACATCTTTTTAGCATAATGTGAAATGTGTAAGTAAAAATAAAACGTTATAAGTAATTTTAGTTTCATTTACATATTACATTACCCTGGAAACTCATGTTTTGGTGCTGTTTAAATAGTATTAAAATACCTTAACAAAATAACATTTTAAACCCTTAGGACATATAAAATAAATATCAATAACCTTTTTTAAACTGGCGCAGCGTAGTGGGGGCGGCAGGGGCAGTTCGCCCCGGGCGGCACTTTTTAGGGGGCGGCAAAATTTCACAATAAATATTATACAAATATTTGAACCATTCATATTTTTGTCGCAACTACAAATTCGGACCGATTGAAAAGAGCACAGAATTTTTCATTACTTATTCTGTGACGAATTCGGGGTATCCCCTTTCTTTGAACGATATTTTGTAGTGATACTGGAAACGCAAATCGGTTCAGTAGATCCCCCTACAACGTCGCAAACTTTACCTCTTTATACTATTAGTATAGATAGATATGCATTAGATTGAAATACCTAAATAAAAGGGCGCCAAAATGGTCTTCCGCCCCGGACGACACTCATCCACGCTACTGCTTTTTTCATTAGAATTGAAGACGTGAGTGGATGAAGGTGATATGTCGCATATTCGGTTTTTTGCTTTTTTTCGCGTAGATGAATGTTATAAGTCAAATGACTACAGACCTTAGACCATAGATATAAGGCATATTTAAGAAATAAAACGTTGCTAAAGGTGTTAAGTTCAGTTCAGTTTCAAAGAAAAGTAAAACTTTTATCTCGATTTACTCAGAATTGGAATTATGCGACTTATCACCTTCATCCACCCATGTCTTCAATTATAATGTAGTTTTTAAATTTATCAATTCTGAAGCAGCTATAGGTACTTACGATGTTTTTTCCACCTACAATAAAACTTAACGGTTTTAATCTCAACACTCTTATAGCAATTTATCGAGTAACATATACTATCTAAAGGGCATAAATCCATCACGATGACATGCTATAACAAAAACCGTGACGTTTTAAAAGCTCTTCAAGTTTTTATTTGAAACTTGTTCGTTTTACGTAGGCGACTATCGAGCATCGCCTATAAAAAATTAATCGCATCTCTATACAAAACCAGATTATGATTCACATAAATACAGTAACATGCGTGGAAGTTTTCTAGGAAGTTCTCGAAGCATTGCCGGCTTATTTATATTCTGCCTACCGTTGACTGAAATTTGATCGTTAAAGCTATGACATAGCAAAGTTTTAAACATCTTTCTCTAAAGCCTCATCGAAATCGTTTTTGAAGATTTACATAATCTATATATATAAAAGAAAGACGTGTTAGTTACACTATTTATAACTCAAGAACGGCTGTACCGATTTGGCTCAAAATTGGCGGGGAGGTAGCTTAGAACCAGGAGACGGACATAAGACTTTTTGGAGTTGAGATCGAGTTTTAGAATCCTCCTAATCAGCTGGAGCGATTATGGTGATTTTGTTTTAGAGTGTTTGAGTGTGTTCCCGGATGGCTTAGATTCGCAATTAGAACCGGTAGGTGGCGCTAGATTTTTATTTTTTCAAAGCAGGACAAGGTCTGCCTGGCTTTCTGCGTCTGTCTGTATGTTGATGGTAAAAAACGCATTTGATTTCTATACGTTTTTCACCATGAATTGAGTAATTTTTCACTGAAGGTTGTATATACAGGTAAGAAGGTAGGTTAGATATAGAAGGTTTATACCTCAATATCGCAAGTGAACCTTCAGGACCTACTCCTAAACTACACTAAATAGCGAAAAAACCTCAAAGCAGTCTTGAGACCGATATTGACGAGAACTAGTGATTCATTAAATTTTTGAAAAATCAATTACTTTTTCAGGAATCGAATTTTTATAAAAATATGGCTACCGCAGAGAAACCTACATACACATACATACATAACTTCACGTCAGGTCCCTTGCGGGGTAGGCACGAACAACAGAGCGCCATTCAGGCTTATTCTTACACACCTCACTTGATTCTTCGACATTCATAGCTAGACTTTAAATAAATGAACGCTATTTGAATTTGTTATAAATAAAAATGACGAAAGAGTACGAAGGCAATAAATAAAAACTTTGTTGCCCATTTCCTCAATGTCCATCCCCTCATGTCTTCAATTTAATCAAAGCACTTTGTATTGATTTAACTATTTATTACTCCCAACAACATTTTAACTCTCTTATAGATATTTATTTAATATTAATAAGCAAAACCTTTCGTTCTTCTCTTTTCAGTCCACAATAACCTAAGAGTGCCCACAGCAAAGTCAAAAACAATAAACCCACACCGTCTTGCAGTACAAAGTTAGTTGAGTAGCCATTTGCAATTAATACTGATGGTCCATCTTTGACGCAGAGGGTAGTTTCGTTTAGAGGACAGTCTGAAAAAAATGAAAACAATGTAAAATCAATCTGAACTTTATTAAAATGGATTATATTTTAGTATCAATCTGATCCGAATAGCCAATTTTTATGTATGCTACCCACTTTAAAACACTCCGGGGAAAATTCCCGAGGAATTCTTGAATCCAAAGTATTGCGTCATTTAAAAATGATTTAAGCTATCGCTCTAGTGAAATAGTAGCAAAATCAGCTAATATTTATGCAAACTAATTTATACCACTCCCGGAAAACCCACAGATTTTCCGGGACACAGAGTACCACAGCATTTAACAAAGAATGTAAACTATTTTTTAGTATAAATTGCATCGAAATCAACTAATTTTTATGCATACTAACAACTTTAAACGTGAAGTTTAATTTCCTGGGAAAAATTCCGCAAGATTCCCCAAAGTATGGCAGAAAAAAATGAAATGTATCGTTTTAGTGAAAACTGGTCAGTATAAGCTAATTTTTATGCACCCGAACAACTTCAAACTGCTCCCGCAATAATTCCCGCTGGATACCCTGGATAAATAGTAAGAGTTTTCTATTCATTAATAAAAATAATTGCATTGGAATTCGAAAAAAAACAGTAATCACTTTAAATAACTCCCAGAAAAATTCTACTAAAAAACTTCTTAAAGTTCTTGGAATAAAAAAATAAAATCACATTTTAAGTCCAAGAATTTGCCATCGATCAGCGAAAATCGCATCGAAATCGGCCTATTAGTTACTACATAAATGTCGAACAGAAATAAAATTGCATCGTGTTCTCTTCGTTTATATAGTATATTCCAGTTGTTTTTTTAATAGGTTCAATGTTCAATCACAGACACGACATTTTTAGAATTTCATGATATTATAAACCCAATTAGACCCGGCAGGTGGTGCTGGAATTAGGTTCTAGATTTTTATTTTTCTGATGAGGGCAACGTTGCCAAAACTGTTAGTCTAGTATAAGATTATCTAAATATAACCGTATTCTTATCATATAAGTATAAGAAAAAATATACATTATATTGTATACTAGATAATATTTTTTCTAGAATTACAAGAAATAGGTGAATCGGATGCTGCTTAAATAAGCAAATATACACATACAAGAATAAAAATATATAAATATATAAATAGCACAGTACATACTGTGTAAAGATTTGCCTTAACTTTTCAAAAAACTAAAATATTATTATTAACATTTTTATAAACAGAGAAGTGCCGTCCTGAACACACTGCTACCTCTAAAAATACAAATGAAAAATGATATTTAAATTCAAAAGTTTTTATTCAAAATAAGTTTCCCTGGAGAACACTTTTTGAAGGTCATACAGGTTATAGGTAAAAAATTAATTTTACTTCCTAGTATATGTATATCGCTTCAAAGTTATGCTGTAAAAAAACGAAAAAATCAAACGTCTAGTAAAATTTTTTATTTATTTTTTTTTTATTTTTTTTATTTTATCAAGTATTACAGAATGACTTTAAATATAATATGGTATTTGTAAATAATATGTTCGTGTCACGAGCTTCGTCTTCATTTAAGTTTCATTACAGCGAAAGTGCCAACATCGGTATGTCATTAATTATCAGGTTCCCAAGAAACATGTTGTATAGTAATAAAATTTCAATTACTCCAATCATTAATTTAAATGCTACATAAAGCCTTGAACCGACAAACTAATGGCGATGAGCCTAAAACCAACGGAAGTACAAAACCAGTTCAACTAAACGAGTATACGCCTTCATTGTTACTTTTTGTCTTAAGTAATTTGAAGATTTCTTATGGTGATTTCGAAACCGTGTCCCAATTTATGTCTTGGTCAATAGTTCTATACCACATCAACCCTTATACGTTTATGTAATTATGTAACAACGCACGAACGAGTAAAATTGCTTTTAGCTATTCTGAAAAAGCTTAAGTGGGTATATTTGTTTGAATAGACGCAATAATTTCGTAAATTACCAGCATTATTAGATTATTATATAATTAGATAAATTAGTTTATCAGGGAAGGTTACAGCTGTATTATAACATTAGAACACAAAGGAAAGCAAAACCGTCGTTGACAACCTTTTATAGTCCATTGCTGAACGTAGGCTATCCCTAGTTTGTGCCACTTGCCCGGTCCTGAGCTTTCATCCTCCAGATGCAATCGACGACCTTTTTTTTACCAGGGGAAATCCGATTGAGGACTAAGCCGCGACAAGGGCAGAACCTTGGGGGGATAATTCACGACCTAGTGTGGGATTCGCCAGATCGGGGGTGGCACTAGCATGCCCAGTCAGAACTGGTGCTATGCTATTGCCACTCCCCAGTTAGGGATACCCACTAAAACCCTAGGTGTTCCGTCTTTCGCCTTATGCCAGGGCTACGGGTATATGACCTAGCCTCTCCGCAACCCTGGCAGGCGTGGGCCTCGCGAGGTCTTTTCCAATGCCGATGCCGGGGGACTACCTATCCCCCGGCATCTTCAGTCTCTAGTCTCTCTCAGGGCGGTATGTAACTCGCCCCACAGGAGGAGAGGTGAGCGCGCGCGGAACACGCCACGCCCCATCTCGACGGCATGTGCAGGTGAGTGAGAACCTTTATACCCCGCCGGCCGCTTACGGAGGCCGAAAGTCCTGGCTGGCCCTCCGGCGCCGACGCTCCTCCTTTGCCGGGAGCGGAGCTGTGATGTGCGCTCGCGCTCCCGCTCCGCCTCCTCCTTCGCAAACATAACAGACAGGCGACACTACGTACTCATTTACATTAGCAAATAGTAGTAAAAATGTTATCTTTATTAAAAAACTGTAGTTTGTGACGAAATAACCTGTAAAAATCCAAAAGATCTTTAAAAAAATCTACACACTTACCAATGTGATCGATTTGTCTCCAATAGACATTACTGACGGCATCCATTGCGTAGTAAAAATGAGAGACATATTTGACGGGGTACAACCAGACAGGCATGGATGGGATGCTATGGAAAGCCCCGGACATCAGCAAAAGAGGAATGTCCGCGCATGGTATCACATCACCCATGATACCAGTTGAGGTAAATAACGCTGACATGCCTAGTCCTATAAAAAAACCATTTAATTCAAACGAGAATGTACCTTCAGAGAATGTACTCACAGACAATTCTTCTAATCTGTATCATTTATACTTAAATATCTATCAAAAAAAAAAAAAATACCGATATATACTTATATACGTCTTCAATCTTTCTATTTATTATACAAATATAATTTCTTTAGTCTACATCCGGCTACATATTATAATTCAAAATAAACTTCTTAAATATATCATTCACTGTTTTAATCTAAAAATACTATTATCAGTTTTATTTCGTTTCAAATTGGACCTATGTTTAATCATCGGTCTTATTGACTCTCTAATTTGTGCTACACAATATAAAACTCGTATCTCATTTTCTTGCAGGCTTAGTCTATAGATTTATGTGGTTATCTCTTTTTAGTGTCGTTTTTTCGTTGAGTTTCATCGAGTTCTAATCACAACGATTCTAAAGAAGTTTCCCTTCAAAATTATTAGAGTATAATATTTAGAATTATTTATTTTAATTAAGTTTAATGAATAATAATAAATGTTTAAAGTTGTTAGCTATAATTATGGTAAGAATAAAGTTTTAGTATATAAGTAATGTTGATTGAGAGCTGTTGTAATATTATTGTATAATAAATAATATGAACCAAGAGCATCAGTCTATACTTATTCAAGTGTTCCATATTAATATATAATTTTAGTTTTTGTTCTCGACTTATTTTTTTTTTTTTTTTTATTTTTTTTTTTTTATTTTTTTTTTTTTTTTTTTTTTTTTTTTTTTTTATACATACATAATAATTTTTTCATCATATTTTTACCAAGAGTTCCATATAATATATAAATATTAGACTCCGAAACTATAAAACACTTCTTTAGAGTTTCGTAGCCAACATTACCTTAAATGTGGGTATTTTTATTTATCATCTACCACCAATCTATGACATATTTTACTTATTATACTGTTATTATTAACAGTGTTACGCTTTTATAATTTATAATAAACTATGTAGGGTGAATTTTTCAGGAATTCCTTCGGGAAAATATCTAAGACTATATAAGGCATAGTAAAATATTTTCATTTAGATGGCCATAATTATATTCGCTTCGTGTGGTGTGATAATATCAACTTTTTGATATCATGATTAGATACCATGTTTAAAAAGGGAAATAAGTATATATATTACCATAAGACATAGCACCAATAGCTGTAACCGTCAACGCAGTCATAATCTCTAATGAAGTAATTAAATGATTAGGAAGATTAACAGTAAAAGTTGCTAAAGTCACTAAAGTTGCTGGCCATAATATACATCGCGGTATCTGAAATAATAATTTTGTATTTGAGCTCCTAATAACTGGTCATATTTGCTATATTTAGAGACCTTAAAAATGTTTAAATCAAAGAAAATTTAATATTTATTCATAAATATTCATTTTGTGTCTTAATAAAAAAAATACTTTTGGTTAAAATTAACGATAAATTAGATAGTATTCCGTGTGTAATAAAGAGATAGTCATTGTAATCCAAATTTAGATATCAACTGTAAATTAAATCGTAGTTATTTAAAACTACCTATATCCATCTCTAGTAGAGCAGAAATATAAAGTCACAAAAGAGACAGAAGTCTGAATAAAAGATCATAATGAAGTTTTGTTTTGAGAGAGGTTCCTGTGTTAAGCACAGAATTGCAAAACTGCTAGGCAAATCGCTCCTTAAGCATTACAAGACTCTCCATTTTAAATTAAAATGATTTTGACTCGAGTTTTGAACACGAGCGTCACATATTTAAGTTTCTCTAATACTGTCTATAATGGATAAGTAGATAGCAATACTTACGAAACTTAAAAACCTCGACAGCAAATAGGCCGAGCATTTATACATGCCGACTTCCTCTTAAATAAAGACATCTCAGATTCGAAAACGTATAATGCACTGTAAGTCAGACTGAAAGAAACTTCACTCGTAATCAACCATAGAAATCCTCTGATGTCTTGGACTCCTCGTTGTGTTGTTCCTGATATGCCTGAGTAACATGTGCCCAGTATTAGTGCTGATACCATCTGAAAAGGTATTTAAAATGTAGAGATTATTTATAGATGTTAACGCATATATAGATTCTTCATATCTTAACAAGCTAGCTACAACACATCGACTCCATTGCTGGTTGCAGATGTTTATTGATATGAAGAGCACTATAAGGGGCTGAATTATATTAGAAGAATATGTGAATACAATATGTGATTTTACTTCGTGAACACAGAAGTGGCTGTAAGAATACAGCATTTTTACAAGAGAGTATAATAGATAAAGAAGATCATAGACATTTTACATAATGATTGTCATTTACACAACAACGCCAAGAGCGATGTCCATGGGGACACTAACCACCTACGCAAGTATCTTGTACGAAAGTGCACGACCAATAACGTAGACTGCCTGCTAGTTTGCTTAAAAGAAAGTATCTTAAGTATATTGAAGAACTTTTGGCTATATTCTTTCGACATGTATGTGTGTATGTATCGCAATAAAAGACCCGGAATATAAGCAAACTCTGTAAGGACTTTCGTTTAGGTATATTCGTTTAGTAGTTTGCGTGTGATTCTCTAACAGACAAACAAAAATTTGAATAATTGCATTCAGCTAGTCTGATTGATTATCCCTGATGTTTTCGCTTTTTAAATTCATTGTAACAAGTTGCCCCCTTCGTGTTATTTTTGTTAGATTTATTATAGCATAGAATCACTTAGGTTACTTTGTCATCCAAATGGAAGGATAGAAACAGATTAGAATCGTATCTATAAAAACTTACCACAGATAAAAATAGTTGTAACAAATGATTTTTAGCTTCCTTTTTAAGTTAATGATAACCTCCATAGCAAAAGATGAACTTGTTTAAACCAATTTCTTTGAAACCTTAAAATAATAAACAACATTAAATAATACATTGAAATATTAGAAGAGTTATTAATATTAGAAGGGTCTTTACGTGTTAACCTTTCTATGGCCTTTACGTGTTGGCCTTCCAATCTTGGTTTTTCCATGGCCTCATAATAAGACGTAATCTGATACATCACAGAAATAATGGGCAGTGTATCGCAAAGACAAATCACACATATCACACAGTGGCGGACTCTGAATTTGTGAGGTTACTTTTGTACTACCTGACCTGATGAACGTTGTTTTGCCATAAAAGCAACGCCCTAGGAGAATGAAAAATACTTTACGACGTCTCATACCTTCCAAATATACAACATTTTTTTAAACTAAAATCGGTTAAGCCGTTTCGGAGGAGTACGACCACAAACACCGTGACGCGAGATTTGTATATATTAAGATATTTTTTTTATGTGTCGCCCGTCATGATACCGTACCATCCAGGAATAGTAGTAGACTAGCCTTGATATCCCAGTGGCATGATCGAACCTACCAATTAATCCACCCTGGTTTTCCATCGCAGCACCGTAAAGTCAGGGTCTCGAGAACCGAAGATACTTCCGATGAACCTGACTGCGTGGGCTCATTGAATCCGTTATCTGGTTTAGTGGACGTGCAAGCAGGAACACACGGCACCGTCATCTCAGGGGCTTTATTAGAGCGGTGAGATTCCCTCTCTCACGGCACAAGGCCATTTTCAGGGCGGAAGCAGTTGGTGGTAATTTCTCCTTCGAAGCCTTGATCTACGTTGATGGATTAATATTGAGTAAGCTTCGTATTCTCATTATTTTCTCGCTACCTCGTTCTGTGACATCAAGTCGCAGAAGGTTTTAGACCGCTCTCCCCACTCTTCACTATCAACTATAGCGCTAATTATAGCATATATACGATACAACGCTGATTTTCAGTGTAAATCTTCCTTTTACCGTGATACCAAAACGACTCAAACAAATTTAAATATAAGAGCTACATGCTTTGCCGTACAGGATTCGAGTTTTCATATTTGGAACGCGAATGCTTTAGTCACTAAACTACCACGCCTGTTCTCTTTGTCACTTACAATATTTAAACTTTCCACCGTCAATAATAATAAAAATATTAGGACAAAATACTTACACATTCCGTCGTGACGACACTTCACTCAAACTCGGTTCGACATAATCCAACCGGTCTTCATAGTACTTTTGTATCTTTCCAATGTGCCGATTGTTCGAGACCGCGCGTATGTAAAACTCCGCCGGATTGTAATTTATTGGGCAACGGAGGTCTATGCTAATTGGACAAATGTAATGAAGATTTATTAAGGTCAATGTATTTATTATAAAGAAATTTATACCGAAATATTGGTTTATTAACAGTGTTATTGATTTAAGTCGACTGTTATTGGCGCTTACCGCCTACGGTAAGTTGTAGTTTCTTGTCTTTGTATCATAATTTAGTATTATGAATAAAGGATTATGGAAATATGAGAATATATTGTTACATATTTAAAATATGTAACAATTTATTTTCAATTTATGTTTTTATTCTTGCAGGTAC
This sequence comes from Dendrolimus punctatus, assembly GCA_012273795.1. NCBI lineage: Eukaryota > Metazoa > Arthropoda > Insecta > Lepidoptera > Lasiocampidae > Dendrolimus > Dendrolimus punctatus. The sequence continues at coordinate 21,060,027 of CM022528.1, read as the reverse complement.
GGAGAAAGAATAAAATTTCTTGCGGCCGGGCGGCCTATCGTAAGAGGTGACAAAACAACCCACAGTCAGGTTTTTGCTTCGCTCGATTGGATGGCCACCACATCTGGTCTACAGTCTGCTGCCATAACAATCTTGAGTTGAATGCCGGAAGCATTAGAGGCCAGGTTCCAATCTGTTTAGAGAGCAGCAGCGCATTTATACCACCTTTGGTGTTGCAAATGGCCATAGGCGATGGTAACCGCTTTCCATCAAGTGGACCGTCTGCTTGTCTGCCGAACTCAATCTCTAAAAAATAAAGAAATATTTTTTTATACATTTACAAATAAATCAAGAACTTTATGTGTTTTGATCGCTACATAATCTGAGCATAGTTAGTATACGCGTGTTTGTGTTTAGTCTTTAATTATAAGTAAAAAATTACATTCACATAATATTACATGTTTATGTAATTAAATAACTGTTTGTCTCCTAAAATACGTTTAACTCAAACCATGCTTTAATTACGTGCAATCAACATCACTTAAGCATAAAGCAACACATAAGTACAAGAGTTGCCTAAAGCTAAGTTACTGTAGGAATCTTGACTCACACGTAATAGCGTTATATTTTATAGAACATTATATAATAAAACTACGTTTTACGGGTTTAAGCGAGGCAATTTATTTGATTTTAGTTTATCCGACGTTTCGGCCGCTTTTCACTGGCCGTGGTCACGGACGACAAAGATGACGTTTGTCCAAGGAGTATCGTTAAAGTTTTATTTAGCCTACCGCCAACTTGTTCATTTTAATTATTTAGTTTTAACTTTGTTTATGGTTATTATTTAATCTATGGGAGCCTAATCTAAGGTTTACTTCAAACACCTTTAGTGACCACTAACTATAGACAAAACGCCTTTATTCTACGAAGCTCAAACTGTTTCAACAAAATAGTAGTAAAATTGAACCTAGACTTATGCACTAGTATAAATTCGGTCAAGCGAATACTGGCTCAAGAATTTTTTGGAAAGACAAATTTAGTAACTATATTATCAATAGGAATCGTGTTGTACGTGTTGTTACCAATATATGGAGGCTTGTTATCAGCATTTCTTTTTTATATACTTTTTTTACTATACTGATATGTATTAGTCTGTAAGCCTTTCTAAAATAAATAAATAAAATGAATAAAACGTAGTTTTATTATGTATACAAGTCGCGAAAAGTTAAGAAAATATTATTAGAACATTATATTATAAAAGTTCTATAATAATGTTCATATCGCAGAAAGGGCTTTGAAACGCTTTGTCAGATAGATATTACTTTTAAAACATCATTAAAAAAATATTTAAGGTAAGGTAACTCTTTATTATATACGAAAGCTTAGACCAATAGAAGTAGGAAATACAGAGATAGTACAACTGGCGGCCTTATTGCTTTTTAGCAAAAAAACCGTCCCCAACTTTTTATACAGCCACTGATAAATCGCGACATAAATTGTAATAAAAAAAAACAATAATTTCGTAACATCATTTCATACTTATAAATAACTTTTCACTAAATTTCATTTAATTTACATAAATTTGAGCTAGATATTTACTATCATTAGTGACAAAAAAATGGCTGGCAGTGGCTGATAAAATGATAAATGAGTTCATCAGATTTGGATATAGATTTAACTTATGATTTCATAATATAAATAGTTGTCTGTTTAACTAATGTGTTTCTATTTATTTTCCTCATATTCGAAATTAAAAGCAGAGTTAACCTCGAAAACCTATTTAGACACTCGAACTATTAGCGCCCTCGACACGCTCGCGCGCCTAACCATCTCCAGCCTAAATTGGTCAATTTCACCTCTCGTGTAAAATCTACTATTACCTTTCAAACAAATCTTTACAATCAGCGTGAGATCCGTGAAACAACAGCTTTCCTTCTGCCATCAATAAAATTGAAGTAAACTCTTTGAATATATCATACGAAGGCTGGTGTACGGAACAGATTACAATTTTTCCACATATAGACATCTTTTTCAGTACATCAATAACTACAGCTGCATTATAACTGTCCAATCCAGTAGTAGGTTCATCGCATATCAAAATTTCTGGGTTCGACAGTAACTGTAGTAAATAGAAATTACTTTTACAATAATAGTTGATGATAATAATATTAACCCTAGGGTACTTTGTGGCGAAGCTTTACTTGAGTAGCGATATCTAGGACCCGACTCCGTGCTAGCTAGAGCTAAGACTCAAGCTACAGAGGTGGAAGTGATAAATGGCATAAGTCGAAAGTATTTTTGGTGAACCTGCAGCCTACCTCTCCACACCCCTTAACCAGTTTCACCCATGTTGCCCCTCACCAATCTTGTAGAGTATTTTTGGGCCCATGCAGTGAGTGGCAAGTCACTGTCTGCCCATTTTTTTATGGACATTAAACATTGCGACGGACAGACGCTATAACCCCGATCCGTAGTTTCACTAGGAGTTCATCCCAATAGCCCGGTACTTTTTGTTCTCATTACCTGCAATAATCCTACAATGGCCGGGGCTTATCCTTGGGTGCATTTTTTTATCGCTTAGAGAGGGATAATCATCGGACATTGTCACGACAAATTTACATTACATTAGTCGAAGGCCAACATGTAGGGCCTCTACATTCTATGGCCCACACAAGGCCTTTTTTATCGCCCGTGGTCTGTAGAGAGATACAAATAACAATAATAATAATGATTTAATTATGTGCGGTCCATATAAATAAATTACAAACTACATTATTGCTATTATAATAGTAAGATATGATTACGTCACGGTGTAGTTTCATCCAATGTTCCACCAGTTGTCCATTAACTTGAAATCTGTTTCAATTACAGCAGCAGCGGGTATTTTATTTTGGGAGTTATAAAAGAATTAAACAATAACATCCTTTTTATTGCACAATATAAATGTGACAGCAAGTAATTGTGTGTAGTTATGGATTTGACCTCTCTTACGGAGATTTCCCAAAGCTCTTTAAAATAGGCGTGCATGAATATTTAAAAATCTTTACTAGACTTATCCCTTAGTATCGATAATACTTCCCATTGAATTGAACACTTGCTCGATTGCTTAGAAGCAAACATACAAATACTATCACCTGACACATCTACATACCTTCTAACTTTTTTGCACAAACTATTCACTATTACGTAATTAATTATTGAAATAGCGTAGGCATTATCAGATTAATTAATTTTTGTGTTTCTACACATACTTATATAATATCAATCAACAAAATGTATATATTACTTGTTCGAGTTCATAAATTTACATGGAAACTAAAGATTACCGATGTGGCCAATGAGAGCAACCGCCGTTCACCTCCAGACAGGGCAAATATTGGCGTGTCCTGATGCGCTTCTAGTTTCAGTTCCCTTATCAACATGTTTAAAGTTGTCCGATTACTAGGTGTCTTATAGCTGCCTAGCTTCATCTCTGTCTGAAACATCAGGCATTTCATAGTTTGATAGCCTATTGTTTATATAATTGTGGAAGTGGGATGTAAATCTATATCTTATTTACCGATGTTGGGTGGTAATTGTAATAAAGGGTAATTTTAATGACAAATCAGTAGTTATGCAAATGAAGCAACGGGGTAAAAATCAGTGGAAATATGGATATGACTTAAAACAACCACAATATGAATCATAGAGCTTATAGCTTAGGATATTATAGCTATTACAGATGTGTAAGTAAATAAAATAATAACAACACACGTCCATTGATAAATAAAATTACGGTTGTAAAGCAGCAAAGCATCTCACCATAAATATTAAATGTTCGATTACACTTAAACTGTCGACGAAAACGTCAAATTGTGAAACAATTTCTACTGTGTATTGAACATCCTTGACATTCACGCTGTTAACAGTCACCACTCCCTCAGATGGCAAGGTACATTTACCAGCCAAAGACACCAGAAATGTCGTTTTGCCAGCGCCACTGAAAAAGATTATGTACTTTGTGTGCGTTTATTTGTTTTATTTAGTATAACTATATATACTAAAAAATAAGGTCAACGTATGTAAGATGATAATAACAATCTTCGCCAGTTGGGAACCAAATTGTTTGTATCTACAAGAAAGTAAGCAGTCAGGCTGACGGCTCACTTGCAACAACAGACGAGTAATCGAAGCGTAGCCGGTCTCAAAGGAGATTTATGATACCATTTCTAAAAAACCTCATGTCATAACGCTGTGGGAAAATTTCAACTAGGAGCTTATTCCAAATCTCGCACGCAAAAAAAACGTTCTTGAAATTCAAATAAATCATTTAAGACCTGGCTCACGTTGAACGGATAGAAAAGAAATGGAGATTGTGCATTGTACAGCATATCTAGACCGACAAATAATTGGTTTGCCTCTCATTAGTCCAGTTGCTCCAGGGATAAGTTGGCTATTGACCTGAGCGAGTAAACCGGCAATTTGCATAAAACTACTCAAGACAGTGAAAAGTTTTATGGAGAGTAGACACACATACTTCAAATGCCAAGATATGTTCTGTCTCGCTGTGCCAACGGAGTTACTTAACAAAGATACTGTGATGACAAGTTTTAAATTTGCATAAATTATATTCTAAAAGTAAACTAACGACTGTAATCTATTTAAAACTAGATACATTAAAATTTAAATTATTCTACAACATCCATGTAAACTTCCTCCTTGATTGTATCAACCTTAATTTAATTACAATAATGAGGATTGTTCACAAAAAATTACCCTCTGATTTTATATTCTTATTACATAAAATAGGGTATTTTAAGATACTAATTTGAATATTTTTGTATTTTAAGCGTTAGTTTTTTTTATAATTCGATTTTAAAATTATTTCTCCGATGACGTCATAAGGGACAATTTTACATTGCTTTCTTTGCCTAGAAAACAAAAATAATAAAAGTAAATTTTATCTATATATAATCATAGTAATCTGTGCTAGTATTTAAATGTGACTGTCATTACTCATTACGTATCGTGATCATTTTAGTGTTTTTTGTCACTAGGCTTATAATTTTTCGTGTCCAACCATTATTATTTTCTATAGTTATCGTTAAATTTTTTAAAGTGGTCTTTAGGGAAGATCCATGTTACAGAACTTAAATCAAATAATGTACAGTTTGAATTTTTTTTACACCTGAAGCAGGAAAAAGGCAGACGGCCCACCTGATTGGATTTAGTAAGGTCAATAAAGGTCAAACGCATTTCTTACAAAACACAAGAAGATCGTAGGTTTTTTGGAATTTTAACTAGACAGAAATGATTAGGGACACTATTCCTCGAAATGGTTTTTCAAATAGCTAGATTGAAAAAAAGTGAACAACCCCAATTGTAGTAACTGGTGAGAATTGAAATTATACTTACTCTCTTTGCGATACAATTGCATATTAATAGACATAATAATATGGGGTACGTACGTATACGTAAAAGTGAGAGATACTTTGTTTAAAAGTCATCGTTCTCAAATCAGTATCTGTTCTTTGAATTTTTGAAGATTTTGACATAATAACTTATTTATAAAGCAAATTCGTAAAGAGATTGTGATGTGTCCCTAAGCATTGTACGGTGAACTGTATTGTTAAATAATATGCTATATGCATTAATCGACATGTTATTAACTGACAGCTGTTACTGTTTCAATACACATTTTAAACTCATGCGTTTCACACAGCAGATATAGGTTGGACAAGGACGAAGTATAACTTGTAAGTTTGTTTGTGCCTTCTTAACGGTCTTGGGTATAGACCGAATATTATGAACATTGGAATATGCATACTTCCAATAACGAAATTGACTTATAGGTATTTGAGTCTAAATGCTTTTAAGACGAAAGAGGGCGCCATAACAACCTTGAGTTGTATTCCGGCATTACTGACCAGGTTCCTATCTCCCTTAAGAGAGCAGTAGCGCATTTGTAGCCCCTTTGGTGTTGCAAATGTCCATAGGCGATGGCAGCCACTTTCCATCAAGTGGGCCTTCTGCCTGTCTGCTGTACTCCTACAATAAAAAAATATAAGAAAGAGGGATTAGTTTCGGTTTGTTATTTATACGAAATTTACGCGAGCGAAGCCGCATGATTCAAAAACGCCTAATACATATTTTTAAGGTATTTTATTTATTAAGGGTTTTTTATTATTTAAAAGTAATTCTTTGCAAAACACAATACATGGGTTTTAATTTGCCAATTTTTCAAACATATTCGACACCATCGGAAGTAAAGAAGTCGGTTTGTATGACATTGTTGAGGTGGTTTTCCGCTACTTTCCAGAGATCGGGAGCATTGATGGTATGTCAATTTAACGACAACTTTGCAGGATAAAGTTTGAAATTCATTCATTAAATTTAATTAAGGTTAAAATTTGTATAAGCTTTATTATCATAATTTTAGCATAATTGCTATTTGAGTGTGTAATAAAATTCCAAAAGTGTTCAGAGTTGCCATTACGGTTATTCAGCATTAAATTACGTAGCTGGTTAATAAATAATTATTTTTATAGCATAATGAATTTTTCAATTGAAAATATTACTTTAAATGTTAATTCGAGTACCTACTTAGTTTGTTTGTATTCTTTTTATATACCTAACGACATTTTATTTATTGATATCACATGGAAAATAATTTTATGACATATTATGTTAACGAAGTAACTTTATATGTATTTGCATAAAATAATAATTTTAGATATAATAATGAATAAATAAATGTACCATGTATTTAATTTTTAACATCTTGTAAGTATTTCCTGTTATTGGGTCGTATCCTGGTGCCTTCTTGGGCATCTTCGATTTAGTTCTTAAGAATAAATACATCAGTCCATTTAATTGTCATAATATCTTCTATGTTTTCTACCTATACTACCATTTATATTAATTAAACTGAGTCGTTAATGAATCCCAGGAGAAACACAACCCTGAATACAATCTGCATACAGAATCAATATCAACCATTCCTTCATAAATGATAAGAAATTTATAATTATGAACATATTCATTCATACGGAAGACTAGGTTTATCAATGATGTTAAGATATTCATATAATGTTCTTCTTATCTACACGGATGACATAATTGGTATTAATTACATGAATGAAATTATAATGGTAATTTTGTGGTCATTAAATGTTACTCAGGACTATATGAGAAGTACAAGTCAATTGGCAAGAATTTCAATACTATGTTTATATAAAGGTAGATGTTAAATTTAAGCATAAAGTCGGTATAGCGACGTTTTGAATTTGTTTGTGAAAATAAAGAAGTTATATTCGGGTCTGGATATAAGATACTTGCCATACTGACAATTACAGGTTTGCTGGGTAAAATTTACATGAAAACAGTCAGTTTTACGTCAACTATTGGTCTTTTAATGAAATTGCTAGCTTATTTACCTCGGTCCGATGACAGCAGCGAATTCGCCGCGCTTCACGTATCCTGAAACTTTATAAAATTAAATCACCATTAACAAATCTTAAACAATAAAATTAATGATATACGAGTATGAGTGACATCACGTCTAGTCTTTTACCATCGTCGTACAGAAAGCCATTTGGTTCCAAAATGGCCGGTACGCCGATGCTGGCAAGAGCGCGGCGGATGTTAACATTGAAGCTGGCATGACGAGATCTTCAACCTGACTAACAATGGATGAATCGCAGGGTTAAAATAGCATCTTTCCGCGCTGGAAGTACATATGTAAGTCAGCACAAATGATGGACGCTAGGAAGAACGGAAAAATTTCTTTCACGGGCATTTTTTTGAAGCTGAGATATTTTACCACCGCACGTAACTCACTTTTGTTCATAATTTTGCGTTTTTAGCAATTTATTACGTGCGAACGAATTGACTCATTGACTCCCAAAGTGACGGTTGGCATAAATATTGTGTGATTGATGCTTTTTTATTTAAATATCGAACTTATTACATTTTATTCGAATTCTGTAGAGACTATTCGAGACAAACTTAAGAATGGACATAATATGTATGTCTATGTATGTATAAATAGCAGTTTTAATTCCCATGGTATTATTGTAAATTATCATCTCATAAAATTGAACATTGCAGATGCGGAATCAGTGGAAAGAAATTACCTTTATCAAGTATCAAAGTGCTTTGTTTCTTCGATTTACATCTCCACCATGACTTTTCTTCAGGTTTCCAAACCTTTAACTTTCTGATGGCGATAACCACATCCTCGTTTTCTTCCGGTGTGTCATCTCTCTGAAAGCATATATTCCACCTTCATGTAGTATATCATATGGCGTGCTTAGTAATTATAACGTGTGTGTGTTTCAGAACTTTCCATTGGACCACTTTTCTCTCCCCCTTTTCTCATCCCTCTTATCTCGTCGTAGACGTTGGCAGTCCGTTGGCATCTACCCTGCTTTTGCAAACGTCCATAGATATAGACGATAACTACGTTTCAATCCAAGGTCGGTCATGTAACTATTTGCCCGGTAGAAGCAATTAAAAAGCACCGTATCATAAAGCACCAAGTACGTCCGTACTTAATCGGACATCTATCACTGCCTTAACATTTGAAAAAAGAACTGCTCTCATTAGAGAATGTCTTTTTCAGACCCTCAGCCATTTTGCCAAGTATAAGGAAAGTACTAGGTTTTTAAATATAACATTGAAATCGATTTGTCCTGTATATTGTTTCACAATGATGTGTTCAGTAGTCGTGTAGTTTATAATTAGTCAGTTCAATAATTACTCTATTTTTATTAAGTTTTTTTTAAATCAAATAAAAGGAGTTCCACTCCTCGCCGGCACTTATTATAAAAGCAAAGTACTTCGTCGATAAATCGGTGACATGAGCTAGTACATATGTTTGTCCGCTGGTAATTATTGTTGTAAGTATTTTAAAAGTAAAACTAACCATTACCCAATTATAACATATATTTAAATATACATACCCTCTTCAATTCCATTGTGTAACTCTGTCGCACACTTTAACACTCTAAAAAATATTAAACTACAATTAACAACGACCAATAATTACTGTCACTACTAAGACAAGTATTCACTCCGCCCGAGACGCGCTTCATCCTAAATTACACTATCATTATACAAATATATGTAAAAACATTGTTTAATGTCAGATTTAGCATATGTCACATCACTGGACTTTTACCTCCTGCGACTGTACCCGCCTAATATAGAGTTTGTAAAGCGATTTAAATGAATGGATTCCCACAAGAGGTAGGGGGCCGGTCACCTTTGTGACAGGACCGATAGTATATGTAACAGACGTGTCCTAGACTGAAGACCGCTTCTCGGTATAGTTCCCGGTCCGAATCTTGAGCGGTAGGCGGAACAGTAGGGAACGCTTTGGGCGTTGATTGTAGTCAACGTAATGAGATTTATCGACAATGTTTATTCGAAAGCAACGATACCTCATACTTCGAAAAAGGATCTAAATTTCTGTGTTTGTAGGAAAAAGTGACCGCTCAAGAATCGTGCAGGGGACCATAGTGTGTTATGTCGTTTAGTCCCATAGACTAACGACTCGTGTAAGATCACTGGTGGGCACTGAATGAGGAAGGTATGTATGGTGTGAATTTGTGGAGGCTCAAGTCCAGAAGAGGTCTACAATTGAATAGACGAGACATGATACGAAAAATGGTAAAACTATGATCTATACATATAAATAAAATTGGAGTGTTTGTTTGTAATATAGAAATAATCACTTTTTACTACATGCATATGAATATATACGGTACGTACACCAAAATTTTTAAAATTTTTGTCTCTCTGTCTGTCTGTTTGTTCCGGCTAATCTCTTAAATGGTTGGACCGATTTTGACGGAATTTTATTGGCAGGTAGCTGATGTAATAAGAAGTAACTAATCTACTTTTATTTTAGAAAAATTCTTTTATTTTGGATTTAATTGTGGATTATTCAAAATATGACGATTTTCAGTCACCACGCGGGAGAGACCTCGAGGCGCAGCTAGTTATATTAAAGCGGATGCTAATATACCATACTGGTATCTTACTTTTAGAACATCATGATAAAATATTATTAATAATTGTTCAAAGAATAAAACATTAATGCCCTAATTGAAGCGTTTAAGTTTTGACGTCATAACTTGCTATTCTCGTATTAAATCTACAAGGCTTCGGCGTTTTATAATGCTATTTTTAGACGGATTAAACAAATTGAATCAATTTGGTTGAAAGACCCAAAACTGAACGACGTTATTCAGTGACATTGATTGATTCAAGTTGATGACTACATTGATCACTTTCGTTGGTTCAACCAAATTGAAAGACAGAAATGAACAGTCTGCGATAGGTGAGGACGAGATGATAATAACTTATTTTAAAAATGTTTTTAAATACAAGCTTTTGAGGATATTATGTAGAGAGCTAGCCAAGACAAGTAAAACGAGTCCAAACACGACGGGGCTATCTTGTTTAGTACAGGAATTCCTATGGCCACCTTCCGCTCCATCATCAGATCAGCTCCTTGGTACCATATTATAGCATTGTCACGCGATACACATATGGGTGCTAAATTTCCGCTCAATCCGTAACCGGGAAGTTGTTCAAATTTAACTTGCAAGATTCCACCCGAACTTACATACATACTCGTACATACATCCATTGGAAGTTAAATAAAAGTTTGTAAAAAGTGTTTTATTCTCATTCATTCATCCTATTCGCTGACGACTATCCATCCGTTTGACTCAGTGCTGGTTAAAATTTCGTAAACCATACAAGTACTCGTAATACTAAAACTACGTCTTAACGGTTTTAAGCGCGGTGTTTTATTTGATTTTATTATTCCGACGTTACGGCCATTTTTCAGTAGCCAAAACGTCGGAATAATAAAACACCGCAAGTAACTATGTAAATAAGTAATATACCTGTAGAACGCGGCATATTTATACTATTACATACATACATACATAACTTCACGCCAGGTCCCTTGCGGGGTAGGCACGAATAACAGTGTATTTGAAGGGCCTTGAAATTTTCATATAAAAGTTATGTCTAATTTCTTAATTAATTCACCAAAATCAACTTCAAGGCCGCGAAGAATTTACAGACACAAATAAATTGTCAAGAAAACATTTCCATTTATTAATACATAACTTATAAATTAAATATATGTAAATAAATCAGTCAAACGTTTTTATTACTCACGAATCATTGCTAACATTTTCGAAAACATCTCAGCAGTATCTAGGCGTCATCCCCCTGTTGTCGGAGTGAGTTTGCACTGCTTCCCGGAGAATTCGCAAGTACTGATGCGCTAGGGTCAACGTGGGCGTAACTACATTCAAGTCTCGCGCTCTTCCTGCCATAAGCGCGGGGCACATGGCAGGAGGGTGGCTTTAGTGGAGTATTGCGTAGCGAGTCTCCACACATGCCGGTGATTGACTCTGGTGGCTATTCGCGGCTTCACCTCTCATCGCTTTGGTCCAATCCCTTGCAACGACCCAGTAGTGTGCGAAATGCATTTCCCCGCCTCAATTTTTTTTCATAAACTTTAACGGGAAGGTTATTCAACCCACTTTTGACATGGGTTGGTTATGAGCGTTGCGTGATCAAAACTTATGACGTCATTAAATTAAATTCGTTTTCACCACGACCATAATGACCGCGGTCGCCAGGTGGAACGGCTAACGGAGCATTTGGGCGTTGTGAGCTTCTAAAAGAACGCGCTGTTTAATGGAAGGTATCTATTTTTACTTGACACTTAAGTTCCCGTCGTTTTTAAAGATTTGTCGATGTCACTCTGCGACTGTGTAGTGTCTTAAGAAGCGAGGTTGGCCATATGAGGAACAAATATAATATCTTCTGGAAAATGGTCGCCAGCGCACTAGTATTCGACGAATAGCTATCCATTGTCTTAATCAGTGAATTATAACGTTATTAGTGTTATTTGAAGAGTAATTATTGTGATTTACGCAATAAAAACATTATCTTGTTGGATGAAAATCTGTTACTTCCAAGATCTTAAAAAAAAGAGTTAATTTAATTATTATACCCACATAGTCATGCCATACTATAATGAATTCTGATAAATAAAGCCTTCCTGACCTTATACGGCTCTGATGAGCTTACAGATTTAAATATTTTGTTTGTTCCAGTTAATTTATGTAAATTATCCGAGTATTAAAATCGAATGTTAAGTTGAGAAAAAATACATGTCAATTTCTCATTTTGATTTTAAAGGCCTAACTTTAAATCTTCTAAAGAAGCAAAAGGTGTTTGTGATACAGGATACAGTAGGTATCGTAATCGTAGTGTGCCAAGATCATAACTATAAATTTTGATAAAGAGTGATTAAATTAAATAGCGGGAACTTAGTTACCAACAATAAATTTTCCAACGTAATAGGTATATTAATTTCACTATTGAGATAGCATCGCTATACCTTGTGATACTACAAATTATAAGAACTAACACTTAATTAGACACAACTTTTAAGAGAAATTTCAAGGCCCTTCAAATACACTTTGAAGACGATGATGACATCGTCGACTTTAATGAGGACTAGAAGCCAGTCATCATCATTAATGTCGTATCCGCTTTGCAGCCCGGTATCCACACAAAACCAGCCAGTTTCTGCAAAACATGAAGGCCTCAACGGATGCATGAGTTCTTAATGATATCTTTATGCGTCTTTACATTTAACCTATATTGGGTTCATAGATTCAAATTTGTATGCTATATGCCGCTAAACAGTAGTGTAGTAAAATATCAAAAACGTGGGAGATGTCCCCTATATAAATGAAGGATTAAGTTTTGTTCCGTGTAGGATTCTGTGACCACGTCCCAAAATCTTTGAACATTGCCACTTCTACGACTTCTTTTACATATACCTATGGGTAATCCAATGCACACTTGACTGACTTTAAATCCAATCAAACCTGACAATAGTCAATATAAAACAAGAACCTATGAAGTACTTACCGAATTTGCAGTCTGTCTTCCAAGTGTTTTAATCCAAGACGACAATATAATTCCTAGTAAGTGTGATTTTACACCAGAAATAAGAAAAATTAACGTGCAAAGGTAATGAATAAAACACTACCTTAAAAAATTTATTTATTTTATTGCCTGTCTTCCATCCATTGAATAATCAAACCTCGAGGTTTATTCATTATTATTATAGAGGTTTATAGAGGTGACCTCGAATAGCAGTGAAAGAGACGGATTATCACAAATCATGTGTTCACAAATATAAACATAACAGATTGAGGTAAATGCCAAATGTTACAATATATTTCAAAGTTATTTTAAATTCGATTTAAATCAAACTAAGCTTGATTTAAATTAAATTCTACAGAAACAATATTAATGTGCTTTATCTTCTTCTACCCGAAGAAAACTGAGGAGGTGGTGAAAAAAAACGTCTATCAATCGTCACGAAAAGATTAAAATAAAAAACAATTTTCATTACTAAATATTTATATTTTTTAAATGTAACAACTCATACAATAAGTAGGTAATACTTATTACAATAAAAATATTAGTTTTTTTATATAGTAAGTCTATGGTATTTTACGTATGTATAAAAATTATACTATTAGCCGTAAATGGCACAAAACTTATTGATACTTGAAATATACGTTTTATAATTTTGACAGTCAATTAGCAAGGTTTTTCATATATCTATGGTTTATGTCTAAAAATAAGAACACGATTTATTTAAATAAAGACTAGCTTTTTATATAGCCTTTTAAAATAATACATCTACTGCTATAATATATCAGAAAAATAAAATAGTATTTGTTCTATCGGAAGTGTCATAAGAAAGCGATGGTTTGCCGAGATTTTATTCACATCTTCATAAGCTCACGTACATGCTTCAAGTATCAAAAATATCAATTAAAGTTCAATATACAGTACTGCTGAATTCTGACAAAGTATGGCACCACTGTCAATATCAAACGTTAGAAGTGGCTTAAAAAATTATAAATACCCAATGTAACTGATCATTAATAAACTAAAGGTGTTGAGATAATAAATGTAATTAAATCATTCATTTTAATATAGTTAATTAATTAACCTATTCTAACGCATAAAATTATATTTTTTCAAATTCAACAGCTTCACTTCGTCAGAATTATATATGTCAATAAGTGTTATTATTAATAAGGTACATCAATAAATTCGATTGTAAATACAGGCACTTGTCATTAATATTCTACTGTAAACAAATTCTAAAGTATTTATCAAATTTTGATTTCTTTTAATATAATTTTTGTCAGCCAAATACTAAACGTCCTTTAAGGCAGGCGAATAATTCATCGAAGGAAAAAGTTATTTTAAACTTCGGTGAAAAGCAAAAATCTTTAAAGAGAGCAAGTATCAAGATATGTAGTAGGACGTGTTAGTACTATAGCTGCATATAAACTAATTGAACACACATTCAAATAATAATTTTAAAATCAAACAGTTTTCCAATCGGAATACAGGTTCATTGGTCAAATATTAAATTATGGACCAATGAGCATTGTTCTTTGTGATATCAACATTTCTGATTTGGCCATTTTTAAAATGGCTGGCTGTGATTGGTCAGCACGAGCAGGACTTGCTGCCGGAACCCCTACTGTTCTCACCATTCGCAATCTTATGGTCAAGTGCGAACCTCTCACCGTCTCTGTTGTCATTACTTTGGAGAAGTTTGTCGTTAAGAAGAATCTGGAAACAAAATATTATTTAATACAGTAAATAATAGAATATTTTCTTAAGAGAACACCAATTAGTATGTCACAAAAGAAAGAGCTATTACAGTTTGGCCAAACTTCCTGGCCATTAAAATTTAACTACAGAAGGCGGCGTCATGTATAATTTTGTATGTCAATAAATCTTTTGTAGAGCTCCTATACTCGTGAAATTTTTAGGTGATCTAGATTAGAAGCAGTTTTCTAATCTAGACCGCCCATAAATTTCACGATAATTACCAAAAAATAACGAAAACTAATAAGGCATTTCCTGTTATGATCGCAATGCAGTGCATTTGAAATGTCATGAGGTCTAAAAGTATTATTTTATGTGTGAATATACATTGTAAAAAAACAAACGTGTTCGTCTCAGGACGCCCGAAAGAAGGATAACTTAAACTAATCTAAGTTGAAATTGTTTAACTGGAGAAAAGCTTAGGTTATTACTTAAATTTTATGTATATACGATAATGTAAGGAAAGGTTATTTATTAATAGATACTTGTATTTATTATAAAATATATTCTTAGTTACAATTATTTAATATGTACATTAGAATTTGGTGTGTTTTTTTATAGCCAGGGTTCAGCAGACAGGCAGACGGCCCCTTGATGGATAGCGGTTACCATCGCTTATGTACATTTGCAACACCAAAGGTGCTACAAATCAGCTGCTGCTCTCTTAAGGGAGACTGGAACCTGGTCGCTAATACCGGAACACAACACAAGGTTGTTATGGAGGCATACTGTACACCTGGCTGTGGATTGTTTTGTCACCTATTAGGACAGGCCGCCCGGACGCAGGAAATTGTACTCTTTCTCCATTCCTGCACGGCTAACAATTAGTCAATTGTATAATAGCCTACTTTGATCAATCATCTTTATTATTAAAACTGTATGTAATTAAAATTCAAGTTCCTAATTCGATCCTTCTATTCATCGTATAACAGTTCACTATAACACACACATAGCGAGTCGGTAATTTATAGCTAGTGAAATAATGTTAAAGTAAATAAAATTCCACATTTATTTTGTTTCCCAACCAAAAACTAAACATAACCAAACCAATTACGCAATGTCCGAACTAAGAATGGGAACGTGTCAACTAACCGGTTTAATTAAAAGCTTTGAAAGATATCTTTTGTGAATAGATAAAAAAACTTTCCAGAATACCAAAACGTACGAGGCGTTTGCATAAATTTGTTGTGTGAGATAAAATCGACCAGTGCTTAGGGACATCACGAGACCAGTCAAAATTTAAAAAAAAATAGCGGTGCTTTAAGAGAGCGTTCGCGAAGTTTTCTACCTAGTAATATATTTTAAGATACTTTAAAAATATATTTTATTATGTATATTATGTTTGGATTATTAATATGGGCTTCTGTAAATAATTCATACGTCAAATTATTTTCATTCATTTTTTCATCCAAAAAATCTTTATACGGATTTCTTCTTGTTTCATACATTATATTTTTAATTTCATTTATCTATCATAGGTCGATATTACATATGTTTTATTGTTTTTATAATTTTCCACAGATGGCGATAGGAAGACAATAAAATTCTAATTCGCATCTGCAATAATGTACCAACCTTGCACTATCGAATAACCATATATTTCTAAATTTATGAAACTTTTTAAATGGAAATATTTCAGCAAAACGTTCGAGATTTTGACTAATAATTGCCAAAAGTTCGATGAACTCGATATTGCAAAGTTACCAGAAAGATGGCAAAAATATTTTATGACTAAAATAGAAATTATGTGACTAATTAAGTTTAATTTTGGACGAAAACAATTACTTGGTTGGTTATACTAATAACCATACTTTTTTACAAACTTGAACATGGTTGTTCCGTGATTGAGAAATTTAAATTAAAAATATTCAATAACAAAATGCGACAACCCTAATAATAGCTGACCAAAAACCTCTTTTGTAAAAGTCATAAACACGAAAACTGGTTAGTTTATTTTAAAACCAAAGCAACAATGTTAAATACGAATTCAAGAATGTAAAGCTAATAAATATTCAATATTTAATTTAGTTATTTATGTACATTTGTAAAAACAATCTTATTAAATATAAATGTTACAGAAATTTTATTGAAACGCCAATAACTAGATCAAGTGTATTAGAATAAAAGCCAAATTTCGAAAGGAATCTCCTGGCCTTTAAATGTTATGTAATTTTTTTGAAAGTGCATTTCGTTTTAAGCTGTGAAATTCTGGAATGTTTGCCTCTTACTGTCAAAGGCCAAAACATTATCTACTCTTCGGAACTCACTTAGAAATAACTATTTGTTTTTAAATAAATAGTCTATATATAATATGCTTATCATATGTAATGATAGGTACTACATATATATGTATATATATATATGTATGTGTGTGTGTGTGTGTGTGTGTGGTGTGTGTGTGTGTGTGTGGTGTGGTGTGGGGGTGGGGGGGGGGGGGGGGGGTGGGGGGTGTGGTGTGGTGTGGTGTGGTGTGGTGTGGTGTGCTGTGGTGTGGTGTGTGTGTGTGTGTGTGTGTGTGCGTGTGTAATTCATACAAATATGTATTTAATTTCACATTCTATGATATATTTAACTTTAATTTAAAAAAACGTCAAGTCGTGGTAGCGTAAAACTCCATTTAGTCAGTTGTCTGATCTAATGTGCATAATGTTACAATTACCACGTGCTAACAGTGGTCAAGGAAAACATCGTGATGCAACCATATTGAGATTACCGATGTGTTAAACCTGCCAAGCCACCTTGGACAAGCGTGGCGAGTATACTGTCCGTTTCCCTACAGTGGGAGGCCCGAGCCCAGCAGTGGGACGTTTATGGGCTGTTATTTATTTTACTCCATTATGCGTCCTCGCCTGGACTTCGTAAAGCATAAGGCGTTGCCGCGGAGTGAAGTACTGCTTGGACCGGTTTAGCACACCCAGTTTCTTGGAGGCGAGTTTTGCCGTACCTTCAAGATGGCCTCTGTACATGGTACGCAATGTCGATACCAAGGATCTCCATACTCTTAGAGGTGGTAAGAGGTGCTTCTTGGAACTACAGTGCGTGTAGGCATTTCGCGGGTTTTCTTTGTAGAGAATAGGCAGACCTGTGTCTTTGTGGGTTTGAATTGGACAAGGTTTGGTCCCCATTTAAGGACTCTCTATAAGTAGTTCTGTGCCTCAGACACAAGTCTATACTAGATACATATGTACTTATTATTATAATTATATTGTACTTATTAATAAGGGAACAGACAGTATACTAGCTCCGCTTGTCCAAGGCGGCTTGGCGGGATTAACACTTCAGTTATCTCGAAGAGCATGACATTACGATGTTTTGGTTCAGTATCAGGATGTTATAACGTACATACGCCATTAGCAGTAAACCTTACACCAACGACTTGCATTCTGTTCAAACATATTATTACAAGTGTCTCTATAAAATGACTAGCAACCAAAAGGTAGAAAGCGCCATTAATTTATTGACGCTTACGTTTTTTGTTGGTGCATATATTATTACTATATTACCCTTACGCTTGACTGCTTTCCACAGATGGATGAAACAGCAACTCGTAAACCGATCGGGCACCGACTTTTGTTTCAAAATATGCAGTAAAATAGCATAATTTAAAAAGAATATAAGAAAATACATCGCGTGTTGGACATATTTTCAACCGCGGTGTAGCGGCGCTTGCACCATATGTATGTTTTTCAATCGTACCTAGCCAAATTTCCACCCCATGCCACTTGTACCCATAGTACTTTCTGTTCAAATGACGATAAGAACTTACTCAGCAATTAGCAAGTCAACTAACTATTGTAAATCCTACTATAATGATTGTGCACCTCAACGTATTAGTGATCCTAAACACGTATTATTTTATTTAGTTAGATTACCACAGTCACTTTTTTATTTAACATTATTAGTTCATTAAAAATATGTTCAATATATTAACGAACATGAACATAAGAATTTTAAAATCTGTCGTTTATATGATTGAAGTCATATTTCTTAATTGTTTTTTGTATCAAAGCGATCATCTTAGTGTAATACAGTTATTGAAAGTATGTTTCCCGAGAAGATCAATATTAAAAACAAATTTTTCAAAATTTACACTGTTCCAAAGTTTTCTAGTCTGCTTCTGTGACACAAGCAAGACTTCTGTTACATCGGTGTATCTATGTAACGATGGATGTTTTAAAATTATATACTATGTAAATTCACACATCTAAATATTAAATCCCTCTATTAAATCATTGCGATATATTTGAATAATGTTTGCATGTACCGTCAATTATCTACATAATCTTTTGCATTAATCATGTTAATCGAAATACAATTAGCATGTTTGTAAAATCTTTCGCAACACGCGTTATATTGTCGTAGGTCATTTCACAAATAAACATCAAAGCCTAGTTCTGCAATGCTAGATTTATTTGGTAATACTTCTTTCTGATATGAAGCAATAAATATTTTTATATAACTTAGAAGACGCAGCAATTAATGGCACAATTCTCACATAACCAGCACCGTCATCATTCAAGCATTAGATCAAGGTTCTTTCGCAGCTTCTATATTCAGTATACCCCCTTGTAAATCTATTCGTCCCTCGCGACGACGAGTTAACATTTCTTGGACTTCATTCCTATTCCTTTATACCGGGCTTGACAGAGGCGACATTACTTAACATTTGTTTCCTACATACTGGATTCACTCACACAACTTATTACAGGGCATGGAGGATTCTAAGAATACTTGGCTCGTTTCAAGTTGAAGAAGGACTCTTCGTGTCCCTGTGATCCAGGGATCCCAGAAATCCCCTTACATACTCTGTTCGACTGCTCCCTCCTTATGCGTGATCGCTACAACCTAGCTAACTCCCTTTGCGTGGAAATCAAGATGAACAACATACCTGAACTTACCGGGTAAGCGTCTCGTTTAACGTCAACGTTTTACGGTTCGCATCAACAACAGTTACACAGGTCGGCCAGCCCAATACGATCTAATAATTATACCAAGTGTATATAATTGTGTACAGGTAAATTTTTCATGCGGACCTTCAAGGCAAAATCCTGAACTACGAAATAGCAAAAACTGAAGGGTATTTCAATAATCAAACCTTTCATTTGGTTTGCCCTTTCAAATTCCTTCACAGAAACTGATCCTTACAAGCTACACTATGATTTGTTATAATAATGCAGGTTTCGTTAATTTTTTCAAAATGAACAGATTGTATATTGTCTAAAAAGCAAAAACCTTCGTCAGGACGAGGTTAATTGATTTTTCAAGGATCTAATGATATCACTTTAATTTCGTCAACGTTGATCTCCAGATCCTATGAATGTTTTTCGCTATTTCGCATGGTTTGGGACTTAGCCCTGATAGCCCACTTACGAAATTCGCCTGTATACATAGATTATCTTTAGATATTGGAAGGATTGGATTGGAGGGAAGGATTGGAAGAAACTGTAGTAAAGCTTAGATAAAACAATTCACCTTATTAACTAGTGAGCGAGCAGCCTCCTCGATGTTGACGTTTTCCTTTGCCGACGTCTCGAACCAGCCAGCGAAACCCTTCTCTCTGCAAAACTCGTCCATTTTCCCTGGTGAATTCACTATTCCCTCTTTTTGTTGATCGCACTGTACACAAACAATTAAACATTTATTCTTTTTCTAAGTTGTTTCCTCACTGCCGAAGATCGTGTGTAGATAAAGCAGTTAACAATGCTCACTTCCACCAAGATCTGTTTTGAACACGGTGGACAGCCGAGTTTATTGAAATTAGTCAGCAATCTAGTCAGTCCACCTATTTGGAGATCCACCGCGACGTCTTTTTCCTTCTACTTTTCCAATGACAACAAGACCACAAGGCCTCCCCATATTATTTCGGCATCTTTCGGGTTATGTGGCCAAAGTAGATATGTTAGATATGTTATTCAATTTTTAAAATTACTTGTGCTCCTAATGATATTAATGAATATGCATGCTCGCTTTTAGATTATTGGATTGTAATATTATGTTAAAATGTAAATTGTTATATACATATCTCATATAACGAAACCGTAATGGTCTCTCAAAAATATTTTTTTAAAACCTGGATTAGGTAACTTGAATATGTAATATTGAATATGTAATATATTGAATATGTAATATTCAAGTTACCTAATCCAATAATCAGAGATTATGTTACCATGGAAAAAGTATAAATACTAAGAGAATGAAAATTGCCCAATCAAAAAACTTACTCTTAAAATCTGAATCCCCCATTATTATATACCCATTCTTATACCAAAAAGTCTATATTATTTTCACCGAGCAAAGACAAAAATGATCATATCAATACGCACCTTATTAGCTAACAATATACAGGGTATAGCCGATCCATCAGGTAGTTGGACCTTCGTGTCCAAATCATTCTTCCACTTGACCACAGCTTCGAATGTGGCGACCCTTGACACGTCGAACACAATGAAGGCACCTACCGCCTCCTTGTAGTATACGCGGGTCATATTGCCGAATCTTTCTTGGCCTGGTGAAAAAATATTACATTTATAACAATAAGGTTTTAGAAAATATGGTAAATATTATAAGAGTCAACTGCATTATTATGGCGTTTCCATGTTAGCTGATTGTATAATTATTAAATTTTTGTCTAAATGTTGGGTTGCTGATAATTTTAATATTGTGATTATACTATAGAAGACCATATGTACTATTTAATCTCTGTATGTACTCAATATTTTTCAGTTTGCCCGAAATATTAATAAAATGAAACATTTACGGACTTATTCATAGTTACAGTAAGTTTGAACGCGTCTTTAAGAACCATAAAGAACAGCTCAAACTACCCTAACTCTCTATCACTAAGACAGCTCAGGTGTTAAAATGATGTTATCTATAAATCTATAAATGTTCTAGTTTGTACATAGTGTTTAAAAATGTGAATCTGAGGGATAATTCAGACCAGGAGATTCCGAAAATACAACTTTTATAATTTTTGGCTTTATGTCTGTTAAAGCATAACGTGAAAACTACTTAACGGATTGAATGAACCTCGACACAGAGCTGGCTTATAAGCCGAGCTAGCACTTAGAATAAATACATTTTATAATGATGTCGATAAAATTAAATAACGGCGTTTCCTTAGAATAGACAGATTATCAAAATAGATGGCACGCAATCCCGTTTTTTTCAATTAATTAACAAAATACCTACATACATACATACATACATAACTTCACGCCAGGTCCCTTGCGGGGTAGGCACGAACAACAGAGCGCCATTTAGGCTTATTCTTACACACCTCACTTGCTTCTTTGACATTCATAGTTCTTGTCATGCACGCTCGTCTGTTCTTAAGGCTCCTGACATCACCAAAATACCTACGTTATCATAAACAACATTCCATTCATAGTTTCACTCCAAATCAGGTTGGTTTCGACCCGCGTCAATTTTTGCAGGGAAATTATGTAGAAAACAATATATTTCATTGTTATTATTACATATAAAAGACTGGATGAAGAGTTTTGTAAGGAACATAAGGCTACTACTACCTAGGGTTTGACACGCGTTGCAAGTGCAACTTTATTATTAAAATCATCAATATTTGCTACTTTTTTTTAACTTTTGGTTTTTTATTTTGAGAATCGTTAAGACGCGGTTGAAAAATACAAAATCAAAGATAACTGCTATATGGGAGGTAATTTCTCTGGAGAATATTGTAGATTCGTTACTAATATATAAGACAAACGGTAAGTTAAAGAATTGTGACACGATATTATGTTTTCACACTCAATACTAAAAATACTTTGTCATTTACCTGTGAAA
The DNA here is from genome assembly GCA_012273795.1 of Dendrolimus punctatus. Taxonomy (NCBI): domain Eukaryota; kingdom Metazoa; phylum Arthropoda; class Insecta; order Lepidoptera; family Lasiocampidae; genus Dendrolimus; species Dendrolimus punctatus. The sequence goes on along the minus strand of CM022528.1, from coordinate 21,037,518 downwards.
CGAGTTAGTGAGGCACCATAACAGGCAGTAACAGAAACAGTAAGCCATAAACTATCATCACTGTAGCAAAAATATAAGTGAAAACATTCGATAGAGGATCCATTTTGCTTTTTTGACAATGCTAAGTCGTGCTAGCTTTTTAAAAAAGTTACAGGCTGTTAGTATCTATATTCTTTTAATAGAACTTCCATGGTCATAAAGATTTCACATTCTGTGAGTTTGTGTTTCCGTCATTATGGATTTACTTTCAGGGTTAAAGGACTATAGGAAAATAAATAATACCCTTACTGTCTCATTTCGGTGTCTCTCTGTTCTACCGACCTACTTATGCAAAATGGAACCAACCCATATACTGACAGTTTTGAGAAAAAGCCGTTTTTATTAAAATTTTGCATACAAAAAATGTGTCTATATTTAGAAAAAAATACGTAAATATGTATAGGCTATAATTTTGATATTACTTTTTTGCTTATTGAAAACGGTGGCTCCGAAGAGTTAAGTAATATAAGCTCAGAAAAGTAAGGGAACAATGTCTAGTCATGTTACCTCCACCAGTCCGGGTAGAATCAGAAGGCTCATGAAATGGTTATTTAAACTATGATATGCGTACCAACTGTCTCAACAAAAGAGATGCCGTAAATCGCTTGAAGTTTTCAAACGTGGATCAATCAAACGCTCCGAACGAAATCTGGATATGTTAACGATGGTCGCAGAATATTAATTTGTTTTTAACGGAGAACTTTCTGTTATATTGAAAATATCAACTGTTAAGTGAAACATTTCACTAAATACATTTTGGCACCTCGAAAAGCCGCATGCCTTGAACAAGAATTTCCTCATTTAGCGTCAGTCAAAGACTGTCTAATCTATGCTAAATTGGCGTTGCAACCATAAAAATCGTTCATAGGTACTTGGCGATTACACGGACCCATCTGAAAGAATAACAAGAAGAATCTTACCTGCAATATCCCATAATTGCAGTCGTATTATAGTATTAGCATCCCAATTTAGAACTTTAAGTGCAAAATCAACTCCAATTGTCGCTCTGTAGTGCTGGCTGAAGAACTGATGCACATATCGCTTGATGATTGACGTCTTCCCAGTTCCAAGCTCGCCTATCACGAGGATCTTGTATAAGTGCTCACGCCTTTCGGCGCTCGGAGATGCGTGGGACTGAAATAGAAGCGGACTTTTATTGAGAATGTTTTATTAAAAACATATCTCCCTATTTCATTAGATGCAGTTTTGCATGCATCTATAATATAAGTGTCGAATAGATATATCATGATAAAAGTATAAAGAAAACAATTATTCTCCGGCTGCCGAGGACAGCTGTATTGGACCAATAAAGCCTGAATAACTTTTGCATCAGGAAAGTAGTTAGTTAACTAGCGAGTTAACTCCAAAACATAGGTTGGACAACATTTTCAGTTATGTAGTAAATAAGTAGATGTCTGTCCAAGGTGGTAAGGCCTTATTCGTAAGTTAAGTAACTATTTATCTAATTCAAATGTAATTCAGGCTTCAGTTACATATGTAATAATCATAATTTATCTATCTATCTTTCTATACTATGATAAATCTGTACAAGATTCGAGTGTACACATTGTTTAAAAATGGGGATAATTCGAGCAGCAGATTCCCAAAATGCAATTTATAGATTTTGTCTGCCTGTCTGTTAAAGAATCACGTGAAAACTACTGAAATGATTTAAATGAAACTCGACATAGAGCTAGCTTATATCTCTGTGCGTAACTTAGAGTACTTTTTATACCGATAAATGGCCTCGTTTCTGTGTGATAGGCGAAAGTAGCGAAAGAGATGACGCTGCGATCGCATGTTTTTTGGAAAGCATTGAACGTATTAACGAAACTATATAGTGCTGGCTTATATATGACATAGGATACATTTTATCCCGAGAAAGGACGTCATGTTCTCAAAAGGAACGGATTAGCAAAAAAGATGGTGCTGGAATTGCGATGTAGATAACCATCACTGTAATTTAATAACAAATACGTTCTCAGGTTGCCCACATGTCTTCATTACGTATTATCGGGTTGATTGCGACTGTTCTTTATGTTTTGTTCTCTTTGTAATTGTAGTGAATTCAACAAGAGACTTAAGTATTAAAGGTTTATATATATAAAACACCTTTTTTATGTACGTAACATACAGACACATCTAGGATTTTTCACGCAGGGTAGCCGCAGAGAAAACTCTAGTTTAAATAAAAAACTTAATGTTTAAACATTCGAAAGCTATAGGAATGAGAAGTATTATTTTATATTGTCTATAACAGGTTGTCGTCCTACTTTTTATATTCTATGATTGTAATCTCACATAAGTTACCTGTCATTTTCTCTTGAGACCAAAGTTCTTGAACCCAAAAGAAAATTAAATCAAACATTTGATAATGTTAAAATTTCCATTACATGTGTAATATGAAACAACAGACAACTTTGGTCGCCGAATCCAGTTACATTTAGACCAGAAACAATTCTAAACACCGTCCTCCAAATTTATTAAGCTAAAGAGGAGGCGAAAAAATGGTCAACGACAATTCTTAGACCATAGATAATGTTTAGAAAACAAAGATTTTCATAATCTTGTCAGAATTATTGGACTTTTGCAAATGTCTAGCAGATGAGAGCAGAATTTTTTATATCACTATCAACAGACATGTTTTATATAAAGACATAGTACAGCTATACATTAACTAACAGTAATGCAAAAATTAAGTAATTGTTGTATCTATTGTTACCTTTGCCTACTAAAAAAGGGGAAGAAAAAAAAGCATACAAATCAATCAAAATACATCACATTGAAAATATATTTTATACTATACACAATATTTTCATTAAAAAACCATCATATTGGTCCATCGAGCCGGATTATCAATTTTAACTTAATTTGGTAACGTAGAATCTGTATATACCTTGTATGAATTTTTTATTCAGCGATATGATTGAGTTGAGGAACAGACGCCTTAATATGTATAACGTAATAAAAGATAAATACAAGATTATATTCAGCCACAAACGCTCTTGGGGTCAGGGACATGACAGATAAACTTCAAGACTGCCTTAGAGCCCAATGGCGCCTGAATTTTCTTTCGGCTACCGTCACCTATGGATGTTTATAATATCAGGGGCGTCGCTGACGCGTTGCCGACCTCTAAAAAATTGTATACCGCTCTTTTTAAAGAACCCCAAGTTATAACGCGGCGGGAGCACCGTTGAGTAGTGGTGAACATTCCGTCGATCCATATCCATCCACATCAGACACAGAGGTACTAGCGCTAGTGTTCCGTCTCAGACTTTAAACAGTGTGGAAAAAATAATAATTCATAGTCTAACTAGTGGGACCGACTCGTTTTGGTAGACTAAGTCATTCCAAACTGGAATAGCATGCAAGAGAATCCACAGCTCGGACAATGATCACCAGGAGGGACACCGAGCTGTTTATCTGCTACCCCATCTGGAAACCGACGTGGGGAACCCCACGGCAATCCTATCATGATGGCCAATTCTAACCTCAAAAAACAAAAATTAACAAACAGAAGTCATTTGAATTAATTTTGTCGTCACATTATTATTAGTTTTGACGTTTCTATATGAATAACGATTCATTTAACTTGATTTTTCAAGCCAAACATGATCGTTAAGGAAGTTTAGTGTCCACCAATTTAAATGCTTATGCAATATGTTGTAATAATGGTCACGAATCGTTTTCAACTTCGTGATCATCATACACATAAAACTAATATTTATTTACTTATATCCTCTTAAGTTCACTCGAAAAATATTGTATACAAACGATCTAATTAATTTATATAAAATTGTGCCATAAGGCTGGTTATATTGCTACGCTATATTATGGCAAAGTCTACGTAACGTAATAGAATAGGTAGGTACAAAAAACAAGTATGACTGATATTCAAATTTATATATTTAAATAGTTGTGGGAAGGTTTATTATGTATGTAGTAAGTATCTACGTCCAATCACAGATCTAACAACTTTGTAGGTGTATTCGAAACACGCCTTTTTGTATTGTTATTTTCTTACGTAATCAGAATGTAGTTTCTAATTGAAGTTATTACTTAAATTATCATGTCATAATAATTACGCCGACTTTTGAACAATGTATTAGAAATATTTGGGAAATTTCAACGATGCCATGTAGACTGTTAAAATACTTTCAACGAAAACAGGTTTGAAAATTATCCGTTAAGTAGTTTTAGAGATTTGAGTCAAATTCAGTGGAATGTTTTTTAGGTTTTTAGGGTTTCATAATCAAATTACAAAAAGAGTGAGCCTTCGTCACCTCTACGAGTTCTTTGATTTTTTATTTTTTATTACAGGAGTTCAGCAGACAGGCAGACTGCCCACTTGATGGAAAACGGTTACCATCGCCTATGGACATTTGCAACACCAGAGGTGCTACAAATGCACTGCTGCTCTCTTAAGGGCGACTGGAACCTGGTCACTAATGCCGGAACACAACTCAAGCTTGTTATGACGACATACTTTAGACCAGGGGTGATCCAGTCGGGCAAATGCCCTACCACCTGGCTGTGGGTTGTTTGGTCGCCTCTTACGACATGCCGCCCGGCCGCAGGACATTGTATTCTTTCTCCGTTCCTGCACGGATAGAACATATGTGGTCCGACTCGCAATTGACCGATTTTATTAATAAGAAATAAACACATGGTAGATTATATATAGCAAATCGGACTTTTACATTACACAAATATACAATAAGGATGCTCAAGGATCACTGGTGTAACCAGATCAGGTTAATCGATACAATTATTGACAATGAAGATCAATTGATGGGATACCGTTACTCAATAAGCAACGTAACAGAACAGTAATGCTAGTAATTTATGCCTAGCGGCCTATACTATGCTATATATCGAGGGCTTCATAACAAGTACAGATAAAGTCCAGTTATAGACAAGGGACAAAATTGTTAATAAAACAAAACTAGTTGATTGTACAAGGCTGAAATGTGGAATACCCTTCTATTTAAGTACACTTGCATACTGGTAAGTGTTTCTGAATTGTAACATGACTGATGACTATAATTTTTATTGCTAATATATCCATAACATATTCAAAGGTACAAAACGATTTACTTTTGCTGTAGATGTTTATTGATCGATGATTCATAAATGTTATCAGTTGTTGTAGTATTTCAATATTGAATCAATATGACTAAATAATAAACAGGACAGCTCTTTCAACTGTTAACGGAAAATTTTCGCACTTGTGATTCAACTTTTTTATTGGAAGAGTTCAGAAGACAGGCAGACGGTCCGCCTCGTGGAAAGCGGTTACCATCGCCTATCGAGATTTGTAATACCAAAGGGCGTTACAAATAAATGCGCTGCTGCTCAAGGGAAACTGGTACCTGGTCACTAACGCCGGAGACGGAACAGAAATCAAGGTTGTTATTATGGTAGCCATTCAGTCGGGCACATACTTTACCACCTGGCTGTGGGTAGTTTTGTCGCCTCCTACGACAGGCCGCCCAGGCGTAGGAAATTGTATTATTTTTCCGTTCCTGCACGGATCTAAATTTTTGGGCACTTTTTAGTACATAATAATAAAATCGCAGATGAAACGTTTTTAATGCAATTAATCTTGCGGATATAAACCGATGTTTGTGTAGGTGAAACCGTAGGGATTTTTTTTATTGGTGGTGGAAAAGAATGCTAAAAAACTTAACTCGTAATACACTCTTCACACAGAGTATACTCCACCAGTCCGCTTGTTTCTATAAAAAAACTCAATTAAATTTTCAATATGCATCTTATCAATATAACCTGACCACAACGTCTAGAAAGAGAACATTTTTTTGCCTTCTGGCAATATTTTATTTTCTTTGTAGTTAAGGTCAGTGAATCATAACCAAATCTAATTTATCCATGTGATTTTAATTTTAACGTTGAGCCGAGTCTAAAATCCGCTAAAAATAATTAAGTACACATGTAACAAACGATACCAAGTTTCACATGAACATTCTAGTGAAATTTGAAGCAAAAATATTTTCTTTATAATTCGACGATATTCACCAAAGATCAGGCGACATGATAGGTTTGTGATGGTTAGTTTAGCTTCTTTTAATTAAATATTTTTTTAACTATCACACAATTGCAGACATTATTAAAATCAACATCATAGGATATGTTGACAAAATGCGTACGTCGTAACTTAAGCAACTTGATACTTGTACGATGCTTGATGTCCAACTAAAAATCAATAGTAAGTATCGAAATTAATCTTGACCTAATATTGAAATTGCTAGTTTAGACTTTGCGAAAGTGGCGCCGCTTTTATATCCTGCTTTATTTTGCCACGCTGTATTTTATTTTTTATTGAGATTTTATATTTTAAAAAAACACACTGTTGGTGACAACTGTGATTGCAGGGTTCGTAAAGTTTTTTACTGATTCATTTTCATTCCTTATGTATCTTCTTTTATGGTGATGATAATGCGTATGTATTCTAACTGGATTTATTATAATTATATAACATATTTATACTAAGATAAAAGTGCTTTGGCTTCTGGGTTGACTGAGTTTATCGGCCTTCTGTTATGTTTACTATGACGAATTCAATGCCATGCATCATTATGCATTGATATATCGGTCTGTCTGTCAGTGATTTCAATAGAAAAAAATTGATGTAACTAACAGCTCAATTGTGCAGTTTCAACACCTAGCAACTAACATTGTGTTTTGAATGTATGTATGTGTATTTATTATCTTGCTCGGCATTTTTGATGCGTTTACCAAAACATTTAAAGACTGACAAAATATCATATAGTTTGCTCAGCTGAGTGCAATGTACACGACTAATCTTAATGATCGTTTTTAGAATTTTTATTTGTCTATATGTTGTCTTCAATAGGCTTTGAAACATCTTAATGAATTTTTATTATAACTTTAGGTAACAAAAATATATTAAAATAGTTATTTTTTATACATTCTTCATTTACCTATGTTCCTTTTCAGTAGGTACCATGCAGGTTTCAGAAAAGTTTTATATTTGTAATTTTGTAATCTCCACGTGGGTTGATTCGCGAACACAGTTGGTAAAATAAAAATAGCAACGCATAGATTTTACACAAAACTGTTTCCTTTACTGTCAAGATGTGAAAAATGTATTACCATACATACGTATTCGTACGTATAGATCAAAAAAACTTCCTAAGCGATTGATATGTTTCGTTCTGAATTTGAACCCATGTCATCACATGCATCTAACATCAGTATTACGAAAACCTTCAGTGCGCATAGACTGGTACGCAGTTGGCCGATTTTTATTTTTAAGTTCCAAAGCAGACATCGTAATGATTTTGTAAAAATGCTATTACATACTTTTATAGGAATCCTGATTGACACTTGATTTTCTATTTTTAAACAAAATTTAAAGCAAATTCTTTATTCAAATAGTGAAAATCACTAAAAAGAATCAATAACCATCCAAAAAAGTTAAAATGATAATCCTCAATTAGACGTAGTTATGCAAAAAGGTTCCAACCCACAAAATGTTACTTTTGAATTATTAAAGATTAAATTTAAACTTATTTGTATAAAAAATTATACATTTACGCTTATATTATCCTAAGAACCCATAGACACAAACAACTACATCAATGCGGAAATACAGCTAAAACTTTAATCTTTAATCATTCAAAAGTAACATTTTGTGGGTTGGATCCTTTTTGCGTAACTACGTCCAATTGCGGCGACACTCTAAAACATATTTGATCCTTAGACACTTTTGATGTGTGTATTTTATAAGAGTATTTATAACAAATTTCATATAAAAAATAGCTTTCTGAACCTCTACATATAAACTTTAACTACAATATTTATTTTTCGACTGTCAATCAATTTAATTGACGTATATATTATAATAAATTCGTAAGTACTAGATTCATACATCGACATGCCATGTTAGTAGGTACGTGCTTTAAAACTGGTTCAGTCATTAATAAAATTTAACAAGCAGAAATGTACAAAAAAATGTTGACGATTTTATTATTTGATGGAATTCTTGACGCAATAGTTACGACATCATATAACAGAAAAATATATATATTATTACCTTCGATAACTTGTCTACTATGACACAAAATGTAGTGTCTCCATCGTGGCAATTTTTGCGTAACCGATTTTATTGCAGTCGCGGAAGGCCACGACACACCTTCCATGATCAAATTGATAGTGTACTAGCAGAAGGTGATGTCGGAAGCCTTAAGAGAACAGACGAGCGTCCATGACAAGAGCTGTGAATGTCAAAGAAGCAAGTGAGGTGTGTAAGGATACGCCTGAATGGCGCTCTGTTGTTCGTGCCTACCCCGGAAGGGACCTGGCGTGAAGTTATGTATGTATATATGTATGATTTTATTGCATTTGCCTATTCAATGTCTTATATTGGATATTAACATAAACTCAAAAAGTATTTAATTGGAAGAAGTCTTTACGCGTGTATCACGTACAAATTACGAGAAAAACATCATATTTGAAGGTGTGCACTTATTTAATAATTTGCCAGATGACCCACAAAAATGTAAAAATACAAACTTATTCAAAATAAAATTAAAACAAATATCAAATAATAAACCGCAACATGATCATATCGAAGACTACATAAGACCACATTAGTGTTAAGAATTATATTGTATTACTTACTAATTACTATTTTTATTCTCATTGTAAGTGAACCACATGTTGTTATGGGAAATAAAGTTCCTTAAACCTAAGCCGGAACCAGAGATTAATTATAATATGGATAGAATTTTTAATTAAAAAATAAGCATCCTAACTAATATTGCGAATGTGAATGTAAGTTTGTTTGTTGCGCTTTCATGCGAAAACTCCTCAACCGATCACGATGAAACTTTGTACACATATTGTTGGAGGTAACAGAAGTAACATAGGATACTTTTTATGAAAAAAAAATCCACGCGGCCGAAGTCGCGGGCAGAAGCGAATAACATATAATTTGATATCATGAAAAGATCTACATCACACTTAATTACGATTCAAAAACTGTCGGTATATATATTATCGCGTTTTCCTGGAGTTTTTGAATATCTCATTTTGTAATTACGGGGTCGAAATTTTAATTATTATTTTTTGGTCATTTATACTAATGACATTGGGATTCGGAATGATTATTTGATCGTGGATTGAGACATAGTTAAGAATAAATAAGCCTGAGAGCTGAGCTTAAATAAAAAGGAACTCATATAAACGTGTGTATGAAGAGATTAATGAAAGTAGATGCAGTGAAAAGTGTATGTCAAAATATAATTATTGTGAAACGGGAAAATATAATGATGGGCCGACCTCCACAAGAAACAGGCAATATATGCACATTAGTGTGTATGTATAAGGTTATGTTTGATTCTCTTTTATTTAAAACAACTCGCGACGCAGGATTATTAGATAAGTATAGAAAATTGTGCTTAAAAATATAAATATATACTAAGTTAAGACTTACACTACTGGAATTAGGCTTCTGCTTGGGTGACATTTTCATTCAGGATTGTACTCGAGTCGTCAAGAAACACAACAGTATATCCAATGGAATAATACACGCGAACGATATAGAATATTCTCGAGTTCAATACACCACATAGCACTTAATAGATTACAAATTCAACTATCATTCATCCTCTTGACTTCAATTATAGTAAATAATCTAAAAAGTATCAAACTCGATACACTTAAAGAATAGAAGCACTGTGTTAAAAGAGGTCAAATGTTGCAATAAAATTTAAGTATTAAATTAGTCTTTAAACTTTTAGGTATAATATTGTTCAGATAACAAAATGATACTACCGCAAGCAACCGATGGCTGGCTATTTATGATGTGCTTTAGAGTGGAGTACCATTCTTATCGGGCACCTGATAAGGATTTTATTTGTCACTTGCACTCCTTGTGACCAAATGTTGGTACTTGCTACTTATTCGCGGTTGTAGAAACATAATAATGGTTTGATATTAGCAATTTTAAGGCCTTTCTTGCAGTTCTACTGGTCTCTAATGATAGTTATATAATTTCGGTTAGTTTTAATTATTACGATGGTGGTCTGGAAGATATCACCTGTTTTATAATGTTTAGTAAAAATATTACTTCATTATATAAATTCGAGGTCAGAAAACACTCAGAGCCTAAACAGAGATTTAAATTGAATCGACTTCGTACGCATGGAATAATAATAAAAAACAAGTTTAAAACATTCTTCATTGGTGCTCCGCTCCTATTGGTCTTAGCGTGATGATATATAGCCTATAGCCTTCCTCGATACATAGGCTATCTAACACTGAGAGAATTTTTCAAATTAGACCAGTAGTGCCTGAGATTAGCGCGTTCAAGCAAGCAAACAAACTCTGCAACTTCATATATTAGTATAAGATAAATAATTTCTAGCAAAATTTAGCTATTTACTACTATCTTGTTTTAAATATGTACTTATGGTTTTTTAAGTAAATGTAGGTACAGTCGTGGAACGTAAATGTTCGTTTTGCAACTGATTCGTTTAACGTTGTGGGAGCACATGTAACCTTTTCAAAGTAAGTCAAAGAACAGACCGTTCCACAAAACACATATTTTTAACAATTAGGCAATAAACTTTAAAATTACTTAGATCAAAGTTGTTTCATTTTGTATCTATCTTGTTTAAGGTGATTGTTTTGACGTGTAAAACCTTTTATTGGTTTTAATATTTATTTTAAGTATAGTGATTATATTGTCTTTGTTTCTTATTGTAAGTCTCGGCGTCTGTCATTGTCAACGTTGCATTTTTTTTCACCTTTCTATCTTGAGTAAAATGTAACAAAACATAACATTTATTAAAATGTTGGTTGTTAAATGTGTTCTCTCTTGCACTCGTGCAAGCAAAAGTCTACTTTAAGGTGACGAACATATACATTCTGCGACTGCACCATAATTAGGCTTGAATTTCTAAGCTAATTAATTACTCGATTAATAATTATTATGTTCTTTTTTGTTTTAAAATACTGTACATTTGAGTTCTTATAGTTCAAGGCTTCTATGCATAAGTGCATCATTTGATTTTGATACTTTATTTCTACATTGCATTAGTATTGATTAATAAAAATTATTAACATTACACCATAATTGTAATTAATTTTTTCGTCATGACATTTTCATAATTTCTTTATGTTTTGACTATGATTATAAAACTAAACTGAGATTTTACAATGATGATGTTGACCGTTGATGATGAATGTTCAAAAAAATCTAATTCTTCGTCCCAAAATTGAGTATTTCTAATAAAGTAGATAAAGCCAGTTGCAGGTTTAGGTTTATTACCAAATTTTGTTCAACGAACCGCAAACTGTTGCTACAGTTTTTGCAATGATAAATGACAGAATTAAAGTTGCACCAGATCTTTCTTTTAGTTTTGTCCCCGTCATTCTAGTCTGGGTGTTCTTTGTGTGCGTCATATTACGTATGTTTGTAATAGCTTCGCGGTCACCATTACTATGCTAGTGCAAAATATTATAATAATATTAAAAATCAACCGTACAGGCGATAAGTATCCACTGTTATGGTCTATTATCTACAAACCCTAAACTGTAAAAAAAAATAATCTCAAACAAAATTCAACTGATATTGATCAAACGAATTTTCTTAAAAAGTATTTTAAGCTCCACTTGATCTAACTATGTATTAAATTTAAAAGGCATATTCCTACATATATTACATATATTCATTCATTACTTTTCATTCATACGGGTCCAACAGATTCCGATCAAAATGACTTCGACATACAAAGACAAACTGCTGGATACGATGATTGAATAAGTTATTCTGTTTTTGTCAAAATCACTATTTATAACCTTAAAAACACACGAATACAAAAAACTTACTATACTAATGAGTAATTTTTTTTTGACTGAGGAGGGACACCCACACTGAGGAGGGACGAGTCTCATGAATGTGATGGGCGAGGGGTCAAAAAATCATCAAATTCGCGTGAAATCATTTGTGGTTGGCCCTTTACCATCACATGGATATTGAAATATAAAACGGAAAATGCTCATATCATGATGAAGTGTAAAAGTTTAGTAGATAAGCGTTCTTCTATGATATACGAGTACGTACCAATATTTTTCGTGATGTGTATGTATTGCGTTAATCTGACTAAATAGACATTAATAAATTCCGCAAGCAACAAGATCGTGACAACCGGCCGTTAAGCACATTTTTTCGTTGAATTGACTAGGGGAATATAATTATGCATTCAATTATGTTGATTTCTCAGCTATCCGTCGATAACAACCTTACACATGTCTTGAATTTCTGACATGGGCAAGATAATGTTAATATAATATTAATATTGATGCAGTCCAATTAGAAAGTATTAATAATGTATACTAAAACACGGTTAAAATATACCCTTGAATTCAGTGGCATGCCAGAGCAAATGATGGTGAACGTGTTGACGGTAGAATGGAGATTGCACAACCGTTGGACCGCGAGCTGTGGTAAGTCGAGCAAGTCCGCGGTGTTGGGTTACCGCCACGCACCGGTTGTGACCTCAGAATGACTGCACTAATCTTAATGGTATGTTTAGTCAATGGTTTGTAGTTCATGAAAGGTTTTAAAATATGATACCTTGATTTACAAGGTCTGAGATACCGTTAGGTTTAATACCTTACGTTCGAGATAGAATAGTTAATAGAAAAATATTGATGACATGATTTTTTATATATTTGAAATGAAACTAATACAATAGTGTATAACAGACGGGTTGGCGGACCACCTGATGGAAAGTGATTACGGGCCATCCATTAATTACGCGTGTAACACGTCGTCAAGGGGGGTCCACGAAGTGTGACATTATGTGACAAGGGGTGGGACGAGTCCTAAATTTTGTGTCGTCTCATTTCAAAACCTAATAAATCTAAGCTAATCGCAGAACTACTGTTTTGATTATTATTTTTGATGTAAAATTGCAAAATATGTAATGGCACACTGAGGAGCGAGTTTCATGAATGTGATGGGAGAGGGGTCAAAATATCATAAAATTCGCGTTACGTCATTCGTGAATGGCCATTACCATCACATATGGATATTGAAATATGAAACGGAAAATGCTCATATCATGATGAAGTGTAAAAGTTTAGTAACCATTTTCTGTAGTATACGAGTACATACCTATATTTTTCATAATGGCTCTATATATTGGACTAAACTAAAAATAAATAAATTCCGCAAGCGACAAGATCGTGACTAACGGCCGTTAATCACAAATTTTCGTTGAATGGACTAAGATATAATTATGCAGTCAGTCGATGATTGATAGCTTTTTGAAATCTATCTTCGTCGTTTCATTTGTAGTAGTTAACTATAGATTATTTATATATTTGTTTTAAATTTGTTAATGATTTTTGATTAAAATATTATTAAAGTTAGAAAATAACATTATATAGTTAGGATCATTTTCAGATTCTCATTCTAGGGAAACTATACGCATACTTCGGGACAGAAGTATTCTTTCCGAGTTATCGAGTTATATAGACAGCCATACCATAACTAATGTTAATCGATTCTTTCCTAAGTTCGTGAAGAAGGGCCTTAACATTACATACATTTTACATAACATATTTATAGTCGAAAATTTTTATATATATTTACATAAACCATAAAACATAACGAATAACGTTAAAAATAGATTAATAAATAATTATTTATACGACGTCAAAGTCGTCAAACTGCTCAAATATGGAGCCATAGGGAGTTGTTACATATTTGTGCCGTTTGGGTTAAAAATTAGACCGATGGGGTCCCTTGGCAAAGAGTTTTAAAGACATATGTAAGAAACTCTTTGAAGGCTGGCTTATATTGTACACAACAGATAAGTATTACCATACCGCGTGGCAATGCAGCCTGCTACATAATGTATTTTAGTTCAATGTCTTATTTTCATTATTTATTTATTACGTATTATTAAAGTATCCTACAGTATTTCCATAAATTTAAGGCTAACAATACATAATAATACACCTTAACCAACAATGGAAACTTATTATCTAAAAAAGGACAGTAATATTAATAGCAAGTTACACAAACACGACGCCAAAATTATTTATCCAATCAATCTAATACTGGGACACTTCTAAGCGGAACACTAAATAATTAAATCTAAATATTACATTCCTTTTAAACCTTGTTAATAACTTTACTAATAACTAATAATGAAAAAAAAACTGATGACTTATATAAACGCTCACTCAAACACGCTCTTACACATGCACGCATACGCACACACAAACACGCACGAACACATTCATCACATTATACGTAAAAAAATATAATACACCCCTAAATTATTAAAAAACTAAAAACTGCTAATTATTATATGAATTAATCAGCTTAACTCACCCAATCAATACAATAAAATTTAAAAAAAACGAGAACATAATATGTGCCCACATTCGGCCTTAAACACAAGCCTGTCCTAGTTTGGGGGCAAACCGACAGCTTATAGTCTCAAGTAATGTACCTAACATAAATATATTGTATATTGTAATTTATTTAAATAAATAAATAATTATTATAAATCAGTTAATAGTAGTACTAAGTTGTAGGACAACAGTGTCCTTGAACTTCTGTATGAGGTTTCGCATGCTAATTAATTCTATAAATATATGTCATAAAATTTCCGTGAATTATAAATGATTGTAACAAGTTTTTAATTTGTAAGTACATCCGAACGAGACACTTGTATCATATAATATAGTAAATAACACAGGTAGCATTTGAAATTAAATTGACACAATTTCTGTTTATCTATAAAAGTTAAAAGATCAATCTGCATTGCCTTGATTAAAATTTATTAATACTAAGCTGAGGATTATATTTCTGATACTGAAAAGATAAAACTTTAAATCGTTTAGTTGAGAATCTGCAGATCAAAATATTGCCTCATAAAGTCATGGACGGTTTTACCAACATCATAACTATGCAAAATAGATATTTGTACAAATGTCTCAACGCTCGGGAGAAAAGGTATTTCTAAAGGTTAACACAGCAGTAAATTTAGATAATCATGATAGCGGCACAACAACAAATTCAAGCGAAGAAGAATATTTTGTTAAACTGGTTTTTATTTATTTCTATTTTCAATTTTAGTTTCTTTCTTTTAGTCATAAAACACATTTGTATCAACTACTTTTTAAACGGTTCAAGCGATTAATAAGCCATTATATAAATGAGTTATAAATTATTTTACCAATAATGTGGTCACTAAACAATAAATATTTTTTGAATACCTACATATTATTACTTAAGTTGCGTAATACATGTTCGGTGAAGTTTAGTTAAAATATTTGAACGGTGTAATTTATCTAGATTTTTCTATAAAACGTCTGCAGTGTCATTAAATGCGTAATTGTGTGGTGATTTTTAGATAACAGTAACAATAAGATAAAGTAATAACTCAAACAAATACCACCGAAGTTTAAGAACAAAAATGATAAATTATCAACGCACACCCGTAGGTACTTGATCAAATACATAGTAATAGTAAAATGATTTGATCTTGGTGTAACAATTGAAAGCGAAGCACATACGACCAAGCTAGCTTGTCTTACTCACGAAGGCCATAGCACCACGTGACGTCGATGTCCGCTGAAAACTATGGTGTAATAAAACGTACTGGCATCAACACGGTCGTCTCGGTGCTGAAGCCGCAGCACTCACACACCGTCAGGTAGCTGTCGTCTACCGCCTCCTCGAAGGTCATGGCGCGCGCGCATCGCACGGAAAACCTTCGGCCACTGACGGTGCGGGCGGGCCGCACTCGCGCACGCGCAAATTATTTCGTCAACACTCACCGGTGCTCCGTTATTCCCTGCTTTGTTTTCTGGCTCAATGAGATCCCCATAAGCCGGCATTGCGTCCGCGAACGTGTACCCCTCCTCTTCAGTGTCGTCGTCGTGCGATTGTGACGGCGAGGGTGGCGCGGCACGGCGAGCTTCACGCGCGCCAGTGCCACCGCCTCTCTAACGACCCCACCTCCCTCCCTCCCCCTCCCCGCCCTCGTTCTCTTCCGACTGACCCGCCGACGCTTGGGCGACGAATGCTATCCTACGACGTAGCGCGCTCTCCGGGCTAGGCTCCTCTACGGGTTTTTCCATTTCGGCTCGCTGTTGCGCTTCCAAGCGGCCTTCGCGAACGCCCGCGTAGCGACTGGATGTTCAACCGCGATCGGGCTCACTTGTTCCGGGGAGGGAGGACCGGATCTGGAGGCGGGACGAAAGCGCTTTCTAATATCGCTTCCGTCGTTCCTGATTGTGACGATGTTTGTGACGGGGTTAGTGAGGGTGTTTGTGACGGTGTTGACGAGTCTTCGGCTCGCTTTTTGCCCATACTACCCATCCGACGAAGGAGTCCGTCTTTTTTCTTTTTATCTACCCCAGGCGAGCCTTCGGCACTGTGAGAGGCCTCGCTGGCCGGCTCGCGTTGTTTCTTGTTGCGTTTACGCATCGTGCGTTCGTCGCGCGCGATCTCGCCGTCTGACGATACGGACTTGATGGAGCTCGTACGCTTGATTGAGATGTGGAAGGGCGAGCCGGGGCGGAACGGTGCACGCAGCGTGTGGAGCGTGCGTCGGAGGCGTGAGGGTCCGAAGCGGGGCGTCGGCGAGGGGGGCGGCAAGGGAGGCTCCTCGTCCCGCATGGTGGTGGTCCGAGCGCGCCGCGACGACTGCCGTCGTGTCCGCCCGCAAGGCTCAGCCTGCGCTACGTTCACGCTTCCTTGCACCCCATATCGGACTACGCAAATCTCGGATATATAATATTATACGTATACCAAGTTGTTTACCTTGCTGTGGGGATTTATCTAATTAGGACATTACACAGAATAAGCGTTTTTATTGCGACCGAAAAATTAATAACGCTCTGGCGTATTCGATGTTCTGTTCAGGGGGACCATTACTGTGTACTCTTTTTAAACTAACTGTTAAATTTTGAAAATTTAATACTAAAAATATCCGCAATTTCCACATCCGTCGCTAAAGAAGTATTGAGGAAATAATTTTATTTCGTTCAAGTATCCAAAGTGTCACTAAAAACTTCAAACTTCTCCCAAAGTAAAAATGTAAGACTTGTTTTGCACCTATAATTATAACACCAGTATAATTGTCGTAGTGCTTGTATTCTTATCTAAATCTGGGAAATAATGCTTCTTTATCGGATTAAAATCATATCGCCAGTAGCGGCACTAGCATTAATAAGAAGTGTCCTGTCTACATTATTCACGCCCGTTGATAAGCCAGTAATTGTATCTCTTTAGTCGTATCTTTGTTCCAATTCAGTATACATTTAAACATTATTTTTATCTGTTCATACCAAAACATTTACATGCCTAAACTTAGACTGTGCCTACGTATTCTATCTTATTTACTTTTAGTTCGGGCTAATAAACAGAACTAATTTTATTCATGGCACGAAGGAAATCATGTGGTATGCTGATCCACAAAGGATGCGTGTTTATCGTTGTAGCGTAATTGGGTAGATGTACAAGACATAAGAACCTCATTTGTATATTTATTTATCTATGCCATACATGTCATTGTCTATTCTTCTATACATTTTGTTACCATTACAGGGGCCTAATTCTGCTATTACAATATCGCCAAAAACACCAGACACTATCATCTCAATAAATTAGTTTACTTGATTTCGGTATTCTGTTAACATTTTGCAGATTCTCAATATTAATTTCCGCCAAGGTCATTTCTGCAAATGGTGATACCAATTTTTCAACTATTATTCCGCCGCTACGATACCGAGAAGATATTGTGGATTTAGCAGAATACGAATAACATTATTGTATGCAACAGTAGACGTGAATACAGCTACATATAAAAACCTTTGAAGAATTTATAACAAAATACCTTAGTTAATGTGTATGTGCAATTTGACAAATTCCATGAATATCGGTTCTCATCAAAAAGGAACAAAGAAGTATACAAATATTTACATATACGTAGAGAAGTCATGGTGGCTTAGAAGCCCACGCAGCCATATCAAATTTTAATTAAACACTTTATATTAATGTTTTCCTTAGTTTAGGGGTTGTCTGGAAGAGATCGCTTTAAGCGATAGGACCGCTCTTTGTTCAACATTTCATGTATTTAGTTTTTAGAACGTATTTTTAATTTTGGTGAACAATAAAGTGGACTCGAATTAAAATGCAGTTGGAATTACTATGGATTTTATTAGAACTATACAAACAAGTATAACGCAGGTACAAATATAACTGGACACAATCAATACAAACTGCACGATTCAATAACACGCGCAAGTCTGTCACTATATAGCTTATCAATGTACACGTCTTGCTTGTATCCTAATCGTCGCTTGACTGCCCCCCACCCCTCCTCAGACATTGTTTTATAGTAAACTGTATAATACAACAATCACTTCGTGGACTGAGTTTTTTCAATAAAACGTAATCTGCACACTTGGCTATTATTCTTGAGAACAGCCATAAACGCAAACGATAACAATAGGCGCTATTATCTAATTGGCCAAGACTTTTTAAACACCAAGGTAAACCACAAAAGAATGGTCCCAAAATGGCCGAGACAGGTGGCCGCAATATTCTTTCGTTCCGGGCAATTGTAACCAATAAGTTTCCAAGTTAACAAAGGAAACTTAACACTTAGTTGTCTAGAAGTTATCATAAACAAGAGAGACAGAAATCGCTTCCTAAGCAGAAACTTTTCTATCAAGTAAATGAAGTGTTTAATCACTTCATAAGTTTAGCAAATTTTTCACATAAGTATATCGTAACAAATATTGAATAAAACATTTTAACTATAAGATCAAATTATAGCCCGTTTAAGCAACAAGATTTGTAATTATCATATCATTATACTGACATCTAATATTATAATTAGTTTAAATGCCGTGTTCAAAGGTCATAGCATACCAGCCAGTTCTTGTATCTTACTAATGGTTCATTTGCCTAATAATAGTTAAAATTGGATAAAAAATAATGAAACATACACGTAATATCAAATTCCTACCGATGGTAAGTGCATGAGTAATGAGATATAGGAACCGGCCATAAGTGCATTTCGGACCACACACATAGGCTTCCGTAGCGATAATAAACGTTTACAGTTTTTGTCACTTTGCTACGGAACATTGAAAAAACTTGTGATTGAAATTAGCTCATCTTTCTTACATATTCCAAGTCCAATTTCTGTACAATGAATAAAATGCTAAAAACGAAATCAGGTAAAGGATGTAAGAAGTGAAATAGAACTAATTTAGATTTTTTTCAAATTTTTGACTGGACCGATTTAAATCTCAAAGGGCGCGGATCCGATCCTGGCTGGAACGCATGCACCAGTTAAGCAGTTTTCTGACATAATGTGTATAATGTTACAATTACCACGTCCTAACAGCGGTGAAGGAAAACATCGTGATGCAACCTGCATGCCGAGATAGCCGATGTGTCCAACCTGCCAAACCGTCTTGGACAAGCATGGCAGGTATACTGTCCGTTCCCGTATAGTGGGAGGCCTGAGCCCAGCAGGGAACGTTTATGGCTGTTATTTATTTATACCAAAAAAATTAAGACTATATCACAAGAAAAATCGTTGTAATTTATAAGTTAAAATATTATGTAACGACGTATGAAATCTTGTCTGAATCAAATTTTATTGCGAAACATTCGGTATTTTTTATTCGGTTTTTTGTAATACGTATTTGTCGTATGTAAGTCATATAAATGTATAGCTTCAAAAATGTGACTATGAATTTCTTAATTATAAAATTATCTTCAAAAATAGGAATCGATAGCCATGGCCAGTTCCTACGTCTTACGTTCATTGACCTTACTACTGGCTTTACTCGTTAAAATATATTATATGGACTTTTAATTTAATGTCAAATTAAATAATATGAAAAAAAGAGGCTAAGCCAATATGCAAATAATCAAAGTATACAAATTAATTCATAAAACAACTTACATAAGTCCTTACACTCTTTATTGAGGATCGTTTTATTTGCATTTCGAAAACTACAGCAAAACTAAGTTACCAATAAAAAAAACTGATAATGAATATCCGTGATATTGTGTAACTGCTTATTTCATCAAACTATCAAACAAGAATAGATCTAACACGGTTTATTTTAATATTATGTATGTGTTTTATCTACTGGTTATTTAGAATACCAAATGAGTAAACTTCCCGGTAGTTTCTATGACATTGAGGCTTAAATGACATTTTATAAGATTAGTATTAGATACGAGATAAAGATAAGCCTAAAAATAAGCGAAGAAGTGAATATATTTTTGAAAAACGTATCTATACATAATAAAAATTCACACATAAAATGTTCCGCTAGCAATACCTAAACACACTTCGTCCTTTGTAGGAAACTCTTTTGCCGTGCAGGCTGTTCGGCTGTGTAACTCCCTCCCCTTGAAAATTAGACAAGCTACATCCATTTGTATATTCAAACACTTGATCACTGACCAATATTTCTCCATGCAATAAAATTCTATTATTGTTTCGCATGTAAGTATGTGTAATTTATATTATTATAATTATTTAATTATGTATATTTATATTAGTTTATTATTGTGTTTTTTATTTTACTACGATTGAATTAGTTTTAATTGAGTTAAACCAAATATTATTTAAATTTTTGTAATGTCTCCGGGCATCGGGTTGCCTGGAAAAGATCGCTATAAGCGATAAGGCCGCCCATTTTTCTAATGGAAATGTATTTATGTTAAATGTCTAGGTTTAAGTTATGATGAACAACAAAGAGTTTTCATTCATTCATTCATTCATTCTGTCCTCGTCGATCCGGACACAATGATGGATTTTGTAGTGGCTTAACATGTCCACTGTTTTTAAATTTTGAGTACAGAATTCTAATCCTGTAAATCTGATTAAAATAGTAACGAAGCCAAATTTATTTAGTTTATCACGTTCCCTTTCATGCGTTACAAAAAAAAAAAAAAAAAACGAAAATATCTGTAAAAAAAAAAAAAAAAAAAAAAAAAAAAAAAAAAGTTATGTAAACGAAAAAAAAATATACTGTAATTGTTAGTGCTTTTTAGTATCTTATTGTTTTTACAATCGTCTACTTGTCTACAGGGGCAGTAGTTCCCGAAAAACATACAAAGAGATGAAATGATATGAAAAAGTTAAGAGTCACATTTTTGCTAAAAAAAATATATTAATCGGCACAAACACACATGTTGTATATCCCCAAATTAAGCAAGTTACGCTTGTGTTATGGGTAATATACAACGGACTACTCTGGGCCGATCCCAAAACACCCCGACCATAGGAAATGACGGAGAAAATACATTGCCGAAATTACTATACCAGGAATCGAACCCGGAGCCTCCGCGTTGCAGTGAGGTAGGCCGGCAAAGGCTTAGCCCACTCAACCACAGAGGCCGTCATTTCTGAAGAACCTTAAAACAATATTCCAGGACCAGATTAGATAATATTTAAAGATCACCTAATTAAATTAAAAGACGTAATTAACTGTCCTTTTATTTTCTTCGACCTTATTTAAAAGAACTAATTAACAATGTTAGTTAACCCAATCCTATTATAAGTCTGTAACTTATACCACAGTAGCCAAATGTGTCGAAATGGCTCCGTAGTTTTTTTTTGTATGGTTTCTCTATGATACCGTACAAATGCCCAAGAGCAGTGTGCCCTACGTTTGGTTCATCAAGTCTATTGCTGGGTCATTAGACAATAAGGAAACCAGTAATTGAAGCTCTATAGACGCGTTCAGTTGTGTTTAAGGGGATTCCACTAAAATTTAAGATGGTCTACGTCGTGTTGAGTTACGTCAATAATGAAATGGAAAAAGAATACTCAGAATTATGTAGATCGAACAGGTATACATAATAGATAGGCGGTGAAAATAAATACAAACACATACATACAAAAGTTTCTACACTGAAATTTGTATATTTGTAAGAGGCCAGCCACATATTACCTACGTCACACAAATATCATGATTTGCCTTCCTAGTGTGATATCTACATATTTTGCAATTTTACGTCAAGAAATTATTAAACTAAAACAGCAGTTTCGTAATTAGTGTGGTTTCCATTTCAATTACTTTTTAATCATTTAAACACTAGCCAGAATATGTCTGCCTTGGGCAAAAGATCCAGGTAGGCAGAAATAGGAGGATCCAATTAGGGTAGGCCGCATTCGATAAGCTTCGACAGGCCTTCTCGTCGCCAATTCCGCAATGCTTGAAGACCAAATTCTTCGAGCATTGCGTCCTATCCATCATGACATATGGTGCCGAGACATGACAGACTGTGAGACTGGTCCACAAATTCAAAATTGCTCAACGGGCTATGGAGCGAATATGTTAGATGTTTCTCTTATGGATAAAATCAGAGATGAGAACATCCGTAAGAGAACTAAGGTAACCGACATAGCTCGCAAAATTAGCAAGTTAAGTGGCAGTGGTCCACGTCAGTCTCAGGACGGATGACTAATGTAGCAAACGAGTCCTGGAACGGAGATCACGTCTCGGCAACCGTAGCGTAGGAAACCCGCCAACCCGGTGGACTGACGACCTGCGCAAGGTCGTCGGCAAGAGCCAGATGAGGAAGACGGGAGACCGGGATATGAGCGCGTACTTGGGGAGGCCTACGTCCAGCAGTGGATAAATAGAAAATTTAAACATAATGATCATATAGAAGATAGATTTGGAAATAGTTTGAAATTTTTCATTAACAGTTCTTTCTTGTTAAAAGGTTAAATATTATTTTGATTGATTGATATTGTTAGGAGTGAGCGGGACTCGAATTAAAATGCCGTTAGAATTATGATAGAGTTTATTAGAACTATAGTAACACGTATAACACAGGTACAAATATAACCGAACACACAAATCCCAAACGTAATGCAGAAGGTCGTAATTCAATAAAACGGGAAAAGTCCTACACTATTAGATTCCCGAATGTACATACATCACGCCTGTATCGTGGTCGTTTAGGCCGTCGTTTTATGCTCCACAAATGCAAATGTGCCCGCCGACAACGTCGCCACAGTTTCCTAGAATAAGCTTGTAACACCTGGCTAATGATGCCAATGAGCGAGTACAATAGAAAAATAGGCTGTTCTCTACTAGCGGTTCTAGAAACGTATGCCAATAAATAAGTGAACAAAAGAAGACGATTATAAAAGGATTACAATTAGTTCAAATCCCGACAGGTAATAAAATGAGCTTCTACTGATCTGTACGTGGAATTTGTCTTCGTCGGGGCCTAGGTTGTAACAATATTATTATATTGATTTTGAAATGTGACGTCACGAACTTTAGATACCCTCCCACCCCTTGCCAATCAATGTCACACTTCGTCGATCCTCCTCCCATTAAAGTGTGACGTCATTTAAAATGGCCCCAACCCTTTGGCATTACAAATATCCATGGACGTCGGTAACCGCGCCGTTAATCTTTCTTCGGGACTCCAGCAATAAACGAAATTGTAAATTTGGTCCAGTTACCAAATAATCGATTCACATTCGAATTTCCTGGGCGGGAATTTAAAAGATGACGACACAAGTCGTGAGTAGATAGTACGCGACAGGAAATGCCAATGATGGTTATAAAGAGGCCGTTGTAGTATTCCGAGGAGATGAATGAATGATATATTACCTTGCTGACATATATTATGTGATATATGAGTGAGTTCTATATAGGATCATGAGAATCTTTTTATAATACAGTGTAAACTCTATATAACGACACTGAAGGGACTGTGCATTTTATGGCGCTATAGACAGTTGTCGTAAAATGGTGACAGGTGTGTTATTTTTGTCTGACGTCTTTTGCTATCCCAGTAATTTTGTTGTATTTTTTTACGTATTTTATTCATATCTTGCGATATTAGCGTGAAAGCTTGTCGAGATAATTTCCTGTGTACAAGAAATTGCCCAAAGTAAAATTTATGTACATATATTATATTATATATTTGTAAAAATGTTTATTTTCTTACATCCTATGCCTTTCAGTCTAAAAATAATTTACAAGATATTATATTTATCAGATAGGACAAACGGTTAACTGATAGGTAGGGTATCTGTTTGCTTCCTGTATATTTTATAAGTAAATTATAAATGAATTATTTGGATACTGTTGAAAAAGCCTATTGATAACATTATCATATCTACTGTTTAAAAACTCCTTGTAAGATAATTATTTGAACTACGTTAGAATCGTTGACATTGCCCCCTTATTAAGGTTAAGACATATGTACCTACAAATATTTCAAGATAATATTTATCATAATATTATAATATAACACAGTGTATTTTATTATATTTTATTTACATATATCTATTTTATAAGATACTGATTCGGTAGTGAGAATAATGCAACATACCTCTGTTCTTATTAAATTTTTTATCCATTCAAAGGTTGTCTGGAAGAAGCGATAAGGAAGAAGAAGAAGATAGCGATAAGGCCGCCTACTGTATTGCAAAATGTTGTATCTGTTTACTGTATCTTTAAAACACAATAAAGCATATCCATTCATTCATTCACATATAATTTTAAGATTTATCCGTTCACGAACGGAGAAAGAATATAATTTACAGCGCCCGGGCGGCCAGACGTAAGAAACGACAAAACAACCCATAGCCATGTTGTAGGGTATTTGCCCGTCTGGATGGCTACCACCTACCACGCTACCACCACGGCCTACAGGCCGAAATAAATCAAAGCGCAAAAACTGTACCGCAGCAATGGCCGGCGAGAATCAGAACCGACTTATTTTGTGTTTAAAAAAC
This sequence comes from Dendrolimus punctatus, assembly GCA_012273795.1. NCBI lineage: Eukaryota > Metazoa > Arthropoda > Insecta > Lepidoptera > Lasiocampidae > Dendrolimus > Dendrolimus punctatus. Next base: position 21,012,655 of record CM022528.1, on the reverse strand, counting down.
AATGATAATCTTCTATTCAATGCCAGTAAATATGTTTATTTTTTATCATTTACCGTGTTTCGGAAACACGGGAAACTAAACGTTAATAATAAGTTAGTAAAGTTTGACACTGTTTTGTTAATTTTACTTATAAGATGACGAAAACGAACATAGAAAAATGCACAAACGTAAATTATAAATTTAATATTACACAATACATGTATCGCTTACTCTGAATCTTCCGCCTAGTTGAGCTTCCATTGCGTCCTCAGCCTGCATCATGGCAATCAATCTTTTAGCCAATTATAATTATTTTATTCCAAATCACTTGTTCGTATACATCACTATTAACACTAATGTCATTAAACGTAGGACTCTGGCTTAAAGGCCTAATTGCCAGGCCATAAAGCCCAAAAAATGCTGAACTGTACAAATTTTAATAAGTATACAAAGATATATTACGAAATAATGATTAAATAGTGCATAAGTATTAGTATTATATCTGTAAGATGATAAATTTTAACTAGTATATTGACAGTGAAACAGGTATCAAGGATGAATACGGAAATAAGTCACTACACTACGCGAACAGCATTTTAGGTATTTTCCAAGCACTAAGATGACAGACACTAAGAGTTCACAATAACCTTCTATTGCCAATATATCAGGTTAATGCCCTCACGACTATACGTTTATCATTAAAATAAAAACAATTACTACATTCACAAATGTTTTGAACAAATTAACGGTGTAATTATAATGTTCTTTGTAATTTTAACAAATAGACCTGTACCCTATAGGATATGCGTTAATACTATCGTGGATATATTTTAATCTGTTATCGAAAAAAATATCAGATATGGATTTGATAACAGCATCGAGTTTTTAATAATCTGAGCCATATTATTAAAATTGTTGCTAGAGAGAACATTAATTTCATATATCCATAAACTTATTACCTGAATATTTCTTTTCAGTGTTGGCTAAAATTTTATGAATTATCAACCTATCAATTAGATAGGAATGACGGGTAGGTTTGAATTTTTTGTAACGATGAATGAATGAATGAATGAATGAATTATTTATTGCCAAAATGTATGTACAAAAGATGTTAGAATATGCGTTGTTTCAATACATTTTGCCTTATTAGGCATGCAATGTCCAAATACATGTCATACTAATTATACTAATTTACATTTTACATTTATATTAAATAATATATATATAATACAATTTACATTTAAATTAAATAATATATATATAAAAATTTACAATTATACAAAATCATATGTTACAAAATATCATTAGTCATGTCCTTATCATTTTCATAATCATTTACCGTGTAATAATTTTTTTCCATTAAAATTTTCTTTAGTGACTTTTTAAACAAATTTAAAGGCTGCACTCGTAGCATTTCTGGGAGTTTATTAAATATGTTAGGAGCCATACAAAAGATACTTTTGCGCATCATGGTCGTTTTTGAAGAGCAAACACAGACTCTATTCTGATCTCGTCTGTTCCGAACAACTACATCGGAGAGCTTCGGAAATAAGTTCGGGTTACTCTTGACGAATACCGCAGTTTCAAAAATATATAAAGACGGTAAAGTTAGGATCTTATATTTTTTAAAGAAAGGTTTGCACGAGTCTGTTGATTTAAGATGAAACATGGACCTTACGCATCGTTTTTGCTGTTTAAACACTTTGTCTACATCTGTAGAGTTGCCCCAAAACATTATTCCGTATCTTATATTTGATACAATAAGACCGTGGTAAGCCGTCATAAGAGATTCCAAATTGACTACTAGAGCCAGCTTATACAGAACATAATTAAGTTTACTAATTTTTTTACACAGAGTGTTTATGTGTTCCTTCCATTTTAGTCTTTTATCTATTGTTAATCCTAGAAATTTGGTAAAATTCATTTCTTCAACTTTAATGTCCATTTTAACGATGCAAGTTGCGTTTTGTTATGTATACTCTGGGGCGATCGCAGACACCCAGAGCATATCAAATGAAGGAAAATCGTACCCGGACCTAGTTCACTGTAACGCACAGGGTGTTACAGCGAAATAGGCCGGCCCGCCAAACGCTTACCTTATTCAACCACAGAATTCCTCAAACTTGAAATGTAAGGTCTAAATAAAAACCTAATACTTTAATAAGCGCTAAACATTGACCTCTTAATCAATATAAACGCTAAATTATAGGCTGCAAGTATGGTTTATAGTTAGTTCACAGTGGATTAGCTACAACTAGAGTTTATTAACCTTTAAATTGTAAAATAGCGTTGCTGACAATTACAAGATTATATCCTATAATCGAAACTTAACTATTATATTTAGTAAGAACTTAGACTTTTCGTAGCTGACCTCACTTAACTTAGCTATAGTTTGAGCTTGGATCTAATTGATTGCATCTTTAAAATACAAGGCACGCTGCAACGGTAAGGATTAAGATTTGTCTACCAAGGCATTGGTCACAAGACAAGGTAAGTGTTCTTTAGTAGGTGCTCTACATTCCCGCGAGATTACAAGAAAAGAACACGAAAATATTTTTATAGAAACTAGTTTTTCGCGACGCGAAGTGCCCTAGAATTTACACCCATGCCAGTTCTCGCGATAATTAAAACAAGAAATTCAGAGAGATTCATACCAAAATTCTGGCGTAGTGTGGAGCGCAAAACTTTTATTTCTGAGGAAAATTTATACTAGACGACAGAGGAGAGGGGAGAGAGTAATTTGAAAACCGAATGCGCATGAGTCAGTAGGTCTGAAGGTTTAAGAAAACGTTTCTGTAACTTTTAATTATTTATGTATTGTGTAGCGAATATTCATATACTATCTGACACGGTCGCCGAACGCCGTATAATGTAACAAATAACAATATTTACGTAAGCATTTGCCAAAATTACGATAAGTAGGTACTAACCTGTAACCATTTTCCATTCCTAGTGGCTGCCATATTGTTGTATTTCTTATTTTTATCTTCGTTCAACTTTTCTTGTTGTAACAAATGTTTATGGACACTTTGTTTATTCAAGTGTTTTATCATTATACAATTTCAAATTCTGATTCTATGTTATTAAGAAATCCATTTACAAATTAAATTTAAAACACATTTTTTTTCCCAACATTTTGTTACGTATACCGTTTTTTAATACAATAATCGAATGAAATGTGAAAATAACTATAATGACGTGAAGTCTTATCGTGAAAAAAATTCACAAGTTGTCACTGTCAAAAATTGGCGGGAAATGGACAAAAATTTTATCGCGAAAAAAACTAGTTGAAATGAAAGTTTTTAATAACAATAAATACAGAGGCCACGACACAGCTATTGTTATCAAGTGTACGCGGCGTAATGTTTGTACATTGTGTAGGTACTCAGTCGTAAAGATAATGGGGGCTAAGAATAATTTTAATATGACCATTTTGCTGAATTAATATACAACGATACGGGCCTTTCATGGGCGGTAAACGCGGGTCAGTGTGCAGTAAACGCTACTACTTATGTCAGATGGAAGTAATAAATTACAAATATTTATGTGTGGCTTTTGCGAGTCTTTAGTGACACTTATGCTTTGATACCAAAACAATAAAGTGAGGCTTTTTCCTGTGATACATGCAACAGATTACGAGAATTTTGTCTTGAGTAGAATGCAAACAGATCGGTACCGTAACTTTAACTTTTGCAAGCTAACAAAGGGAATTAGCTTTACAAAGGGAATGATCTCTGTGGTTCACCCAGATAACAAACCTGGAAGGCACCCAAAGGTGTATGTATTACCTTATGGTGTATAACCAATCAGGAAACATGTTACTAGCTGTCTAGATAAGGAGTTGGAAGGTCTATTCCAAATTCTAAAAAGAATAGAAGATGCTGGAGTCGCTTGATGCATGATAAACAAGGCTTGTTACTGTCACTACTCTGAAATAGGTTGCTGTCGACAAACATAGCAGCAAATATACATACATGTTTAAAAACACTTGCTATACACTGTAAAGACTAATGCTGCTATGATGAACATAATAACAATCAACAAAACTAACATTTAATTTATGAACTAGGTAGGTACTTCGTAAGTTCCATTAATACCTATTAATCGACAAATGCTCTACTTTTTCAGTAGTTTACACAAAAGTAGGTATATGTACTACGATAGGTACATGATTATTTATATCTTAGTAGGTATTACGAACTGAATGATATTGCTTTTCGTTCGCTTTTTACTTATTTCTCAGTCACTTCTCTGATTTACGGGAAATACAGTTCAAATCAAACGTTCCCAATCAAAATTCTAATACAGAATTCGTAAAAAAATACACGTAAACGTCTGAACATAGTGGCGAAATATACAAACATTACGATGCCGAATGAAAAAAATGCCACTTACCATAATACCGCTTTTATTGCTTATCCGCCGTTGTTGACATTTCAGTGAATGGTTTTTATTCACGCGATGCTTCGGACGTAAGAATCTGCCGGTCTCCCTGGAGTTGACTGCCGCAATTCGTACGATTACCGACATAGTTATATCAACACTATGGTAATATCTCTACTAATCAGATTCAATAAGCTTACACGATTATTTTTGTACTATTACGTAATTTTCATTATACACAAAACAATAAACTTCAGTCAGTATTATTTTATTGTCCCGATTAGAAAGATTTAACGAGTTAAAAAGTCATAACGATAATTATAGGATAGTATCACCGGTTATCATGAAATGGTACGTATAGGTATTCTGACGACAACAGGAATAACTGATATCTTAATAATAATAATAGCCCATAATTATCCCACTGCTGGGCCCCGGTTTCCCAATTAATAAGGGAATAATAGTGTATACATATATACCCGCCACGCCAATTCAATGCGACTGTCGAATATTCACATTTTATACCATGTGGGTAGTTTGATAAGAACCGCTGGCTTTCGAGTCGCCGTCATTGCGAGGTGGTGAAATCAGTCTCCTGCGTATGAGGTCAGTCCGGACAATTTGTGTGCTCCGTACAAAGTTGAATGTTTCACTTCAAATCCTTATATCACATTAAACTTTAAATACAAGCCGTGCTTGCTGTTGGGATATGTGCCAAACTTGAGAGACCACAAAGTGCCACCCGACGACTTGTTAATGTCGTGCTCTCCCAAAAACTGACCTAGTTGGCCCAATGAAGGTTGATTCAAAAGTAAATGATACTTATTACCCCATTGGTTTTTGTGCATAAATTATGTAAATAAATTTACATTCGGTTTCTCGAACCAGCGTTACATGTGCGGATTTCTTATCTGACATTAAACCTTTAATACAAGCCGTGCTTGCTTTTGGCGTATGTGGCAAACTTGAGAGACTACAAAGTGCTGCTACCCGACGACTTGTTAGTGTCGTGCTGTCTCAGAAACTGACCTAGATGGCCCACAGGTTGATTCAAAAGTAAATGATACTTATTACCCTATTGGTTTTTGTGCATAAATTCCCTTAATACATTTACTCCGTTATCTCGAACCAGCGCTAGATGTGCGGGTCCGTGATCCAGTATTGCACAGACTTAGCGGCTTTGGTTATGTCGATGTACCAGTTTGATAACGTTTTACATATACACATAGTAATTGTACCAATATGCACATTAGGCCAGAAAACTTCCTTACTTGTGCATCCTTTTCTGGCCAGGATTTGGACCTGCGTCATTTGAGTTCGGAAGGTGAAGGCGTTAACCACAAAACTACCACGGCTTATAGGAATGATTGCGGGAAATTTTATCCCGAACATTGTAATACTTTCCATCGAATACAAATTCGAAAAGTACGTAGGCAAAGCGGCAAAAAATGTAGTATTCTATATTTGCCAAATTTTGCTATCTCCCAAGCAGTAGCAAAAAGAGGGTTAGAATCACAGTTTTTAGCAGGCAGGCCAAAAAGGAGTTGAGGAATTGTGTCAAGGATAGCATGAAAATTTGTGATGTGACAGTGCTGGTATGCGAAAGAAAGAATATACTTTACCGACTCCAAATGAAATGAAAAATCTAGGATTTGCTAAAATCAGGAGAAAAAAATAAACAATTTAATGCATTACAATCTTTATTAAATTAGAACTTTGCATTACTATCTACATCACAAAGAAGGAAAACAATAACGATATATAGTTCCCGGCACGAATCTTGAGCGGTCGGCGGAATTATAAATAAATCCAGTTTTTCACAACTTATAATTCCGATCGGCAGTTTCCAACATGTAGATATTCTATATTGAAATATATTCGCAAACGGAGATGGCATTGTTGCTTGCTAAGCTATGCTTTCTTAGCTATTTTCCGCTTACACGATTGCTTGTACTGAAATTGGTCTAAGGCGTGACCGGTAATTAGTATAAAACTGGAAAAATTATTACTTGTGTAAAACGGTATCGCATTACGCTTAGCCAATATGACACGAATAATCGAGATATCTATAATATTGTAATTGTCTCTACTCGTAAATGACTATCTATACTTCGAGAAATATATGAAATTTCACTTGTGCGTGGGTCAGAATGGCCGCTCTAGAATCGTGCGCGGTGATTATACAACACCACATTTCATAAAACCATTAACATAAACACAATTATTATTAAAAAGTAATCGCTCGCGTTTTGAATTTAATAATAAAAACAAAATTACTGATAGCTTAAAATCAAATTATAAAAAAAAACTAAAGGCTGATATTTACACTGATCCAGCTACTGACTTCGAAATATTCAATCGGAAAAAATAAGTCAGCACTGATTTGGAAGCTCTGTACTGACTTCAAATCAATTTACACAATGCCAGTAATTAAGTCAGCACTGGCTTCCTTCGCACTTGAAGTCAGTAGCTGTAAATGCAAATCAGCTTTAACGGTTAAAGATATAGGCAAGCAATTAAATATATTGTAATAATAAGTGACATACAATCTTGAATTTTATCTATTTTGTACTTTAAACGTAAATACCTAAAGCAACAGGAACTATGTAGTACGCTGGTCAGAAAATAATCCTTAATGTTATGAGGCATTAAGTTCAAATTTACTCGAATGTTTCTTATGAAACTATGCATGTGATACACTATTAATCTACAATATTTAAGTCTTCAATTGGAATATACGAAAACAAACATGATACACTAACATTTACTTTAAAACATTAGACTATTAAAATAAAACAAGTAGCCTGTAGGCGAGATGGACTCGCAATCTACTTCGGTCCAATTTTCTTAAACAACTTAAGCCGATGGTTCCGACTCTCGCCGGCCGCTATCACTATATGGTCGCGAACGTCGGTATTAAAATAAACGCTTATGTATCCAAGTGCTTACTGCCTATTTTTAATTTGGTAATCACTCGAAACGGGGTGGGGAGGGAAAGCCCGAGCTCAGCAGTTTTGGGCTTTGCGACGTTGGGCTGTTTTTATAACACTCGAGAATTTTACACGTGTATCTATTTTTATATCTCTAACTTTAGTAGTACTGAGGTAATCAGATGTGATACACACGAATGACACCAAGATATACATCTATCTTAGATCATAAGAGACAAATATAGCAAAGCGTTAAAAACATACTTATTTACATGTCTTAAACTCATTAAAAATACCAAAAGAATAATAACTAAGTAGATCAGGGAGGCATTTGATAACGAGAGGGTCAGTAAATTCCCTTTATTTATATATTTAATTGTAACAAAACTACATTTCAACGGTTTTAAAGTACGGAGTTTTATTTTATTTTTATACCGACGTTTTGGCCAGTTTTCAGTAGCACTGATCACTGTAAGAAAAACAAAATAAATAAAATTCCGTGCTTAAACCCGTTAAACGTAGTTTTAGTTATGTGTATATGTCGCGATAACTTAACGAAACGCAGAGAAATTATTTTTAATGTATTTTTAAGTTTTATGAAAACAAACTAATAATGATCTCAACGCCATCTATAGGTGAAGCATACACATGACACGTATAGTGCATACTCTTCGTATGCACTATAGATGTCCTAGTGGCCCAGACTGTTCCATATAAAGCTAGATGACGATTTAGTTAATAAATATTAATTCTATCATAGAACAAAGATGCAATCTTTTGGATCTCTTAAAAGAATGAAAACCAATTAACATAAAATAATCTATTCTTAGATATCTTCAAATTCAAACAAGCTCATAAATTAAACATGAATGGCGTTGATTTTTCTCGTTCCCTCTTCAGTCTTACGCAACGGCTTCTATCATGTAAAAGTTGTGCCATATATCTAGCAATAATTTTAAATGACAAAAGAAATGCATTTCTTTGTTATGCACATAATTACTTACACGTTTTAATTCATCTTTTACTTACGCTCAGTTCCTATACCTTACCACCACTCTATTACCTTATTATTGGTAGAAAATTGATATTACTGGCCTTGTTAGTTCAAGATACCAGTCACGCCAGACTTACGTGATTTTAGGAAAGATGAAATTTTTAGGATCGGTAGTTCAACATAAACTTAGAAAGGAATGGGTACTAGCTAAGCTGAAAGCGGGGCCTTTTTATAGGTAGCAAGTATCAAAGATGGAAAAAAACATGTTAACTTAGGTCAATGTAGCAAGGGTAGTTTTTACACATGTTGTATATGATATTGTTATTACGGTAATATTGAATTGACTTGAATAATGTCCTCGCGCTTCCTCGCACGCCCACAGGAAGTGTCTGGCAACTGTATATCTTTGTTTATAACAATATCATATATGACTTATATAAAAACTTGCCTTGCTACTTTGACGTAAGTTAGCATGGTTTTTTCCATATTTGATACCTGCTACCTGTAAAACAGCCTGTGTTCAGCTTAGCGAGTATTTCCTTTCTAAGTTTATGTTAAACTAGCGATCCTAAAAAAACATCTCTCCTGAAATCACGTAAGTGTGCTATGACTGGGATCTTGGACTATTAGTTTAATGTGGACTTTAATATCAAGAAATATGTAACTTGATAGACATGCAAACGTCAAAAGTAAAATAAACACTTGGAAACAGTATATTCGATTCGTTTAGCGTCATGTCACTTCACTTGTCTACATGGCCAAATATGGAGTTAACGTGAAATCAAACAATAGTAAAGCAAATGAATACGATATAGAAACTTAGCGTGAATAATCTTTAAAGCATGGGTGTCAGTGAAGGTTGAGTTCGGGACAAGTCAATATGGCAAAGTTTTAGTGCTGCACGAGTCCGCATCGAACACAATTATTGATATCGATCTCACTCATGTTGTTGCTTGTATTAGTTGAGTATTGCAAATAACTTTGGTTATCACATATTAGAATAAACATAAACCAATAACGCAGTCTGAAGTACGAGACTTAAATGAAAAGTAATACCCAGAAAAGTATCATAAATTTGTGTCATTGAGCTTAGGCCGTTAATGTATAGACGGAGCCACGTAAACAAAAACGTCAAATGAAGTGAAGCAATATTTTACTATTTTGTGTTGTACATCTGCATACTTGTAACGCAGTGCAGCGCAATCAATATCCTATTCCAAAATCAGCATCCTTTAGCCGGTCTAATTTTTAGAGTCCGAGACTCCCGTCTTTCCATCAACAGTCTAAGCTTTAAACTTAAAAATCATTATTATAAATATTCTATCAATCAAACACTGGATAGGACAGTGTTTCATAATATTCGTTGAAATAAAAAGGTGGTAGTAATTTCACTCTCATATTGTTACATACTAAAAAAATATCGATATAGAGTAATTGATATATGACGTCACGTTACTAGAAAATTGCCATCTCGACCTATAGCTACTTTTTACTAGGAAGGCAACTTAAGCTCCCTGGATCGTTTCAACATGTAATACGACACATTTTCGTAAGTCAGGAACGTAATCATTGTCGCCGGAACCACTCGAATTAAGTTCGGCTTCAGTCCTTTGTAGAAACCCCGCCATCCTTCATGTCTGCAAATATTAAATTAGAATGCCTTTCACAAGATGACTACAGTGTTGTAACCTTGATATAACAAATCTGAAGATTATATAATTATGTTCATTTGGTCAAGATTGGTTTTAGCAATGTTAAGAGAAATTTAGAATAAAAGAAAAACATTATAATGAACGCACTTTAATATTTATTTCCCTTTGTTTAGTACATTAATTTATTACGAAAAATTAAATTCCTGAATAATGCTTCGGTAAACGAATATGTTTGAACCTCTCGAGACATAGATTCTTGTTATATGAATGTGTTCGCAAACGCTGTAGATTAACAAAAATCGTCATACAGAGACGTTATTTATACAATTTTTTTTTATGTATTAATCATTGCAAAAATTCTGTTTGTAATATTCAAAATGATCTAAGAAGAAACAGTATATTTATAAAATAAATATGCAATATAACCTTTATTACTTGCTCTCTTTTAAACTAGGGTCCAATAGGGGTGTCAAGGCAGGGACAGCTCCGGGAAAAAGCTAGTAATACTTGAAAAAAAAAATACCGTTCTCAATTTACCATGATTTATTAATTTTAACAAATTGAAGGGCGAGTCGAAACAGTGGAACTTTTAGTGATAATTACAATATACACTAACAATTATAAAAATATATATACGATATTATTATTTTAATAATTACGTCTTACAAACCGATATAGTGGCCAGCCACTGAACAAAATTATAACTAAGCATGGAAGATGTGCCAGGAATGACATTCCCCCAGTGAAACACATAACTCAAAGTTCCTGAATCTTATATGACTAGATGGCGCCACGGGTCATTTTGATATTTTATTGTTCGAAACATACCCTGTAGATCAAAACAGCCAAAAACGGACTCGCACACGGTCACTTGTTAAGGACAAAATCGGTCATAAATAAAAGGTACAACATTGTTATTTTTGAATAATCAACAGTTTTGGTCAATAATAAAAAAATACTTGCAAAAATGAATCGACTGCAAGAGTGACTAAAAGGAAAAAAAGAAATATTTTTTACATTTTGAAGTCAACGCGAAATAAAATATAAAAATTACTATATTTAACAAATTAGTTGCTGTTTTTTATGTTTAATTCAGCAGTTGGTACCGACGTTAAGTGTTGAAAAAAATATTTATTATTGCTTTTAAGTTACGTATATACAATAATGAAATTCATATGAAACTGTCAAGATATTTTAAATGATAAAACATCAAAACGCGGTAAAAGAATAACATGTAACGCCATCTAGTCACATTGGCTTTAGAAGCTTTTAAGGGTTACGTTTTTACTGTCCGACTGACATTCGTGCATAAACTAAGGACACAGTCACATTAAAATAAGCTATACTTTACACTGAAATAGTTACTTTTACTGCATGATTAGAGAAAAAAATATTGCTATAAAAATTTCTAGGAAAAAAGGATACATTACATTTTCTTTAAAACTGAATATAATTTTTGACTGAATGATAATAAAAAAATATTTCATCAATAGAGTGGTGTTTGCTTTTTAAAATTTAAGGAAAGAATTATTGTTCCTCGCTCAAGAAATGACCTAGGGGCTCTTTCAGAGACACTTTGTACTTGTCAATAATCACTCCTAGTATAATAATATTTATAATATATTGTATTCCTTTATATTTAAAATCTATAAAGTATAGCGTGTCTTTGTGTGACTGCATTCAAACAATAACAATTTAAAATGTTCTCTTTATTGTTCATCACAATTTTCTTTAGTTTAATTTGGTGTATTTTATCATTGATTCACAGTTATACTTTCACTAAAAAAGTAGTATTATTTTTGATATGATTGTACTTTTATAAAGCATCCTAATTTAAATATTATTATTCTTTATTTTAAATTCTTTGATCTCAATATCAAAATGACCTAACAGAAAATATTGAAGTATTAATTTATTAGTTAAGAATGAATAGAATTTATTTTTTGTTAGTATTTAGATAGGTAGTTGTTTTTTATATAACATGTTTGGCGATAGCGAGCACAAGGTGATTTTAATCTTTTAATGCTAGTAATATCTTTTGCGGACCAATCGCCTCAAACAACGTGAATTATCAACCCAACAAACAACTTTACTGTAATAACAATATTATATATTATTCTTTATAAAATTTCTTCTAATAAAAAGATGTGACGTTTGTGGATTAATTACCCTTTTTATCGTCAGCCTGTCGTTGCCTACTGCTGGACTGGACAAATTTAGGCTACATGTCCCATAAAAGGTGATAAAATTGTTTTACAATGTTTACATGAAGGGGTATCCATGTGTTTTAGAAAAAAAATAGTTTTCGAGTTGTTAATTTTTTGGAGTGATTTTTGGGAAATTTCGACCGTATCGGCTTTAAATATTTTTGATTAATTTTTTGGTATGTTTATTTACGAGTTTTTATGTAGCTTCTGGCCAACTGCAAATGCCTACGACAAGAATTCCATATAAACATTGTCAATTTCTACCAATGGTCAGGTAGGACGTAGGATAGGTTTCATTTTAATTTATCATAATTTAAATTGGGTATTAGTAATAACGTGTGTAAGGAATATTTTTACAATTTATCAGTTTTTGTTTAACTGTTTCGGGCTATAGTCTGTCTAATGAAAGTAGACTTTGAAGCGTTTAAAAAATTTAGTATAGAAACACCCAAATTATTATGATAAAGTTTTAGTAACAAAACATAATCTTGTTTTTCTTTGAATTCAGCGTCTTTGTTTTGTCGATTTTCCCCGGATCTAATAGTCATGCAAATCGATAAATTCCGTAGTTAATTTTTGATGATTTTATTCATATTTTAAACTCGTAAATGCTCAAACACAATTACACCAAAGCAAAAATAATGACAATAGTTTGCAAAGTGACATTGACATTTGTATTAGTATTGCCAGGTAAATAATTCAAGTGTCTACTTTTAATAGCAAAACTCTAGAGTAAACGATTAAGTTACTATTATTGTCTAACGGCTGTATGCATGTTGAGTTAGAGTAAGTTTGTTGGCTTCTTTAAGAACCTCAAAGAGTAATAACGCAATATGAATAAGACTATCACCAGTGTTATGCATCAAGCAACCAATAACTCAAATGACTGATGATGAATGACAATGACGTAATATGTGGATGGGCCCTAAGACCTGAATACATTGCACTACCACCATATACATAAAATCCATCATGTGTTATATTTATTGTTTTTTTAAGAAGATTTGGTCACTTTGTATTGTTCTCATAGTTAGACAATTCAACAATCATGAAGTCACTTAAATATTATTAAACAAAAACTTACTTGAGCGATGATTTTGATATTTTCTTCTAAATACTGTTTTTAAACACCAATTTAGCGTAGAAGTTATACTTGTCCGCCAATGGTATTACGTCAAGTGTGAATCGTTCATTTGGAAACATCAATAAATTACCATAGAGTATACATATATTATATACCTACTTAATTTTACAAGGTAATATTATTTAAGCAAGAGTGTATTGGGCACGATTGTACTACGGTTATACTAATAATGTAGGGCTGAGGGATTTTAAAATTCATACTTTTATTCTTTTTAAACTAAATTATTAAGGCGGGAAAATACTGAACAAACCAGACCTCTTTATTCCATTTCAAAAGTGTAAAAAGATAAAATAACCGTTCACTTATGAATTTTCTATGGTCAAAGACAGAATCGCTTTATAATGTTCATTATTTTGCTTGATGAAGGAATTATAGCTACAGCGCATTTGCATTGATTTTGTCAACGTAATTTCTCGTAAATATTAAATATTTTTTATAGGACTGGCAACATTGCGCACTGTCAATAACTGTCGGAGTTTTTGGCGGGAACTGAAAGAAGACGTTGTGCTGTGCAGTTTTATTTTCTAAAAATGTGTATAATTACTCTAAAATGAACAATAGTTGCAGGATATTGCTAGTTTTTGAGTAGAAATTATGTGTTTTTGTGAGAAATGTGAACTGTATAGTCAGATGTGATCTTTCGAGTTTTCACAAGAACTCCATTGAATGGCGTCGGTTGTAGACTGCAATACAACTGCGCTACTATACGAAGACCTATTAATTAACATGTTTCCGACTGAAAGACTTTGATTCTATGGTCATGAATAAATTAATAAAAAAAAAAATCAATAACTGTCAATCATAATAGCGGAGGCAGACTAATGCGTGTTTTGTGTCAATTTAATAAAGTGAGCCCTGATTTATTCAGTCAAAAATAAGGCATTACACATAAACAGCATTATATGTCTAAGACAGATTAGCTTCAAACTTGCATAGACATGCTAAATTGTTTTTTTTTATTGTTTTTTTATTTTTTTTCAATGAGCAAGTTGAAACGAAACTACCTTAAATAAAGAAACCTAACGTCGTCTCACCACACATGTAACATTATATTAAACAAAAAAGTGTCTTTATAAAATTAAACGAATTACAATACTTATGTCAAAGACACCAACACGAGAATTCTAAGTACGTTCATAAACCTATTATCACATAAATTTGCAAAAATTAAAAACTAAATTGTGCTACGCATGGCAACACCGAAACGGATGTCCAGTATTGCCAGGTTCAAAAAATCAGTCACAATCTGATGGGAAATATAACGACTACTGTATAAAAGAGTGTTAATAAATAAATTACGAAAAAACATATGTCGTGAGACAGGTTTTACAATGTTTTAATACTATACTATGATACATCAAGACTGATATAATAAAAACATATAAAATATCGTAATTCTATATCAACATGTTTTTTATGAACTTTCGTCATTAATCAACAAAATAGCATCAGATATAAGTTTTTGAAAGTTAGGTCATACTAACACCCATTATACTTCTAAGCAAATCAATACTTGACATAATAACCTGTAAAAATTAAATAGCATTTTTAAATTCGATGCGCTACAGCGTCAACGTAATTTGCACAGGTTAACACCTCAACAGTCAAATATTTTTTTTTTAAATATAGGCCTGTGCTAATAAATTAGTAAGCTACGAGCCTTCCATTCCTAAACACAACTCGCAACACAAACTCATAAATGTCTAGTATGTATGGCATGTCGTGTGTTGTAATCAAAAATTGGCAAAAAGTTAGTATCGTGCCTTTTTGATTTGAAGGTATATTGTTATATTTAAATTACAACAATATTTAACGAATACCCTCCTAAATCAAACTGCACATTTTGATATTAGAACTACAGTGTAAACTCTATATAGCTAGGGACTGTGCGTTTTATGGCGTTATAGAGAGTTCTCGTTAAATGGAGAGAAGTCTATTATTTTTGTCTGACGTCTTTTGCTGCAGTAATAATGTTGTATCTTTTACATATTTTATATATATCTTGCGATATTGAGGCATCTTGGTGATGAAGGAAGTGCTTAGAAATTTCGGTAGACAGAGTTTATCACGGGCTAGGATAATAAAGCAATAAAAGAACGTACACAGCTGCGCAGTTTTAACTAATTTTGACAATTTAATAGGCACTTAATACTTAATTGGTGTCGTTATTGGGAGTGGGTGTAATGCTATATATAGTGTATTATTGTATGGAAGACGAGCTAAGCCAAGTGATTTCGACGCTTAAGGGAGTTTGTCGTTAAATAGTGTGACGTTAAATGGAGTTTACGCTGTATTTAAATAAAAGTTCTTTTAGAATATGTAGGATAAGAAAAAAAGTATAAGAGTATAAGAAAAAATATACAACAATAACAATGTGTTTTGAATTTAAAGATTTGAATGTTACGTAACTATCTTCATAGTTAACCTTATGTTTTGTGTGTCAAGGATCGTTTTCAAGCGTTCAGCCCCGTCGATACGATCAAGAACACGCTGATATTAACTTGGACTAGTATCAAAGCAACTACCAATCTGAGTGCACTTGAATAACATTATAACTATATACATCACGATGTTTTTCTCTTAATTTGCGTAATTTTCATGTAACATTTTATTATTTGCCTGACGCTTTAAAGTTAAGTACTAACGGCATCTTTTTTTCTACTCTCAATTCCCTTATAGTGTCACTCTTAAACAGTAAGACGTATTAATTTATTTTTATGTAATTAAAATGTGTATCTAGTTCATATGTCAAGTATAAGATATTGTTACAAGTTACGTTATATAGGATATGTCAGCCATACCGTTATATTTACACATGAAAATTACGGTGAAGGAGTGTGAATAAATATCCTGGTGGAGGTAAGTGATCATTGACTGCAATACCATTTTCCTCGTCGTTCCGACCACTTTCCTTTAACCAGGACCACGGGCAATAGCCAACGATGATTACGCGTAGGTCCTGGTAGGACCTAGCTCAACATTACTTTTTTTACTTGAATGACTTTATAGAAATGCAGAAAATTATTACGACATCTATGTGGACATTAAACCTAAATATATACATAAAAATTAACAAATATATACGAGTAATTTCGGAGAAGCGTAAACCGCTACTCGAGTATACTTAGATACGAAGTTAAAACGGCACTCGGTCAAAGTGTACTTGGAACGTGTGGACGCGACTTTATATAGACTGGGTGTTATCTGTAGGTATTGGGTCTAGTACAAATTAAAAAAAAATATAAAAATAACAGTTTTGAATCTCTGCCAGTTACCACAATTACATACTTCGACGCCAAGAACTGTCAAAACTCATAGAAGCGTCGTATTTAAATACTATATTACAACAAAATAAATAACAAATAATAAGGAGTGGTACACACCGATACAAAACTTATTTCAAAGGATACATTTCATTTTGCAGTTGAAACATAAATTAAAATTTATGTAATAAATTAATCATTACTTTTCCTTACATACTAATATCGTTTCTTGTTCGAACAAAATGCACTAACATCACAAAAGACTTAAAAAATACAAACTGTATATACTCCTTCAGAAAGCTACCATTGAATTTGCATTTATTGCGCAATATAACAGTCTAACATAGATTTATTTTATAAATTATTTATTTAATGTTTTTTAATTTTTTCATAAGCAAAATATTTTTAAACACACTTCTCAAATCCGGATATAAATAAAAAATCTTCATACACTTTTTTTTCTTTTTATTTAGGAAAGGCTTAGCCGCCATGTCGCCCATCATAGATTTAAAAATTCCTATCTATTCCTTATCAAACTCTATGGCATTTAAAAAATGACAATTCTTAATTCACAATTTTATTCGAACAAGAAACATGACAAACGCTTACCTTAAACAAAACACTTGTAAACCATAACCCTGTGTACTTCAGACAGACGCAGTCGAGAAACAAGTCGTATTTTCCCATCAGATATAAACAAACAAACAAATCATAATTTAAGAGACTGTCAGAATATCGTGAATTAAACTAGAGACGAATTAAATTTAAAAAAAAAACTCATTCGTTGTTGGTGAATTTCTCCCATATGAGCATGACTAAGCATATGTTCGGCGTTACATGTAGTAGGTACGGCGTTAGGCCCTTGTAGAAGCCTCGAATGCGTTCGTACCTCCATGTCTCGGTGATGCAGTGCCAGGCGCCGTCGTAGCTGCGGTGCTGGTCCTGCAGGCGCGCGCGCACCACCTGGTAGGGGTACGTCGCGCCGGCGGCGATCAGCTTCGATATCGCAGCGAACGTCAGATATTCCACTGAGGTCTACAAAATATATTACATTCTTCTTATTGCCTGAAGTAGGGCAAATTGACGTAGGTAACACGAAATGCGTTACCGGTCTCTAAAGCAACTCCATTTTGGAGCAAATATGAGAGTAATATTGCAAATTAATTTACTATTATTCGTTTAAAATGCTATCAGCTTCGAAATCGCAGCGAACGTCAGATATTCCACTGATATCTAGAAAATACATTATATTCTTATTGCCTGAAGTTGGGCAAATGGAGGTTCGCGACACGAAATGTGTTACCGGTCTCTAAAGCAACTCCATTTTGGAGCAAATATGAGAGTAATATTGCAAATTAATTTACTATTATTCGTTTAAAATGCTATCAGCTTCGAAATCGCAGCGAACGTCAGATATTCCACTGATGTCTAGAAAATATATTATATTCTTCTTATTGCCTGAAGTAGGACAAATGGAGGTTCGCGACACGAAATACGTTACCGGTCTGTAAAGCAACTCCATTTAGGAGGTAATGTAAAAGTAATATTGCAAATTATTTTACTATTATTGGGTAAAAATGCTATCAGCTTCGATATCGCAGCGAACGTCAGATATTCCACTGATGTCTAGAAAATATATTATATTCTTCTTATTGCCTGAAGTAGGGCAAATGGAGGTTCGCGACACGAAATACGTTACCGGTCTGTAAAGCAACTCCATTTAGGAGGTAATGTAAAAGTAATATTGCAAATTATTTTACTATTATTGGGTAAAATGCTATCAGCTTCGATATCGCAGCGAACGTCAGATATTCCACTGATGTCTAGAAAATATATTATATTCTTCTTATTGCCTGAAGTAGGACAAATGGAGGTTCGCAACACGAAATGTGTTGTCAGTCTCTACAGCAATTCCATTTAAAAATGCTATAAGCTGCGATATCGCAGCGCGCGTCAGATATTGCACTGATGTCAAAGGGCTTTTTTTGTCTGAAGCAGGCAAACAAGCAGTTTACAACTGATGGAAAAGGGCTACTGTCGCTTGTGGACGTTCATAACAGATGAGGCATTACCAACACCTTGCCGAATGTAAAAAAATTATATGATGAAATAATACCACAAATGAAAATAGTAACAAAACCCACTTTGATAACAACAGGAAATAACACGTGGTTTGCTTTTATACGAATTGTAGTTAATATTAGTAGATTATTTGTAAATTTTGAATTGTCAAATATGTTGTAAAAAATATACCACGCTGCTCACGTAATTTTTTTTTTTTCAAAAACTATGATTTACATTACTTTTAAAACAAATTATATTTTAATTTCATTTTATACTATAAAATACTACAAATTAAAACTAACAAAAATTACATGAAGTTATTATTATTATATTGTCATCGGCGTCTCATTACGTGTGATTTTTAAATTCAACCTAAATTCTACGCGAAAGTGTTAATTGGACAAAAAAAACACTCACCAATTTGATATCGATCGGAAGATTCCTGTATTGGTTGTATCTGTTCTTCATTTCCTCGTATGTCATGAATTGCAGCGCACCGTGGGACACGCCGAACATGCCGGGCACGAAACCCTGTAACGGAGTATAAATCAAAAATTATAGTCGTATGCTCAAAAGTTACACATGTTACGTATTTCAAAGAAAACTAGATGGCGTTATACTCCATAAATCCCTTTTTGTAGTGAAACTTCTATATAAACGGGGACTTAGGATTTTCCTATCACGAAAAAGCGTTACGGCCGCGCGGAGGACCGGTGTACATTTAGGCTAGACGTGTTGAGAGGCGGCATAAGTTTAGAGAAGACTATGGATGCGTTTTGTGGTTCCGGATTGTATTCAGTTTTTTTGTTTTATAAAATAAAATAAGTTTAAATAAAAAATGCATTCATTAAAGTGTACCTAACCTAACCGATTCATAATTTGCAGTAAACCTGCGAAAAATCGAAATGTGTGCTGGGACAGATAGTAGAAGTGAAACTTCAACGGACAAGTGGCAAAGCGAATCGCAACGAAATTTTAACTTAGTTTTACGGGCAGATTGTTAATGTACTAGTCCAATTTGAAAATCATCTACCCGTAAAACTTCAAATTAAAATTTTGTTGCGATTCGTTTTACTACTTCCGTGATGATATTAACTTTGGGCCGGTGGGTTGATTTAAGTAATGTCTCTTTGATATGAATGAAAGGTTTATAGGTCCGAATGTTTTTTTTCAATAACTAATCTACGGACTCTAGTTCCGTACCCTTTTTACAACTTAACTATTGTTAGTTTTTTGAATTTATTATTGAATTTATTATACACGCGTATTGTTTATGTGTTATTGTGTGTGACATTAATTTTATGATTTTTGTGTTGTGTTGTGTACCTTAAGAATAACTTATATAATTATATTTTTTCTAATTTTAATACTTTACTTATATTAATGTAAAGTGTATCATGTTACATGCTGGTGTTGTGAGAAAGTGCATGTGCAGTGTGTGCCTTATGTCTATACCTATATATATAATCTTAACTAGTGCCATGTATGTTGTTTTTTCTTTCTGTGCCTAGGTTATTAATTTTTAGGCTCTTTGTGTGTCTTGGTTTGTTTGTGAATTGTGCGTGTAATGCAATGCAGTGGTATTGCGCGCTGGTGTGAGTAAGTGTATAAGTTTTGTTGTTTTTGATTGTGTGTCTGTGACTTTGTGTGGTGTTATAATTTATTATTTAATTGTCGTGACACGAAACATTTTTAGTTGATGTTAGTGATGATGGATGGATTAGGAGAGGGATTATTGACCCTCCATTAGACGTTGGACCACCGTCTTGTCTCCCATACGTATCGCCATACCGAATATAGGTCCGAATGTTGGAACACTAGAGTTACAGACCAAAAACGTCTCCACTCAATTTGACTTGCGTACTGGGATTAGTAGCCAGGATCCAGTCTCCCTTTAGAGTGCAGCAGCGCATTTGTGGCACTTTTGGCGTTACAAATGTCCATAGGCGATAGTAATCGCTTCCCAGCAGGTAGACCGGCTGCCTGTCTGCTGAACTCGTGCAAAAACAAAAATATAAGAATGTTGTCAAATGAGAAATGAATACATTAGGGGGTATCTGAAAGTTACACCTATAACTGACAAATTAAGAGGAAGGAGACTAAGATGGCACGGGCATGCAATGAGCTATGAATTTCACGTAACAAAAAGAATATTAAACTGTAAGAATGATGGATATAAAATATGCAAAGAACAAAAAGAAATGGATGGACAAAATTCTAAAAATTGTATTTCCAGAATATTCCTTTTTTTCTAGTAAACTAAATACAAGATTAGCTATAACTGCACGTTCCATTTACAAATGAATAAAAAACTAAAGTGAGATATAATCGCCTCCACATTATACGGGGAAAAAACAACAAAAGTTCATCGGCTTCAAAATTATACATCATACGACATAAATTGATGTAATATTTTGTTAGATGATATGACACCGTTAATATCTGTCAGGTGACAATTTTCCAGAAGGCGTTTCGATGGTCTTAGAGTTATAAATAAAATTGATTTTCCAAAATTGCTAAAAACTATCTATAGATTGTGATTATTCTCTATTTCATGAAGATATAAACTCACAGAGTTTACTTATGACAAATCCGTACTACACAAATTACTTACCAAACAAATTACGAATGTTTCACAAAAAAATCGTTATAATTTCGTATACATTTCTATATATAAAAATGATTCTTATGAAAAATCTATTTTTATGTATGACTAGCTTCTGCCCGCGACCTCGTTCGCGATTTTTCTAAAATAAAAGTAGCCCAAGTTACCCTTATTACATCAGCTACCTGCCAATACAAGTCCCGTCAAAATCGGTCCAGCCATATCTTGTCTGAATCAAAACAATTTTATTATGAAACATTCGTAATTTGTTATTAAGTTTTGTGTAATACGTATATATCTTCAAAAATTTGGTGATACATGAGCGAGATGGCGAACTCTATTTAGGTAGATCCTTAAGAGTGAAAACATATACGAAATTTTTTCTACAACGTATAGCAGTGTAGCAGCGAAGTATCGTTGAACCTCTACCTCGCGCTGCTGCAGCGAGAGGTCAGGTTTTTTGATACTTCAGATGCCAGGGAGTAGTATTCACTGTCGAGCGCTGATGTGAACATATTTTATTTGGAAACTGTAAGTGGTGTTTACAAATGTTAACATGTCGGACCGCTAGTGCAATACACAGCACAATGTGCGAGTGGGACGGATAATGTGCGACCGCGATAGAGTAACTATTAATATGGGCGCTCCTGTGTAGCGCTTGTCAGCCTCCGGGCTGAACGCCTCCGCTCCCACGGAGTCGGGAAGCCCCCAAAGCCCGGTATCGCTGAAACAGCCATCTGCGGCTATGCAGCTGAGTCAGCTCCAAAAAAAAAAGCGCTTGTCAATTGTCCGTTGTTCGCTGCGATGATATTCAGTCATGTATGCAGTTCCCGTAACAATATTTTTTTAATGTAAGTGTACAAAATAAATACATACTATTATTACAATCTTTATCGTGATCAATCACATGTTGTTCAACTGGTTTCAGCTGCCATACCTATTACAGATACAACTAAGATAGTATAAAAACGATTTGATTTTGAGATATGCAGACAATTTTGATAATATTGAAAGGAAGTGCGTAGAACATTATGTACTGATCCTAAGCAAACCGTCTTATAATAAATTTATAAACTTTAGTTTTATTGTATAACGACTAACGAAAGGTTGATGAACTACCTTGAAATTCAAGCAGATAATACCCCATATCTTTATCTATAAACTTCTTGTCACTAAACGCCACCTAAATGGTGAGACCGATTTTGATAACATTTTAGTTTGTGGTCAAGTAGGTCCCGGGATGGTTTAGATTCACATTTGAAACCGGCTGTCGACGCTGCAATGGGGGTTCAAATTTTATTTTTTTAGGGCATGACAACGTCCGCTGGGCTTTCTAGTAGACCTATATCTCTATAAATCAATACTAATAAATATAAATAAATGTGAGAAACAATGTGGCTGGATGTTTCTTCTTTACCACCTTTAAGGACGATTTACATGGAGAAACTTTCTTGCCTCCAAGATACGATTATTGAAAGCAAGAAAAAATATTATTATGTAAACTAAACATACGATATCGTATGTGATAGGGCCATAATCACCTAATCACTGAACATTGACGTCTCTATGTAAACAAAATACCGTGCTCATCACCGAGTTTGAAGGCAAGTCTCACATTTAAATTGGTTAAAACTGATTTGTACGACACTCGCATGAACTTGAAAAAAATTTATGCAAGTTCTAGTTTAGACAAGTCAAGAAATCGTAGACAAATATCGCAGTGCGATTTGTGTCGTAATGTAATCAAAACTATTGGTGATAATTACCTTACGATTATTACGACACATTCGTAGGCGAGTTTTTGTTTCTTGGTTGAATGTAAACATGTGAATGCGATTATTGTCTAAAGAGCCTATGAAAAACTACAAGATTATCACCCCAAAGTGTGATAAACTCTTCATGTAACTGGCCTTTAAATACGAGTTCAGAGACCGAAAATGAACATAGATAAACGCAAGTTTCCACTAGATAATAACATTACATTAGCAGGCAAACCCGAATGAAACCCTAGTGCATTTACATGCACAAAAGAGATATTGATATTGACCGCAGAGACACGTGCAAATCAGCGTGACGGTTCATAAATAGGTATTCTTAGTCTGATAACATGAAAAACAACTTATTTATTCACGTGGGTCAATGATAAGTTGAAACTCGAACGATATTAAGTAAATCTGTTACATAGTACATTATTGAAATCTAATTCCAATAATTCATTCGATTCAATTCTGAGCAGCAGGATGTAGTAAGCTACCTCGCTCGTTCATCACCAGTTTTGGAGATATGAATTGACAGAAGTAACATACGACAAACTGGGGTTCTCATCCGTACTATATATATATATAATACTAGCTTCTGCCCACGACTTCGTTCGCGTTCGCGTGTAATAGTTAAAAAAATCCCCTCGATTCTTCAACATTCTTCATTAGTGCTCCGCTCTTATTATTATTTTTTTATTGCATGAATTCAACAGACATGCAGACGGCTCACTTGATAGAAAGCGTTTGCCAACTCCTATGGACATTTGCAACTCTAAAGGGTACAAACGCGCTGCTGCTCTCTTAAGGGCGACTGGAACCTGGTCACTAATGCCAAAACACAACTCAAGGTTGTTATGGCGGCATACTTTAGACCAGGGGTGGTAGCAGGTAGTCAGGCAAATACCCTACCACCTGACAGTGATTTGTTTTATTGCCTTTTACGACAGGCCGCCCAGCCGCAGGAAATCGTATTCTATCTCCGTTCCTGTTACGGATAATATATTGCCTATATATTCCTTGACAAATGGGCTATCTAACGTTGAAATTTTTTTCAAATTGACCAGTAGTTTCTGAGATTAGCGCGTTCAAACTCCTCAGCTTTATATATTAATATAAGATATAGTATTGTATTATATTTTAGCCGATTGACCTATATATTATACAAAGAAAATGATGTTGCAAACATGTCTGTATAAAAGGCGGTCACTGCGTGCCATTAGGTAAAAAACTAAACAGGACCCCGGCATCCTTAAACTTAGATGCAGCTGGTTTTACCTCGAAGAAAATGGCGATTTATGTCCAACTGAATGCATAATATCAGACAAAAACAAAAACAATATCAGATTCAACTATCAGAATTCACGATATTTGTTCCAAATATTTCAAACATTAAAATAGAATATTGTATTATTCTAATTACACGCTCCTCGAGCATTATCTGTGAATGAACTTTGACATCTAATCCGAGTATTTCAAACCAGTTTGCATTGGATTTTTAATATAATAAACAAAGACATTAATATTATAATAAACTAAAAAAAACATGAATTGCTAAGAACTCGATAAAAACAGAAAAATTAAATTACAAGAAAGAAGAATTCTATCAACTCTTCGCTATAACTTACAATTTTACATCCACACTTACGTTATAAACAAAATATATAAAAGTGAATTTGTTTTATTTCTCTTTTTACTCCTTTCCGCACATTTTAAAAAAAATAGATATTCCTTTCTAACAAAAATACGATACATTTAACCCCGAGAACTAGGACTTCACTCAGAATATGCAGGGGGAGTTTACGAAAAATGCCCGTGTGTAAAAGGATAACGCACCCTACACATGGGTCAAACAGAAAAACAGAAGATAAGTGTTCAAGTAACATAAATTCCATATGTACATTATTTGTTCTTGTATATTTTTTTATTATATAATATTATGTTGTATGTTACATTTGACAGTATTTTGTATTTTAACCGTAAATGTTTTTATGGCTCTCGTTTAAATCAAAATGTCTCCTATTGTAGACTATTCGGATACTGAATACCTCAGTTTGGTAGATGTTGAAAAATAATCCAATAACAAAAAATAAACGTTTTAATTATAGAAATTTGTAGTCTTCTTTCTCCTGTAGACATGTAAAACTTTTTTGACCCACATATACACTATTTTCATAGAAACTGAAAATGACTCTATTTATTATTGTATTTATCAAAAGAAACCTACGTTAACAATTTATTTACATAATTATAAATTCTTATAATCTGTTTATCTTCCGCTTAGTAATCGCACTTTAGCAGCTGCTGACTAGCAAAATACACGATCATAATGTAAACATGGAAAATTTAAATATATTATAAACAATTTTATTATTTACATATGTTATTAATCGTTACATAACGCTGTCGAATGAATATCGAGTGTTATCTAGTTCATTGTTTGATAAATTGTGGACAGCTGATGGCAATTATTATTGATCGATACAAAATCATCACCAAGAAATCGGGTTTGTTATTTTCTTATGTTGTAGTGACTGTATCTAGCAATGCGTTGCTATGACCCAAACTGCCAGCCATAACAAACTTAAGATGTGTTCCGAGATTAGTGACCAGGTTCCAGTCTTCCTAAGTGAGCAGCATCGCGTTTGTAGCACTTTTGGTGTTGCAAATGTCCATAGGCGATGGTAACCACTCAATGTACTCATGCAATTAAAAAAACTGAATAAATATAAAATAAAACAATCAAAATATATTGATCAAAGCCAGAGGAGATCTCCTTTATTTGGTAGCTCTTATTCGAGGAATTGTTTAAATTAAAGTACAACTCAATTTTTATTTTGTATCCCTATTAAATATTAAAAAAAACATCGCTTATGCTAATACATTATAGTGATTGCGTGAAAAACACCCCATATTAATATCTTAAGTACCTATGTTGATTTTACTATGACGACGTTCAATGTCACCCATATATAGAAACGCTTTTAATCGAGATGAATAAGAAAATCGATGACGATCTTCGTCCTTGCCGTGACAAGGTACAGCAAAAGCCAAGACCTCTACTAACTCCATATATAAATCAAATCCTAGCGAGATTTCTAATATAATTATAATTATTTGAATTCCCCTCGATATAGGAGCATACAGTTCTATTGAAAGAAACCTTAAGCCGTAACAGAATATATTGATCAACTAAAAACTGATTGTTTTATCAAGCCCTACACAGAACAAAGACTTAGGAAAACGTTCACCAACAATATATAACAGATTTCATAAGCGAATTTAGTTCAAAATAAGCTGTCATTGTATTGCTGTAAACAAGGTAAATAGGCGTCTATCCGCAGCTTAAGGCAGCAGCTCCAAAATCGAAAAACCATCCAACTTTAAAGGTATTAATGGAAAATAAACCAACACGTTACGAAAAAGTTCGAGCAAAAAGAAAAGTCAAATGAAATAACAAACTAAATAGACCATGAATGACAGCTTCGCAACTAAAACATATTCTTATATAAATAAGAGTAAAATGCAATCCCGGTGTAAAATTGCCTCACTTGATATTTAAACCAGTGACCCTGAACGACAGTAGATTCGCAAGGTCACGGCCTCCGCCGGCTATCGAAATAAAACAGAGTTATCGATCGCTCTCGAAGGCTCTTTAGACATTACCCGTAAATATGAAAACGTCGGTGGGTGTGTTTTGTTTGCATTAGACATTAGAGCTACTGAGATAAATGTTTACTTGGTTTTGCAGTACCAACAACTTGTTATGCATAAACGTAAAGGCATCACAGCAAAACTTCGTGTCAAGAAAAATCAATCTGATTAAAACCACGACAGATATATAAAACTAGTAAAGAGACGAAGTCGATTGAAACGTTCTAAATCAAAAAAATATAACTCTGCAGTATTTATTTAGTCAATTTAAGTAGATTATAATAACTCACCCTGTACAGCCCTCTGATGCCTTCGGTCCTGTAGATCTTCGTCAGGCCATCGACCATGCCTCTGTACCTCTTGTTCTCAGCTATGTGTTCTTCGCTGTATTGGAGGCAAAGTCTGGTCTTCACCACCCAAATAGGGTTCGTCATCATGAGCGAGAGGACTCCAGCTTCCGCCGCTGCTAGCATATGTAGGCCAGGACCAAGAGGCGTCCGAGCGTTGCCACCTTGTATCCATGTCTTTATGGCGTTGTAACTGTAATTTTGACAATATAATTATTAGGTACAGAAAAAAGATCTTCTGAACTATTCACTTCTTCCTGTTGCGTGCTCAAAATCTCTCCCCTCCTCTCCCCTGCCATTTCGAAAGAGACGCTGCAAAATCTTTAAATAGGGGTCAAAATTAATGTACCGCGCCGCGACGTGTGTATAACTTTAATAATAATTAAATTAGAAGATGTGAGAGTTTGATACTGGGGCCTGGTTCATAGAAGCTATCGAAGGACATAACTGCAAACTGTGTAAAGTGTGTATTTACCATTTTATCTCACAATTGACCAATAATCGGATGGAAAAAGCAAAGGATACTAGCGCTAAAATTTGCGTATAACGGTGTTAAATATCTTAGAAAGTAATTGTTTTTTATTTGATGGAGCCTCTCTGAGCATTATTATGATCACGCCATTCCCGGCTTGCACCGGTTTCGGCTAAATTGATGTTCAATAAATCAGCTGTAAGAAGAGACGCATTGCGTCCACTTTTCACGTGCTATCAATTTAGGAGCGTTCGAGTTACCGAGTAAAGCTAATGTCAACCATAGGATTTCACATCAGGCAAAATAATCATTAAATGAAAATGCTCCGTCTGCCGGTCCCCACGGCGACCACGGTTGTAATAGAAGTTTTGATTTTCGCTCACGTAGCGCTCACAACGACCCATGTCAAGAGGTGGGTCAAATAACCGTTCCACTTGAGTTTCCGATTGTGACGCCGGCAAGCAAGTGGAACAGGAAAAATCGCGGTCGTGAGTCGCTTATAGAACGTAGCCTAACTATACTCAGGGCAATCATTCAACTTGAGAAACAAAGAATTGTTTACAACAAAATACAGCTTTAAAATTAAGTTGGCTCCGAATAATATTACGGTTATCATAAACACTTATAAAAATAGCATTTATGTAATATATTTGTATAACTGTGGCATTTCATAATATATTTGTCATACGACATAATCAATCATATTCAACAATCTGCATTACATTTGCTAGATAACCGTAGAGTTTTAAAGTTCATTGAATGTTTATTCGCCAGAAATCGCAAAACACAATAACAAAGGACAAACGATATTTACATATTCGAATAAATTCACGTGGACTACATGATTGGCACTATAGTGAACGAATAAGACGTTCATTGTCGCGTCGTCGAGCCACTTTGTGCATTTGAAAGCATAAATCTTTCTTTTGTTTGCATTTCGTTGCAGATTCATTATTCATTAAGCATACAAGTTAGAATTCAAAGAATAGTTGGCATGTCGCTAGGAGGCTATTTTACAAATATAAGTTGGGCCCGATTGAGAGAGTCGAGTTTTAACTGCGATCGAGGCGTTACCTACTGTACTTTCAAAAGGAGGATCTTATAACGACGGACATTTGTCATTAAGTATTTCTGCTTTACTGTTTGGACGTGTTACATTCGGTTTTGTTTTGTAAAAACTGTGAATTACTTCTAATAAACATAGTGACCATTCCAACGGCATTTTAATTCCATCCCGCAAATACGTAACAATAGGTATGACAGCCGTGACGAAGCCTTTATGCAAGCCAACAAGGAGAAGTGTCTCTGGGTCCAGAACATCCCACGGAACTGGGTATGGCACACGGAGAGAGTCGTCGTCGTCGTCGGGTACCTAGTCTCACTACGTTATTGGCAGAAGATGGACAAAACGACGCCTGCGGTCCTTTTCGCCGTTTGCGAGACGGGTGCTCCTGCTCGTCCTCCTCTCTTATTTTAGCAGCAGCCTCTTTCTGCGACAAAGTTCCTCACTGTAGGCCACCGCTAGCCAGTTCAACTCATGCGCAGCCACGCTCCAGCCTATCAGCCTACTGGTTAATAACTCACTGGTTGTGAATATTCGATTCTATATAGTTAATTCTGTCGCTATTTTTAAAAACTAGGTAGTTAATTAGGGCACAATATGTTCGAATAATATCTAAAGTCATGTCACAAAATGCACTTATCAAAAGCGCTTATAGCATACATAAAATTTAACATCAACGCATAATATAGTATTTTATTAATCTCGTAAAGAACTATAAACTGTTTCATCAGACAAGCGTAAGCGATATTCAATCCTTTACTCAGGATGCAAATGTCAGGAAATGTAATCTTGGAAACTAGTTTTGTCACTCCCTCTTTGACTCGTAACTTTAGTCAAGGTTGGTGAAAGGGAAAATATTATATCAAAATCAGGAAGGATGACTCATAGTTCACGTAGTATCTAATAATACAAAAGTCATGTAGATTTTGCAAATACAAGGCACACAGATGAGACATCATAATACTATTTTTTTTACGCATGATTTACAAATGATGCTCGACTCACTGGGAATAATCTTCCAGTAAAAAAGGAGCTCTGTAAAAACCCTTACTTCTACATTTCCAGGGCCCTTAGTTTATCATATAGAACATCACTAAAATATCAACGAATGTTATATTATTTAAAATATCTTTATTTATTTCGGGGGTCTCCAAACTACAACCCGCGGGCCAAATCCATAATCAATCCGGCCCGCGACAGATAATGTCTTATATCTATACATGTTATTATAAGATCATTGCTATATAAAAATTACTTGACCTAACTGACTGACTGACACACAGTCATTTAGCCATTTGGGCCATCGTATTTTTCTCACTTAGTTCAACATCCTTTTTGATCATTACACGTGAAATGGTGTCCACATAATCATAGTAATTAAGTAGACAAGTTGAGTTACGCTCAATATTAATTTAATGGTTTATATCATTAATAAGGACTGCGGCATTACCGAAATCTCGACTTCTATACGATTTTAATGATTGTTGTAAGTGCCTATACTATAATAAACATCTGGTTGTTTCAAATCAAACTGGTTTCTGCGTAATTTCTAAGTAATTTTTAATCCAGCCATGATTAAACATTGTGACGTTTACTGACGTATTTCATGTGATAAGAGTTTTTATCTTTATATGTTTGTCTGTTTTGATTTTTATTGCTAAATAACACTCCTCTGTTTTTTATCAAATCTTATTATGAGTAAGATTTTGTTTTTGTTTTATGTGCTAGTTATGCCTATATTATAGCTGGTATAATGTTAGTGTTAATGACTATGTCCAAATATGACTTATAGCTTCAAAAACACAGTAATCAATGAGCTACATCAGTGTTTATACATGCATTATTTGTTAATTAAGATAACTTAGGAGGAGGAGGGGCGGAGGAAACGTAGCCAGCCTTCTGGGCACCTTACCCATAGAAGACGGTGATCTGGGCTCAGTATTGTACTTGAGTGTTAAGTTTTCTTACATTATATTCAATAGTATATTATTTTATAATTGTTCAATGTATTTAGTTATAAGATAACATATAGTGATATAATCTATTCTATATATTAATACGTGGAGCAAAAACTTTGTACCCATTTTTATGAAAATTGCGCGGAGTATGATATTCCCCGCACATTTATAGTTTATACAGAGAAGCGACGAATATTAATGTTTCTAATTATGCATAAAAATACATTACATCAATAAATAAATCATTTTATTTATTGCAGGAGTTCAGCAAACAGGCAGACGGCCCACTTGATGGAAAGTGATTACCATCGCCTATGGACATTTGCAACACCAGAGGTGCTATAAAGGCGCTACTGCTCTCTTAAGGGAGACTGGAACCTGGTCACTAATGCCGGAACACAACTCAAGCTTCTTATGGCGACATACTTTAGACCAGGGGTGGTAGCCATCCAGTCGGGAAAATGCTCTACCACCTGGCTGTGGGTTGTTTTGTCGCCACTTATGACTAACAGATTATTATAATTGAATTTCGACCACGGGCGATGATTAGTGATGTTAAATACACATGTTTAACATCATTAACAATGTCACAGTTGAAATAACGCTTTAAACAAGGGTTTAAAGGCTCTGCGTGACACAGTTAGTAACATTTGTCGTCCATGTGTAGCAGAGGCATTATAGGATTTTTAATGATATTTTTTTCCACTTTATATCAATCACCTATTCTGATGATGTCACATGACATTGTCAAAATCGATGCTGATAGCATTGATCTCTTTGCAAGTTTTTATTGTTATAAATTATCAATGGAGTCAATTATTTGTCAATGGACATAAGGGACAAATCTTGGCTTTACAAAAACTACTTCTGTCTTCTTGTAATCGCTGTAATTATTTGTCGCCGAATTATTGACAAATGAATTATGTTTCAATATTATAAAAATAATGTAGCTAACCATAGAAACGATTTTTCTTTACTTTAACACAATTCATTCGAGAAATAGAAAATGATAAATTGGAGAAAAATATTTATTTGTTTTATTCTTATACATAAATCTAAATGTTACATAACAATTTAAATAATGCCTAGGAACCATTATTTCAAGCACTTCCCATGCGAAATAATGGATGTCTATTACTTGGCAACTAAATCCAACACAATGACAAAAATAAAACAGTTTAAAGCACATTTAAATATTCGCATTTTACATTGCTTAATAATTAAACAAGATTCACGTTTATTTCCCTTTAAAAAAATATATACCTATAATTTATATCAGATATCATCAAAATGATTGTGATAAATATTTATTTTTGACTAGCGTATGGTTGTCATTATCAGTATCATCTTAGCGTTAAATCTCATTGCGTGTACCTTGAAGCTCGCGTCCGCTAAAAAACCCACGATAACTATTGTTACGAGCTACAGAACTCGAATTAAAATAAATGCCGTTGGAATTACTATAGAGTTTATTAGAACAAACAAACATGTATAAAACAAGTACAAAATAAAACTGCAACCAGTTCATACTGCACGATTCAATGCATTTCAACACGCGAAAATCCGTCATAGTGACATAGTGTCGCTAATCGAAAGTACTTCACACGTCTTAATCGTGTCGTAATCGTCGATTGACTGCCCCACCCCTCTGTTCGGGAATAGTTTTGTACTAAACTCTATAAAAGGGGCCTCGTTAACCCGCACATCTGGCAACGCTTCGACGCATTGCAATAAAAAAAGGATTAAGTCGTACGACACTAATTCCAGCCATAAAATAAGTACGATAACAATAGATGTTTTTAAAGTTTAAACACGATGTAAATAAAAGATATCGTTTTTACAACATGCAGCTGTGGGGTCTTTCTCGGTATGTAACACTATATTTCTCAACCCCTAAAAAAAAAAAAAAAAAAAAAAAAATATTTCATAACCCCTAAACCATGTATATTAAGGGAACCGATCATGTCGTTCATTCCAATAAAAAAAAAAAAAAAAAAAAAATTAAAACGATATGTCATTCATACATACATTTTCATCGTTATGCGCTAATGCCACTTGTTTAAGGGGCCGGTCTTTTCGTTGTTTGCCGATAGAAAGAACCAACAAACGAATGTCGTAACCACTGATTGACTGAGATTAAGAGACAATAAAACAGTCACTTTCACAAATTCGTTTTACGCACGTTAATAACAAGTTCCAACCAAAATGTGGAAACTGATACAATATTTGGCACTTCCATTATACCTATGTAATTCATAATACTGTTGCAAGCCGATACAAAACTTTTGCAGGTGTCTTATTACCCTTTTGAATTTAAGCCGTCATAAAACCTGTTTTCCGCTGTTGGTATTTTATGCGAATTATTGGAAGTCATTAAGCTGAGCTGTTTAACAATTTCAAGAACCAGTGGGTGGCATGTTGCTAGGAGGCCATATCTAATTTACAAATGGATGAGGGTCGCCCAGTCGGGAAATGCGCCAGTAGTGCTCTGACTGCGAACGAGGCGTTACCTAGTGCACACACCTCAAAGATGAAGTTATATAATCAGCAGTATACTTACAATAAGAAATAGAATCCCCAAGCTGATCCCGAACCCCACACATTGGGTGTGACTCCTCTGTACAGTCCACGGAACCCCTCTTTCTTGACGATGGTGACAAAGGCACTCCCGAGTCCATCGTACCTTGGCACTGTTGCGGTCCTGCCGTCGTTTACTGTACGAAAACGGATAAAACCCTTAGAATTATATGTATAAAATACAAATACTGAAAAGCCTATTTGGCAAGTCCTTGAAGGGCGGTATTTTTTTATGAAGTTTTAATTAATAAATTTTTTTATTTAAACAAAAAAGCAACCATAAACATAATATTGCTTAAAGGGCCGAAACACTAAACACTCGTTTGCTTGTCACAATATTGCAACAACGGCCCATAAAACACTATTGTTACATCCTTTCAAATATATTCGTCTATCCTACAAAAATTGTGTTATTTATTGCGATACAGCAGTTTTGTAATAGATGACCAGGAATATAGCCTAATTCTGTAAAGTTTTATTTAAATGAGTTTAGTGGTTTTCACGTGATTCTCTAACGATAGATAGACAAAATTTCTAAAAGATACATTTTCAGAATCTGTTGATCTGAATTTTGTAATTTTTAAATGCATAATACAAATTCAACCCCTATAGATTTATATTACATAACAGATAGATTTAGTGGCATATGATTTTTAAGCTGTCATAAGTACTCCCTTGTTTGGTGTCAATCAGAGACACTATAGCTGAAACTTATGCTTGAAAAGTGCTCTAAAACTTAAATATTCATGAATATTTAACATAAACTAGATACAGTAGAATAGAGTAGATACACAAGTTAATTTATAAATATGATTAACTACTTCCTTTTACATTAATAGGGCCTGAGCTGAATTAACACAATGACTAACTAGGAGAAAACAGTTCCTATTATATCACCACATTCAATATATTGCTATTTATTTACAATCCTGCATAAAGATGTGTCTACATGGAAGTTATTATTACTTTTTTATTATAAACGCTAGCAATTGTAATGCAGCTGTAGACCAAAAATCCCATGTTGTTTAATTCTTTTGCAGATTTGTTCATGAATATGAAGAAGTGGTAAAATAATGTGAAACTCTATACATCTTACATGAATATGAAGAATGTAAAAATGTGAATCTATACATCTTACATGAATATGAAGAAGTGGTAAAATAATGTGAAACTCTATACCATCTCTTACATGAATATGAAGAAGTGGTAAAATAATGTGAAACTCTATACCATCTCTTACATGAATATGAAGAAGTGGTAAAATAATGTGAAACTCTATACCATCTCTTACAACTACCAGTATAATTAGACACATGTCAATTGCACAATGTGATTTAAAAAAAAAATAGCAGTAGTTCAGCAGACAGGCAGGCGGCCCACTTTGTGGAAAATGATTACCATTGCCTATGGACATTTGCAACACCAGAGGTGCTACAAATGCGCTGCTGCTATCTTAAGGTCAACTGGAACCAGGTCACTAATGCCACAACTCAAGGTTGATATAGTGACATACTTTAGACCAGGGGTGGTAGCCATCAAGTCGAGCAAATGCCCTACCACCTGGCTGTGGGATGTTTTGTAGCCTCTTATGACAGGCAGCCCGGCCGCGGACATTTTATTCTTTCTCCATTTCTGCACGGATGAAAATGGTGATTTTTCAAAACTAGCCATTTTTGGGTCCCATACCTATCAATATGCTACTAATCTGTGCAAATGTATTAATTACATACGATTAAACTCAACCACATAGGCCACATTGGAGGAAACTTGCTGTAGGGTGAACAGATAGTATAACTTTCTATTATTGGCAAAGTTGCTGGTTTACAAGGAAGGGAATGAAAACATATTTGTGAGTCTACAAACTGAAAAACTGAGGTCTAGACCAAGGCCAGGCCAAATCTCTTTTTAGATTCTAGAACTAAATGAAAGAATATCTCAGTGTAAATTTGATTATAAGTTCAATTACACTTGAAATTTATACATAAAGAGTCACAAATATGTTATAATTATTTCCAGCAGTACAGATAGGTGTAGTTGTCAATGATAAATTTCATGGCCAGTTCCTATATCTATCAGTTAAAATTCATATAATCTCTATACAAGTATTGTCAAAATTCAAATGATAGTAAGGAAACAAAATTAATAGTAAGATACAGAAACATTCCATCAATAACAAGCACTTAAATTTGTAAGACCCTTGTGTACAAATATCTTTTGAGTATTTTCCAACCTATACCTGTTTATTTAAAGTCTAAACTACACCAAAATTAAAAATATAATCAGTCAAAATACACAGTGCATAAGTTATTATCAAAACTGAAGGCATTGAACAAAGAACTCTTGAATATTGCATAGTATAAAGTAATAAAAGCTTGTAAAAGGTCATATTGCATTATAATAACGTTTAAAGGCATAAGTACCAAATTTTATTGAGAAGTTCACCAATACATAGGCTTTGAATTTAAAATACATTTCAACATTATGTTAATAATAGTAAATTCATTCGACTAAATAACCAACTTGTGAAACTTCAACAAACCAGCTGAGTTGCATCAGTAAGGAAGTTATCTGTGGAATGTAAACAAAGCTGCAGGCTTTTTCTGCATGAAGTGCAAGGTCATAATATATTCTTGGAATAAATCATACATAAATCTATCGTTATTGATAACAGAGACGATTAATAGTTAATAAAAGATAAATTTTAACCTCGAATTATATCACGAGACCACTCACATGGTATTTTTTATCATTATAAATTAGCAATTGCAACTTACCAGCAAATCTAATTTTTATTAAGTCCAAAGGGTGCAGTATGAGTGTTGATGTGACACCACCCGATATACCAGCTACCAGGTGCTCGTATTTGATGTGGCTGAGCAAAGCAAGTTTGGTTGACGACGAATTAGGGCTCTTCATTGTGGTCATGATGAATTTACTAGATCACAGTTAATAATTTTATTAGCATCTTGCGCGATCCCTATTTTTAATTATGTCTACCGGCACACACTGTCCCAAAAATCTTTAACGAAACTGAATACTGTAGAATCTTCACTAAACATTATTGCTTTCGTACTCCTCTTACGAAAAAATTACGACCGATAAAGAAATGAACGTTTCGACAAGTAATTGGATGTTTCATTCCGTTTCCCATAATTTAACATTAATACAATAAATTAAGATATAATAAAACATACGTAACACTAAAACAGAAAGTTAAACGAGTAAAAATTACTTTCATTTTATTAATTTTGAAAATTGGCATGTACTGAAAATGTATACGCGACAATCAAATACTTTCATTATTTTATTTTTCAGTGTCTAAAAAATCTCATAATGTGGAGACGGAACGTTAAGATGATGCAAAGAAATAGTTCTTTTGTATGTAAAGTTCTCCTCAACAAATATTAGGATTTTTTTTTGTCTTAAATTAATACACCAGGATAAAAAAACATGGAGCAATAGTATTTTTTTTATTTCGCAAATTTGTTTTATTATTTGGATATTAGTTGAGAATGATTATTACTTCTACTCATCTGATGTCGACGAACTGAACTGCAGAAACCTCAAAAAGAACCTATTTTGTCGGTATTTTCAATTTGGCAACGTTATTTTAAACGTCAAAGTGAGAAAGTTTCCATACATAATTTTAAAAAACTAAAAAAGTAGAAAATTATATTTTATGTATTAGACTATAAAAACAGCTTAAACGCTTTACTGCTCCTCGTTTGAATACAATCCCGAATAATTTGGAGAGTATTGTATTTGTGAATTATATATTTACCTTAGCCACTGAGCAAATACGATTTCGTTCATTTAGTATTTTATTATACTTTGAATTAAATCTTATGACAATAAACAGTATTTAAATAAAAATAACTACAAACAAAAAATAGAAAACAGATAGCTACTGACTCATAATCTATCAACATTAATAAACAAAATTATTAGATTAAGATACATTTAATTGTATATACAACTAGCCTAATTCATACGAAACCATGCCTATTAAATTATTAGGAAGAGGTGACGAAAGTTCAGGTTTTATTTTTTTGGCCATGGAACGTTTTCTATTGCTAAAGTACAGCAGGCAGAATGAGGCTAACCTTGATTTTTACGGTCGTCTACAGATATTTGCATCATCAGAGTTATTGCCAAAAACTTGATAGTAGTATATACATTATACTTATAGTCTATTTAAGTCGTAAAATAGCTGAGATATTCACTTGCGTACTAAATCTATAATATTAAAACATACTAAACATTTCTGTACAGTGAAGGTATTAAAAAAAACCTTGAAATAGACGATATATATAAACGATACAGAACACGATGCATTTTTTGAAGTGAAACTTCTGTATATTGAGGGGGTCTTACGATTTTTCGCTCACGAAAAAGCGTCACAGTCACGTGGTCTAATTCTTTTTAGATTTATTGTCTGTTTATTCGGGATTCACCTAAAAACTACTGGGCCTATTTCGATGTGGTTTTCACCAATTAAAAGCTAATTCATAAACATAAAATCTCTGCTCTTTTTATCCTGGGTATAGGTGGGAAATTTCCGGGAGTGTTTTAAAGTTTTCGGGTGCATAAAAATAATTTATTCCGACAGTTTCTACTAAAATGATAGCTTACACTCTTTTTTAAATGCTGCGATACTTTGTGTCCGGGAATCCCGTGAGAAATTTATGTCAAGCGTGGACGATGTCGTGGGCATGACCTAGCCCAAAAACTCAGTCTTGAACTGCATATGGCTTTTCACTACTTTTAAGCCAATTGTAGTTAATACCTATACTATAATGTTAAAATACTTGGACTCAAATGACAGCTGTGCCTGCAACTGACCTGATTTTATGTTGAAAACTTGGAGCATAGTAATGCAGTATGACTCAATTATAAGGGAGTTGCTGATTCAATTCACCACTGTGAGTTGAATCCTATAGAATTTATTTTAATCCAGGTAATTAAAAATCATAGTATACCGACATACGGTAAAATTTTTAGTAGAATTAAATACAATATTTCTGGCAACAAATTTTCTTCATCTTTTTTGACAGCCGTCAGCCGTGGAACTATTGCCCATTTATTACGTAAAACAGAAAGAAAGAAAAATTATCAAATAGTGCAAGGCTCGATACAAAAATGCTGAAAGTAGCGACAACGTTAAGATTACTCCCGAAACAGGGAAATCAGGTGCGTTGTTTGGCGACGGCTGTTGGCTACAAACAGGCGTTAGTTAACGTCCCACCAACAAGACTTACAGTGCTTGATAATGGTTTTCGCGTTGCCACCGAAGATTCCGGCGCACCCACCGCAACAGTAGGCCTATGGATCGATGCCGGATCAAGGTATGAAACATCCAAGAACAATGGAGTCGCTCATTTCCTAGAACACATGGCTTTCAAAGGCACTAGCAAAAGATCGCAAACTGATTTAGAATTACTCGTTGAGAATATGGGAGCACATTTAAATGCGTACACATCCCGCGAACAGACCGTGTTCTACGCCAAATGCCTCGCCAATGACGTACCAGTCGCTGTCGAGATCCTTGCAGATATCATCCAGAATTCATCACTTGCCGAACCCGAAATCGAACGAGAACGTGGAGTCATTCTCCGCGAAATGCAGGATGTAGAGAGCAACCTCCAAGAAGTTGTTTTTGACCATCTCCATGCCACTGCCTTTCAAGGAACGCCATTAGGCCAAACCATCCTTGGACCTACTAAAAACATCAAGAAAATCTCTAAGGCTGATCTCCAGAACTACATTAAGACTCATTATCAGCCTGCCAGGATTGTCCTTTCTGGTGCAGGTGGAGTTGAACATGAAAGATTAGTGGACCTAGCGAATAAACACTTCAGCGGTCTTAAGAACACAGCTCTTGACATACCAGAGCTTGCACCATGCCGTTACACAGGCTCTGAGATCCGTGTCCGTGATGATTCAATGCCATTGGCTCATATAGCTATTGCAGTAGAGGGAGCAGGGTGGACCGATGCTGATAACATTCCTTTAATGGTTGCAAACACACTTATTGGAGCATGGGATCGTTCTCAAGGTGGTGGTGCGAACAATGCATCATACTTAGCAAGAGCAGCCTCGATTGGGAATCTTTGCCATAGCTTCCAGTCCTTCAACACATGCTATAAGGACACTGGTCTATGGGGCATTTACTTTGTAGCAGAACCGATGCAAATAGATGATATAGTGTATAACATCCAAAAGGAATGGATGAAACTTTGTACATCTGTCACAGAAGGAGAGGTTGACCGTGCCAAGAATTTATTGAAGACAAATATGCTTTTACAGCTTGATGGCACAACCCCCGTTTGTGAAGATATTGGCCGCCAAATGCTGTGTTATAATCGCCGTATTCCTTTACATGAATTGGATGCCCGCATTGAAGCTGTAACAGCCCAGAATGTCCGTGATGTTTGCTACAAATACCTGTATGACCGCTGCCCAGCGATTGCTGCTGTAGGACCTACTGAAGCTCTCCCAGACTATACTAGGATCCGTGCCGGCATGTACTGGCTTAGGGCATAAATAACTTGATATAAAACTAGTAACTTTTTAGATATTTTATTTAAAATCAGTAAGATCAAATTGCATTAAACCAATCTCTCCCAATGTCTGTTGTTTTATTGTAAGAAAACACTGTCTTTGGTGATACTGTATTTATTTATAGTTAAGTAATATAAAATTTGTAAATAAATTAACATCATCTGTTTTACTTAATTTTTTATTGTATTAAGAGAAACCCCATAAAAGAAACTAATCTTTTGGCAACAAAAAGTGAATTTCTATTATGACATCAAAATTGTGTTACAGAAACAATATTTGTACAGTGAATTTGCTGTATAATATGTACTCCATTCAGATCTGAGGTATTCCAAAACAACATTCAATATTGATACAAACTGCACTACATAAGCAAAAGTATTTCTATTTTACTTGGATATTTGTTAGATGTTACATTATTTGCTGTCCACATTTGAGAACTAAAAAACTAGTGAATTTTATGAAATAAATAGCGTTTTTCAGTTCTGTTCAGCAATTTATGTGAAACTAACACAAGACAGACTGACAAAAATTCTGAAAATTGCATTGGCTGAATTGCCAGGTCCAAATTATCTCCTCCCAAATTTTTTACTTTTTTAAACACAATGTACAAACTTAAACCATTTACAGATTATAATTATAGTATGGATTTATTTAGGTTATTTATTATAAGACAAACTATAAATAAACGAAAACAGACTTTGAAAAAATATGTTGAATGTACTTTAGGATGTCCCAATAGCATTCTTTTTTATGGCTTTCTTCTATGATATAAGGGATATTATCTTTTAATGCTTTTCAAGGTTTCTTTAGCCAAACAGTAAACATTAATCACCTACCGAACCCTTCTTTGCGTTAGGACTAACACAGACTTGGTCCATCATCTATTGAGTTTTCCTCTCA
This sequence comes from Dendrolimus punctatus, assembly GCA_012273795.1. NCBI lineage: Eukaryota > Metazoa > Arthropoda > Insecta > Lepidoptera > Lasiocampidae > Dendrolimus > Dendrolimus punctatus. The sequence continues at coordinate 20,972,145 of CM022528.1, read as the reverse complement.
AATTTCTACTTGCAAATCATAATTTATTCCATTAGTATAATTACTTATGAAACTTAGTAATAGCCTAAAAAAAAACAAAAAAAAAAACATAATCTCTTTATTAAACTTAAACCTAATTTACAATAATGTTCTTTAATATACAATATTTTACATATAATTTTCTTAAATATAAGTCAAGAGATAACTTACACACATACACAGATTGTATAATATATTTCCCACCTATGCAAATTACACTATGGGAAACACAGAGCAAAAACCACTGTGGTCAATACCAGTCATACCCAGACCAAAGCAAAAATTATAAAGGTCATTTCCGAGATTTATTTCATTAATAGATACTGGGACCCAAATAGTGGCACAAATAGTAATAATATTAAACTTAGCTGAGGTTTAAACTTCTTCAGGAGAATGCTCTACTGCTTTCGGCTCATTTTTGTCTTGAACACTGGTAACACTAGGCTTCCTGATCACACTTGGCTTCGCTTTCGTGCCGTAGGGCAACACTGGTTCATTATGGCTGATCAAGCTTGCCGATGATATGAACACTGATACTTGTTCCGGAGTAGGACAAGCCACTATGAGCGTATCTTCATAAGTATAGCCCGCAGTCCTGAGCAATTGTTCGATTTGAACAAAATAGCCCACAACATTATTCTGCAAATCAGAAAACAAGATTAACTTCATAATTCAACTATTATTAAAAAAAACCGACTTCAAAAACTAAATAATATATATTATCTAAAATATCTTAAAGTCGGTGCTTAGTATTTTCAAAATATAGTAATTTTTATGTTTTAGTTTGCACCGACTTCAAGATGTTATAGATAATATATATTAATAATAATAGCTATAGAAATAAGTTATTTTATACATTTTAGTTTTTGAAGTCGGTTCTAGTAAACGAATTTTTTATTTTTAGTTGTTGCTTATTAGTGTCTAGCTATGTATGGGTAGACCAAACTATGTCAAATTTTTAGGAGACCAAATGGCAGCAATTCCGCGTCGAACAAATCAAGAATCACGTAAATTGGATCATAAATCTCGGAGTAATCGATGAACATACATAAAAAAAGAAAAAAAAAGATCCCGACGAATTGAGGGAGGTTCTCAATTCGTCCTTTTTTTGAAGCCGGTTAAAAACTAAGTGTTAACGGTTTTTTAATTTACTGTATCTATCAATCATAAACAGAAATCAATTAATTAAAATGATAAGTTGAGGATGGACTAAATAATAATTACAATATTATTCTACTACTACTGGCTACTGAATAGTGGCCCAAACACCGAAATAAATATCAATTAAAATGCCGAGTTTAAAACCGTTAAAACGTATTTTAACCAACTTAAAAAGGAGGAGATTCTCAATTTGTCTATATGTCCGTTACATCATATCTCTGTCATAAGTGTATATTCCTGAGGTGATCCCACAGTCACTAAATCAGGATCTGATGAGTCAATTCCAGGGAAATCGAGAGTAACCCTTATTAAAGAACCTTGAGCGCCTATGTTCATCGTTCATCATTCATCATCAAAAAAAGCTAGAAAAAACTTTAAGCGCCTGTAGAAAATGTAATACTGGCAGTATTACGTTTTCTACAGGCGCTTAAATTTTTTGTACGCATGTAACGCGATTTCAACGTCTAGTGTGGACCGATTTTCAATTTTCTTTTCCAAGATAGTAAACACCCGAGGTGGTTCCATAGTCACTATCACTATCAGAAAATTTACTATATTCTGCATATTTGTTGTTGTATTTTTATTTTACTTGGAATCGCAATCAAGATGTTATAGGAAAAGCTCATAGAGATAAGAGTCGTAATTATAATATTTTCTTAAGTTTTCGCGACTTGTACATATAAAACTACGTTTTAACGGTTTTAATCGCGGTAATTTATTTTATTTAGGTTTATCCGACGTTTCGGCCGCTTTTCAGTTGCCGTGGTCACGTGGTAAATTAGATTAGGCTCCCATAGAGTAAATAATATCCATAAGCAAAATCAAAAACTTTGACAATACACGTTTGACAAATGTCATCTTTGTCTTCCGTGACCACGACAACTGAAAAGCGGCCGAAACGTCGGATAAACCTAAATAAAATAAATTACCGCGATTAAAACCGTTAAAACGTAGTTTTATTAGTCGTAATTATTTCGAAATCTATCGTTAATAATTCAAATTTCGAGTTTTAAAGCTGAAATATATGTGAAGTTGAAATGTGACGTCACCAGATTTAAGACCCCCCTTAACGTGCGACGGGATAGCCCCAAAATATACATTACAAACTTACTCTTATGGGCCTGAATAGTATGAACTCGGTCTCCTTATTGGCAAGATAGAGTTGCATCGACCGTTGCAAGGGAGCCAAGTGCGCTTTCACCCTCCTCTGGGCTTCTTTGACCACAATCGCCAACTCCTCGGGATTGGCCCACGGTTGGGAACGCACTTGTTCAGGCGGAGTAAACGATTGTGCCTGCAATTGAAACATAAATTTATGATATTTTCTTAAGTTTTCTCGACTTGTTTTTAAAACCTTGCTTAAAACCGTTAAAACGTATTTTTATTACATAAATTTATTATTACTTCCTGAATTGAAAGTTCTTTATCGATGTAGTGGTAAGCGTCACGTTTTATTGCAGCGTTTTACCGTCACTGCTATAGGAGCTCTCACTGCTATAAAAAGGTGGACAGATACTGGACTTTTTAAAATATTTCATCAAATCTGTCAAATGCGTGGTAGTCCACTAATGGCTAGTTCCTATATCTTATCGACCATTCATTTGCGTCAATATCGGTTACAATTTGACATAGGCTCCATACAAGTAACGTCAAAATTCAACCAAAAGTAAGGTAAGAGAATGAATAAGTAAGGCGTAGGAACCGGCTACAACTGTGTATAATTCTGATCCCCAGACAAAATAGCAATTTTCGGAATGGAAATGGCCATCATCACCGACCCCGAAGAAGTTTCGTGCCGTGGCGTCGGCTGGCAAGGTTATGGATTCAATATTTTGGGACTCAGAAGGGATATTGTTGATTGATTACCTGGAGCATGGAACCACTATTACAGGCCAATATTATGGAGCTTTAATTCCCAAGTTGAGGAATGCAATCAAAGATAAAAGGGGATGGAAACTTCGAAGGGGCGTGCTGTTTCATCACGACAACGCACCAGCGCACAGGTCGGCATTGCGATGGCTGCCATTCAGCAAGCTGGCTTCGATTTGGTTGATCACCTACCTTATTCACCAGATCTGGCGCCTAGAGATTTTTATCTATTCCCCAATTTGAAAAAATACTTAAGGGGAACAGGTATGTAGACGATAACGAGGTGATGGATGTCGTGGAGAGCTTTTTGCAGGACCAAGACAAAACTTATTTTTTGAAAGGGATTGAAGCCTTAGAAAAGCTCTGGAATCGGTGTGTAGAGAGACTCGGAGACTATGTAAAAAAATAAATTATTAAGTTATCAATAGTCATCCCTCGTATGTTGGATTAAAAAATATTTGTCACAAAATAAAATACATGAAAAACAAGCAACGGGTAGGGGGGTCGCGAAATATTTCTTCATACTAAAGGGGTCGTGTCATGAAAAAGGTTGAAAAACACTGCTTTAGTGAATACAATTGGTCGCCCTTCATCCCTGTATTTTTTCATTGCTTTGTACTAGTTGGTCACTGTATTTTCTTCACGAGTTTACATGCGCTAAAGTTCGCAGAGCCTATGTTCACATTCGCTAAGATACGCTGGCTGTATTATACATACCTTTTCAACGAAAGCAATCATCGGTCCGGCCAATATCTCCGTGGCATCTCTAATGAACTTCTCGCAGGAGCTCTTCAACTGACGATCCACTTCTTTCCTCGAGTCTAGCAAATGTTCCTTCACCATCGGCGTGCCTTCCAACAAAAACTCCAGAAGCGCATTATTACTGTTCAAGGAGAATATCTGCCTCGGCTTTTGTATTAGGCCATAGGCAGCGTTCTTCATATTGCTAAAGTCCAAGGTAGTCTCCTTGATCACAAAGTCCACTTGGAAAGGTGCAATCTGTTCTCGTAGTATGAGAAGGTGCTTTATTTGGAACAGCTCCCCGTCTATGTTCGTTGTGTTGGTTATTATTTGTTTGGCAGCACTGTCCACGCTTTGCACGCATAAGGATATGGCTTCTTGGGCTAATCCCTGGAAGACTTTCTTCTCGAGGCATCTTAAAATAAATAAAAATATTCTATGTAGGTGACTTTCAACTTTGTATAAATATTTTAATGATTTACAATGGAAAGGCAACTAACTGGTAGTTTTCGGCCTCAACGACTACAAAAACAAAAGTTATATTTATTTATTTGTTATAGAAAGAAAGAAAGAAAAAAGATTTATTGACTCAAAATACGACGCTATACATAAAAGAAAAAAAAACACAATAAATTGTCAATTTTTACACAAAAACATGTATAGTATTAAATAAACAAATAAAGGCCCGTACATCGAGTTTTTTAGCCAACGAGGTTGACAACTCAGCATTGTGCTGTTTCGGAATTTTTAAATCCCGATACAGCGCTGATTTTCAGTGCCAACCTCCGAACACTTGACCCAATAACACACACACACACACACACATATATATATAAGTTATAAGTTCATGTACACATTTAAAAAAAACATACAGTTATCGATATCTATTTTTTTATATTTTTTTAAATGGCAATACAAAATTAGATGTTAAGCGTTTTCTATGTCACTGTCAAGTGTCATACGTCTGACAAAGCTTTACGGACTCAGTTCCTTTGTTTCCTGGGATATTGGGACGAATAAAACACAAATGCATAAATATCGTTTGACTAGTGCTTACATTTCACTTAGGTATAGGTAGGAGCAAACATTTGTTGAAAATAAAATTGCACAGTAGAACATAACATGAATCATTCCGTCTAACACTCTTTTGATCACTAGACTTATTCCTCCGAGATGCCGACATCACACCAAATAGAGCAAATACAGTCGAAACCAGATATAACGACATCGTTTATAATGACAGATAAGTTATAACAACGGAATGGCAAGGTCACGGCCGAATCTCTATATAAACTTAACTAGCTGGCAGACGTTGTCCTACCTACAACTTGGAAAACGCGGCGAGCGTCCTCCCGGGGTACCATATTCGTCTGACTACCCATCAATCTTTCAGTTTAACATTCTTTTGATCACGAGACTTATTCCTCCGAGATGCCGACATTACGCAAAATAGAGGCAAATATAAAGGAAATTATAAAAAGTATAGTCGTTCGGGATTACCTGTATAGCCTGGAGAGGGCCGCGAGCGTCCTCCTGACGGCGGGGTACCACATCCCGTGCAGGTCGGCGGGCGAGGGCTGCGCCCGCCGCTGCGCCTCCGCCGCCTCCTGCGAGCACACAGACGCCGGCGAGCCGCGCGACTCGCTCCGCCGCAGCGACTGCTCCTGGATCGACAGCGCTATTTGCTGGACGCGACACGATCCGAGCACGAATTAATTAATATGCTTTATTGTCTTCTAACAGTTAACAGAAACAATATTGAAATTTATCATTTTTCATTATTTCGTGAGCAATAAAGTGTTTACTATATATCATTATTTCGATTAATTACAATTCGAATATTACCTCCATCATCAAAAGTTTTTGCGGGTAGGCGAGATCTCCGGGCGCCGGTCGGTAGAGCAGCACGTCGGCGCGCAAGTGGACGTGCGCGCGGAACACCAGTCGCTCCTGCGCGTCCTGCAGCAGCGCACGCGCCGACACGCCCAGCGCGTTCAATGTCACGGCTGGATTTCATTCAATAAAAAGATCTCCTGGGATAAATAATACTAGAATAATGTGTTTAAGTTTCGACGGTTTTAAGCGCGCTAATTTATTTGATTTTTATTCCGACATTTCGGCCGCTTTTCAGTGGCCGTTCACGGACGAGTATTGTTAAAGTTTTATTTAGCCTACTGCCAACTTGTTTATTTTAATTATTTAGTTTTAATGTTGTTTATGGTTATTATTTACTCTATGGGAGCCTAATCTAATTTACAACCGCTTCATAACATGCTTAAAGAGAAGAAGCGGTGCAAGAAATTCTTCAGCCAACATACATAGCTCTTAAAAATGTATGTAATATTAAATTATTTTAGAAGGGAAATAAAAAAAAAAGAAATAAAGGAAAAGAAAACCGTTAAAATTAGTTTTATTATGTACACAAGTCGCGAAAACTTAAGAAAACTTCACAACAGTGTTATTACACATCATGAACTTATTTGTATTATTAAGAAAATTATAATCAATAAATACCCCGTGCCTATCCCGCAAGGGACCTGGCGTGAAGTTAGTTATGTATGTATGTATGTATAATCAATAAAGTGTCATATTCCACTCTTTCAAGCTATAAGGCGTGTTGCACTAGTCACTTCTTAAGCTGATAAGTGAATATATTAACACTAGGGTTGTAACGGAACTTCGATTCCGCCTCCGTTACTGCGGAAGTTCCGCAAGAAATCGTACCTCCGCCTCCGCATCCGCGTAATTTTTGCGGAGTCATAACGGAGGTTTATTTACTAATCATACGCAAGCAGCGACGCTCACGACGACTCAACCATCCGGCCGCGCGCAGCATATGAACAAGAATCAAAGCATGCGCGGCGGGAACGCGGTTGGGGTGGGGCGGGGGTCGTGCAAAAGTCATTTGTCAAATGAATGACATACGACAGGAATCAATCTGTCGAATTGCTTGGACACGTTAGACGTAGTACATACTTATTTGATTTAAAATAAATATTTTGTACTATTGATAATTTTAATAAAGCATAAACTACTGTTTTTTCTATATCCATTTTCACTTCCGCCTCCGCCTCCGTTAACCTCCGCATCCGCCTCCGCCACCGCTAAGAAGGCCTCCGTTACAACCCTAATTTACACTAAAGAAGAGTCTCAGTGAGTGATTGTCTTTTAAAAAAATAATGTGTCAACATTATATGAATATTCCAATATTCTTATATTTCTTATGGTGATAGGTGTTTACAATAGCACTAAAGTTATAACTTTAGTAATTCACAAAATTCATACTGCATACACGCAACATTTATATAATGGTAAATTGGCGAATATGTATGCTAATCCACATGATCCTCTTAGAAGCCAAACAGCGCGCTATGCTTATAGATTGAAAAAAAAAATTCCGCTGGGTGTGATCACGCACCGCAAAGTCTTATACTGTTTAAGGTTAACAAAAAAACTCTAATGTGTATACAGTTTTTGTATAGCAGGGAAGGATAATGTTGTAATTAAGCAATAGTCCGTTACACATTGTTAATATTGATGTGGTAGTTTCCATTATTCTGAACTACTGAGCTGTCACAACTCACAACTATTAATAAGCCTGCTTCAGAAATGTGAAATAATATTAAATACTTACGATCATTATTGACCTGTTCCTCAATAACTTCGACCCTCAATATGACGCACAACTCGGCGAGGGTCTCCAAATGATTGATGTGGATGATATGAGGTCGTAACGTTTCATATAAACCGTTGCAGAGGGACTGCAGGTATTCCCTGAAAATTCCAAAAATACGATTTTAACATATTGATATTAGCACGTCTATTTCCCATTGAGGTAGGCGGAGACGAACGTCCCGTATGCCTCCTCCTCCATCAGTCTTTCTGCGGCCTTCTCATGCGACATGACGGAGGAAACCACCTGCCAAGATTGGTGGATACCTATCCCGTCCTCCTATCCCATCTTAAAGGTTGGCATAGCGTTGGCTTCGCCTCTGGTATTACAAACATCTATAGGCGACAGTAACTTCTTTCCAATAGAGGGCTGTCTGCCTGTTTATAAGATTCGCAATTAAAAAAGATTACTTTTCTCTTTAGAATGCTTTTTATTTATGATTAGTCATCTGAATCGAAGCGATTTCTTTGTGAAACATGCGTAATTTTATTGTGAAGATTTGTAGAACACATATATGTCGAAATAAATTCTGTTAATTTATATCTTTAAAAATGTGTTTCTTTTTAGTATGCTTTATTATAAAATCAACTCGAAGTCCGTAGCCTTTTTACACGTACATTTAATATAATTTTTTTAAATTTGTTTTCTGTTTCATCGAGGTTAGTTGGTTAAGTTGTTAAATATTTCAAGGCTATCCTACGTGTATTGTGTTTTTAGTATGGTTTTATTAGCTTCATACGTACGGAATTTTTCAAGATAAATTTGATCAACTTCCCGGTTTCCGATTGAGCTGAAATTTTGCACGTATGTGTATATCGCGTGACAATGCAATAATATGATACCATGGAGCTGATCTGATGATGGAGTCGGAAGGTAACCATAGGAACTGCTGTACTAAACAAGATAGACCCGTCGTGTTTGGGCTCGTTTTACTTGTCTTGGCTAGCACTCTGCTGCTACATGATATGCAGGATCTCTATTTAAAAACTTTTTTTTTTTAAATTAGTGTGTGTGTACTTATGTATGCATACGCGTTAGAAGTTATTCTTCTTTGGCGCATCAAGATAAGAATCTTTTCAAAAATTTTATGTTTCGCCTTATTCTACGTTTGTAGAAAAAACGACACTAACAATAGAAAAACTAAAACGTCGACTATAGCTAACTTCATGGTAAAGGTTTTTCGTGTGACGGTCTGCGCGCGCATCGTAAAAATTTACTCTCATACGCGCCTAAAGAAGTATAAGTTCAAAAACGCGGTAAAGGCGCGAGGGAGATAGTGATTGGGTACCGACTCGAGCGCGGGCGAGGCGCCGGCGAAGAAGTGCGCGTAGAGCGCGCACTCGTCGCGGCAGGCGTGCGCGAGCAGCGAGCAGGCGGTGCGCGCGAGCGCGCAGTGGTCGCGCCGCAGCCGCGCCGCCGCGCCCGCCAGCGCGCCGCGCGCCGCGCCGCCCGCCACGCGCGCCCGCCGCGCGCCGTACTCGCGCTGCACGTCCGACAGCAGCGACGCGTAGCTGCAGACAGAACGAACTAAAGATGTGTAACTCAGGAGTGATTGATTTAAAAGATGTATTATAATCTTTCAAAATTCGAAATCACTCTTCTTTAACTCACTACGTTAAGATTGATTTTAGTCACATGGAATGATGAAAAATAACAAATCAGATACTTAGATGTAGTATGAGACAATAGATACAGGATATTGTGAATTGAAAAGAGATAACATGCGCACTCTAAGAAATACAATGATGATACACAGTAAATTAAACTCTGTGGTGTTATTGTAAAGCTTAAAACCGGTCAACTGAATAAATTATATCATTCGAAAAGAAAGATTTAAAAGAGTGATTTGCATCTTTTAAGGAAAAAGATTTATAAATCACTGATCTCATTGGTGATTTAGTTTGCGCATCGCTAGAACGAACGATATTACGATGATGAGAGTGCAGCTCGCGTTTGTGCACGTGATCGTTAAACGTGTTGTTGTCTCACTCTGTTTATATAGGAGTTGTGAGACGAGATAGCGATAGTGTTAGTCTTGCGACTTTTTGGTATATCGATAATTGAAGACGTATGGATGAAGGTGATAAGTCGCATAATTCCAATTCTGAGTAAATCGAGATAAAAGTTTTACTTTTATTTTAAACTGAACTTAACACCTTTTTCAACTCTTAATTTTTTAAAATATGCCTTATATCTATGGTCTGTAGTCATTTGGTATCGACTTATAACCTTCACTACGCAAAAAAAAGCAAAAAACCGGATATGCGACATATCACCTTCATCCACGCACATCCTCAATTGTCTCAAAGGAGCGAGCATGTTAACTTGGCATTGGCACCTCAGATGTCATGTTATATTTAAATTTTTAACACCTCACCCATACAAGATGGTGGTCTAGGCTTAGTATTCTGATAATTTCTTAAGGAATTAAAAGTAGAATATAATATAAACAAATTAATATTTTTTATTACATTAGTTTAGAATATTGCAGTTTAATGAACGAAAAAACGTATTAGTTTAATAAAATAAAACGCACTATATTTTTGTTTTGCCTATATTTGCACTTACATTAAAGATTTTTTTGTGTGTATTATAAAATTTTGATACTAAAAGTTGCCAAAAAGGGACAGACACGTTTGTTTTCAATTTTCATTTAAATCAAATAAAGAGGTGTTTTTATAACCAAAAACAATCAGATTATACTTCTAAAAGATCGAACTTAGTTACATAGAAACAAGAATATTGTTTTAAACAACTTACTCTGCATTTTTCTCGGCTCGCTGCTCAACTTCGCTGATAACCCTCTTTAATTTCGGTGCGGCCGCTTGGAACTTGCCGAAGTAGACCGCGTACGCCGTGTCCATAGTCTCCTGGTCTTGAGGATCCTCCTGAGGAGCCAGGACTTGCTCCGTGGCGTGGTTTAACACGTGAGTCACATACGAACGAATAAGGGATATGGCTCTGTTCTGCAGGTGACGGTATTTCACTAGATACGTATGGGATTCTTTATAATTACTCTGAAAATAAGATGTAATTATACTTTTGATTAAATCACTTGTACGGCTGTAAAAGAGTTAAAATATGTTATTTTGATGAAAGATAGTTTGCCCTTATCGTAGATCAATGAAAATGTTGGGTTTCCAAACAGAGAGCCATATATGTCTCAGAGAGTATATGTCTTAGTACAATATTGTAGCATCCAATGATAAAACCATATAGCAACATAAGTTAATTTTTTAATTTTAGACAAATGTGGAAGATTTTCGAATAAATAGACAAAAACATATAGATTTCAGAAAGAGATATACAATGAACCATAGAATAATGAATGGAAGGTCAGAATTATGGAATGGAAGATTGGGGAACGGAAAGACTGAAATAGTTACATTATTAACAGAAGATTCTCTGGATATACAAACAATGGAAGGCACATTTAAAGGGGAGTTCAGTTGAAGACAGAGAAGCAGCAAGTGCAATAATAGAGAGAGAGCAGAGAAGTTCAGTGGAAACAGTGATGTCCAAAAAAGTATAAGAACAAAATCTGAAAAAGATAGGGTGAGTTCAAGGGTGCAAACCTTGGGACAAGCTACGATAGGCAAGTCCGGGCTGAGCACCGAGGTAGCAGGGAATTATCCACGCTATATCGGCAATGGTACCGAGTATAAAAGTAGCATCATCGGTAGTGTGGTTAGTTGTTGGTGAATGAATAACCACCGCGCATGGAGAATAGGGTATTGTGTGATTCAATAAAAGAGTTTCATTGAAAATATTAACACGGGCACTTGCACGACTTCGCTCCGTTATGTAGCAATACTTTGTAGGGTTGAATTGTAGATCTGAATATAAAGTTTGACTTCCATTCAAATTGAAGTAGTGTGTGCAGCTAATGGGGATTGTTCACAAAAAATTACCCTCTGATTTTATATTTTTATTACGTAAAATAGGGTATTTTAAGATACTAATTTGAATATTTTTGTATTTTAAGCGTAAGTTTTTTTATAATTCGATTTTAAAATTATTTCTCCGATGACGTCATAACGGACCAATTTACCATTGATTTCTTTGCCTAGAAAACAAAAATAATAAAAGTAAGTTTTATCTATATATAATCATAGTAATATGTGCTACTATTTAAATGTCACTGTCATTACTCATTACGTATCGTGATCATTTTAGTGTTTATTGTCGCTAGGCTTATAATTTTTCGTGTTCAACTATTATTATTTTCTATAGTTATCGTAAAAAAAATAAGTGGTCTTTAGGGAAAATCCATGTTACACAACTTAAATTAAATAATATACAGCTAGAATTTTTTTTACACCTGAAGCAGGCAAACAGGCAAACGGCCCACCTGCTTGGATTTAGTAATGTCAAACGCATTTCTTACAAAATACAAGATTGTACGTTTTTTGGAATTTTAACTTGACAGAAATGATTAGGGACCCTATTCCTCGAAATGGTTTTTCAAATAGCTTGAAAAAAGTGAACAATCCTAATTGTGTAGAACTATTTAAAAAAATGGAATAAAAACACTTGTAATGTCAGTTCTGATAAGTAATTGAATATGTCACCTTTAGGTTGAGTTCCTCTATGTTTGTGTCAATATTATTGATTCAATACAACAGATGTGTATATAATTAAATGTCAATGAAGCATTATTAGATTATATTCATAATGTATTCTTACTTACATTTTCTCTCATATAGTCCAAGCATTCATCAATTTTAGCAAGAACAGTGAAGAATGTTTCACTATTGACTGACATTGTAGGACTGTTCAGTCTCTGAGACAAATGTTCGACTTGAGTGAAATAGTGTAATTTTTGCTTGATGTTGTCTCCTAGAAAATGATATATTTCTTTGTCAAGTTTTCTATCATGCATAGATACAAAGAAAAGTATTAAAAATAGAAGATTTTTGTCCATAATGAAATGTAAGACATCAATAGCCTGTGAAGCATAAAACTAAAAATTACTGGGAAAGATAATTGCTCAATAGAAAAGGTAGACAAAAATCTCTTCAATCTAGGTACCTACTACATTATGTCATATTCATTAAGCTACCAATTTTGACATTTAATTGTAATTTAAAATAATGACCAGGTTTGAAATTTAAATAATTTCAAAAGAAGAGTTTGTGACCCAAGAAATATTAATAAAATAAAATAAAATATTTTCTTTACCAATGCTAGACAGCTTAGTCTGGTCAGCTAATAACTGCTCACTCATAGTGTGTAAAGCATTTGTTTTGTTCGAAACAAAGTTATATTGCTCTGTGAGCTTTTGCAAGTCAGACATTGTTGCACCAATCTGAAAAATGTAAAGTATTTATCATAAAATAAACTGTATTATGTATGTCTGATGTGTTTTATTTCATTGGATAATAAATCTTAAATCTGGCATTGCATGGAGGGTTGCATATATTCAAAGGTACCATAGAAACCATAAACATACACTATTCATGACATTGTCTATGAAATTGAAAAAAAAATGTCAAAATTACAGTCAAAAGTATTCAAGTTATGTCTTTCCAAGTAACCTTAATGTTTTTATAATATAATTTTAACTTTATTTTAATATTAGAACTAACTAAGAACATAATAATCTTACACTTGGCTATGGGCTATCGAAGAATATGACTAACTCTAAATATGACAGTAAAACTTATGTTTATGAAGATTATTTTACCAAGTGTTAATAAATAAGGAAGTTTATTGAGTTTTGTTTGGGATTTAATTGGGTTTTTTCAAAAAAAAATTAACCTTTTGCTTGCATATTTAGAAGTTAATGGTTGTTTATACAAGAATGTATGTAAAAACACTGTTTGGTCAAATGAGATTCCTCTATTACCCAAAAGCATTGTTGTTTCATGTCAGCCAAAGATCTACAATTTGGCTGATTCTGGGAATGGTGATTTACGAAGTGCCAATTTCCCATGTGCCCGTTTGACTAAATTTTTTTCTAAAACTTTAATGTACATGTCATTGGTTATCATACAGAAACATATTCAGAAGATGAAACAATTTACCCGATTGTTTAGTGAAACACATTCATTTTTTCTATCCTCAAGTTGTTTGTAATAAGCCTCGTATGGTGCATCATCACTTTTTAAATTATTTTCACATAAACTCTCATACCATTCCAAAAAGTCATATGTAGTGCCCACTGACGGTGTAGTTTCTTTTGATTCATCACAATCCGTAGGTTTAGGTTTCTCCTGTAAAAGGATAAATTATATGTACTAAAACAAACTCTAATAGTCTATGTATTAGGTAGATTAGATTCTGTTTATGTGTTCTACATGAACGAAATAGAAAAACCATAGTTTTATAATTAGTGTGCATGGAATTCACTTGAAAGGTCCTACAAATATCATAAACGTGAAAGTTTGTAAGAATGTATTTTGTTACCTCTTTACATGATACAGAAATTGACAGAAATAATTCCCACGAAATCTTTGTCATCTATAAAAATGTTAAATACCGTAGAAATACTCACATCTTCGTAATCTGAAGATACTCCAAGTATAAAGGACTCTAAATCGAGTACAGCCTCTCTTTGCTCTGGAGTTAGGGGCGCTAAAGGGTTTTCCGGTGCTTCCCAAAGTAATAATTTGCTTTGAATTTCTTTTAAACTCATATTATCCATTTTGATCACTATTTTTTCGACAAATTGCCCAAAACTAATTGTTTTGAATGGATTTGTATTTGTTCACAGTCACAAACTAATATAGATACTACGTATCAGACCAAGGCCATTTATCTACTACAATATAATTTAACAATGCACACATGTATACATGAGATATGTGTGCGTAAGGTAAAGTATACCATAAAAGAAAATTGTACATGTAATTGTTTTTAAACTGGTCACACTGACAGTGTCATGAAAGGCGGGAATATTTGAATTTGAAATAATTAACATGGTGCCGGAAGTCTGATTGCCGCCATAATTGTTTGACCTAGTTCGACCAATCCTATGTGGAATATGTGGCCGTGCGGTTCATGTTTGTGATTTTTAGTGATATTATTTTTGACTAAAGTGAATTCTGTGTATATTTGACGAGAAGACGTTTTTTACTTATTTACGATAGGACGTTTTTTATTTATTTACGATAGGACGTTTTGGTTTCACTTGCGATAGGACGTTTATATTTGCTATTTCGTATATTTTAGTTTTATGTGCTTTTATTATAATTATGTCTTCCAATAACAACAGAAAATGTGCCAAGTGCGGTATAACGCGTGCCGAAAACAGCACTGTAAGTTACCATACGTTCCCGGACCCAGGAACTACAAATTTCAAGAAGTAAGTTGATAAAAGTTTCAGTTAGGGCATGGTATTTTATCAAATTAAATCCTAAACGTCGCAGTGCTGATCTTGGGTTTCCCAGACGGTGTTATACACACGCACCACACTTGTCTAAGGCGGATTGACGGGTTACACACATTTGTGATCTCGATGTTACCTGTACAACAGACTGTTTCCTAACTGCCCAAACAATGCAAGCCTAGGTTCGAACTGATTTAAAAACAAATATTTTTGGGTTGATTGTAATACAAATATTACATACATACATATTTCTCGCCAGGTCCCTTGCAGGGTAGGCATGAACAACAGAGCGCCATTTAGGCTTATTCTTACACACCTCAATTGCTTCTTTGACATTCATAGCTCTTGTCATGCACGCTCGTCTGTTCTTAAGGCTCCTGACATCACCTTCTGCTAGTACACGATCAATTTGATCATGGAAGGTGGCCTTCTGCGACTTCTGCATCCATCCACTTTTGCATTGTATATCTGTTTAGTCATTCTTCCATCATTCATTCTTTCCACATGCCCGAACCACTGGAGCATTCCTTTCCTTACCTTCACCCCAACACTCTCTTTCAGACCAAGTATCTTTCTTAACTCGGTATTACTTGGCCACAATATTTTGATTCAAGTCATATTTAATTTTTGATAAATACATTTCAGAGCTTACATTTGGGCTAAATACTGTTGGCCCAATGAAGACTGGACATCAGTGGAATTATTATACTCTCTGCACAAAAAACATAAAGTGTTATGTGGAAGACACTTTGATTCAAATCAGTTTTATGACAATGAAAGGAAAAAACTCAGCAAATTTGCAGTCCCTGGATCAACTAATGTAGAAGCATGTTTCATTGATAAGGAAAATATTTGTCCTGAGGTATTTTTATATCTACCTTTATATGATATACTTATTTAATATATAAGTTCGGAAATATCATTTTGTAATTATACTAAAATCATCATCATAACTAAACTGACTGAAATAATAGTATATGTGCATGTATTTATATAGTATATATAATATAATTACTTTAAAATACTTAAGATTAAGATGAAAGGACAAACAATATGGTCACCAATGGCTCTTGATTGAAACAAAACTAGAAAGTACAATAATACCGACATTTGAAACATAAAACCAATTTGACTCTTAAATATTTATGTTGAAAATTGAAATAAACTTGTGTCACAATTTATATAATTTTCATAATTTTCGCTGCCTTATTTAATTTCAAAACATATTATGTGAATTATTAATCAATATCAATTGGGGGAATTTTTATGGTCATTTATTGTAATGATTGTTTCAGAATGTAATGCAGCACAGTGTTACAGCTGGACCATCAAATTTACCGACTCCTAAAACTAAGAGTTTATTAGAACCTTGCACAAGTGCTTCAGTATTAATAGATACTCATTCAAAAAATATACAAAAAGTATCTACATCCTTGAATGTTTTACAGGTGAACTTTAGTTTATTTTACATATACATGTGACTCTTCTCTTCAGATTATAATTAATTTAACATTATCATAATCTTGGTATTACATATAAATTGTATATTAAAAACTAATTGATATACATTTTTTGACTTTTAATGGTGTGAGTGCTGTGTTATGCCCAGCTCTGACAAGAAAACATGCACCTAAATTCTTGTTCAACAGGTTCACCTGTGAGCAGGCAATGTTGACTTATTATTGGTTAGATCCTTAGTATTTAGTAATGGTGGCTATTCTAGTCCTTTTCTCTGATAAAATCTGTGATTTACATGTATGACAGCCTTTATATCAATTTAATAATATTCAGGAAATACATTTTATATTTCAGAACATATCTGTAAAACAAACTGAAGCTACTGGTAATATAAAATAGACCAATAAACAAACAAAACTGTTAAATACCCTTGGAGTTCAAAAACTTAATGAAATGACACCCAGAGAGTTAAAACTCTATAAATTATGCAGAAGTAAAATGCGTGAAATAATAAAATTAAGAAATCAAGTAAAAAGCAAGGACATCAAAAGATTATTTGCAGAAAAAAATATGTATGATTTATGTGAATTGAATATGAGTAATTCATTTGTAACTCTACTGCAGAGTCAGTTATACAATTGTCCGAAAAAACCCAAAGGGAGAAGATACACTTTGAAGCAGAAAATTCAGGCTTTGATTATTTATAAAAAATCACCAGCATGCTACAGATTACTTAGGAGGATGTTCACTTTGCCATGCCAATCAAGTTTAATAAAACTGCTAAATAAAGTGCCCCTAAAACCTGGCATAAATAACCATATTTTTTCATCTTTAAAAAAGATGAGCAATAAAAATTTACCTGAAGAAAATATTTGCATTTTGGCCTTTGACGAAATGTCAATTCGAAAACATATTTTGTACAATGAGAAACTTGACCATATCGAAGGATACCAAGACCATGGTAATCATGGTAGGACCAAAAATATTGCTTCAAAAGCTCTGGTATTTATGTTGATTGGCTTAAGGAAAAAATGGAAACAGCCCATTGCCTTTTACTTTTCCCACACACTAAATGCAGATAGACTTACTGTTATTTTAAAAGAAGTAAGTTTTTTTAAGTAATTGATATAATTTTATTGGTAACTATATTAGGTATAAGAAATAACTATACAACAATATGTTATTTTTAGGTTCTTATGCAATGCTTTCAAAGCAATTTAAATGTGGTTGCTACTGTGTGTGATGTGTCTACCATAAACATGAAAGCAATAAAAACATTGGGTTCTACATCAGCCTCGCCATGTTTCAATTTGTCTGAACATGAAATTGTGACAATATTGGATCCTCCACATCTTTTAAAATGCACACGCAATCTATTAATGAAGCATGACATAAACATAACTACAGATGTTAAGTGCAATGAGCAACCTATAAAAGGTAAATATTACAAGTTGCTTTTACTAAGCCTTATTTAATTAACTATTTGACTGATCAGACAAAAGCTATTAAGATTTCTCTTATTGTTACATTATTTTCTCTTTAAAAAAATATGGTTTTTTTTTAGGTATTGTAAAATGGAGTCATATACAAACATTTTACTCTATGGACAAAAACAATCTAAATTTGGTATATGCTCCACAATTAACAGATGCTCATTTGCGTCCAAATTGCCAGCAACAAATGCGTGTAAAGCTAGCAGCTCAAGTCTTCAGCAACTCTGTTACTATGGGAATGTTAATGAAAATTGCAGAAAGTAAGTAAATTATATATTATAATAAAAGTTTTTATTTTCCGGTAACAGACCCATAATGATTTACAATAAATATGTGAAAATATTAAATTAAAATGAGGCATTAATCACTCATTCATTCATCAGTCATTGATCTTCACATTAGGGATATTCTCAGACCCCTTCTCAGCTCTAAATACTAATACTTGCGTTTTTTTACATTACATTTCAATCCGTGGATATCAGCATAATATTCATAAACGGAAAAGGTAGTATTGTGAAAGGCAGTGCCCTTCCACAATAAGAATAAACTGTGTAAAAGTTACATCTTGTGAATAGTTACTATGTTGTTGTTTTGTGTTGATTATAGAATCAACTACAGATTTTTTTATTGCTGAAGTACGTACAGCAGGCAGGCTGACAGCCCAACTGTGATAGAAATTGGTAACTCTCACCAAGATATTACATTATGAGGTGAAAGCTTGAGATGGGACTTCGACAAAATGCTCATGAGAAGTAAATAGTAAATTTATTCATGTCCTATCTTTCTTTACATAATACTAAAGTGTTGATAAGACTACTTTGGATTTTGTATAGAAGAAAACTGGATTAGACTATATAAGATAACTAGTAATTATGACTCATAAAACTATTGTTTTTATAATTGACTAGCAGGCCGGGGAGACATTGTCCTGGCCTTAAAAAATAAAAACTCGAACCCCATTTCAGCGCCATCTACCGGACGCACTTGACCACCACACACAAATAAGTCATCAAAATCGGTCCAATCGTTTAGGCGTTTAGAGACATAACACAGGAACAGAATCATTTCATATATAAAGGTAAATTTTTACACAACATGGTCAACGGTGTAGGAAGGCATAGAGGAAAAAGACAAACATTTATGTTATTTGAGTAGACAAAAAAAATTTAAAAAACACTATTGTTCATGAAAACAAAAATACATAACAAGACAATAGTTACCAAGTAATAGTTACTTTGTAAATAAAAGGCGGGCGGCCGATCTCTTCCAGGCAGCTTTACCTACAAGAAATTCTTAATTTATCTGTAATCATTCTTACTGAAATAATGATATAAGCTACTTTGTATTTTTTAGATCAATTACCAGCTGAAGCTAGTGCAACTGCGACCTTTGTGCAGAAGTTTGACAATTTGTTTGATGCGGTGAATGCAGACAGCCCTGATTTAAGGAGAGGAAAAAAATATTCAACAAATATCACCAATAAGACACCACATTTAAAATTATTTAGCGAAATGAAACATTTTATTAATACTATGACATATATAGGAAGTAAATTTAAACCTCCCTCACAGGAAGGCTGGATTTATACTATAAATTCAATAGAGAAATTGTGGAAGACCTTGCAAAGCTTAGGTGTTAAAAGTTTATCTACTCGGCGGCTTAATCAAGACCCGCTAGAAAACTGTTTTGGTTGTGTAAGATATAGCTGTGGGTCAAATAATAATCCAAATGTGAGTCAATTTATATCAAGTATTAAAACTGCCATTATATCAAATCTTAAACACTCAGGAAAAAGAAAAAATTGTGAAGATGACTCTGCAATAATAAGTAATAATTTGTCTCATTTTTTATTAGCTGATAATACTTCCATTTCAGACTCTCAAACTTCGAAGTTTGAATTCGGCTATCATGATAAATTAGATAGTTTATTATTAGATGCAGTAGAAACAGTAGAATTGGGTTCATCCGAAGGCCAAGCTTGTGGATACGTGTGTGGATTCATATTTAAAAAATTAAAAAATAAAACATGTTTGCTTTGCCGCCAAGTATTTTTGTCTGATACAGAGGAAATGATACATCTTTTCACAAGTTTTAAAGAATATGATGCCGATAAAACTTCCTTAAACTATGTTAATAAAGAAATCATAACATGTGTTGAAAAAATGGCAAATATAATAAATAATTACTTAAAAGTAAATGCTTACAAAGCGGAACTAAAGAAAAATATACTGAATATGTTAGATTGTGTGGATTTTACTTTTTTAAACAAATGTGTCCCTCATTTAGACACAAATAAAATGCATTTAAAATTAAGCACATTTTTCATAATTGTTAAAAGATTTTGCATTTTATCAAATAGGGATATGGAGGAAGAGGAAAAAAAGAAAGCTTTTGAGCGAAAACTTAGAATTTTAAAAAATAAGTAATTTCTAAACGGTTTAAAAATTACTTATGTTATTATAAAACTACGTTTTAACGTTTTTAAGCACTACATTTTATTTGTTTTATTTTATTATTCCGTCGTTTCGGCCACATTTCAGCAGCTGTGATCACGAAAGTATGTCAAGTGTCAATGAGTATTGTTATTGTCTTATGTTGCCTACCACCAACTTGTTATTTTCATTTTAATTATTTTAATTTTTGTTTATAGTTATATTTACTCTATGGAAGCTTAATCTAATTTACCACCACTACGCAACATGTTGTGGCTTGAAGAGAAAGCGTCGCAAGAAATTTTTCAGCAACATGCTTAGTCAAACCATCCAGGGAGCCACTCGAACACGCACAAAAATCATCAATATCGGTCGAGGAGATTAGAAGTCGTAGAACCTGATCCCAGCGCTACCAACTGGTTCTAATTGTGAATCTAAACCATCGGGAGACCCACTCAAACATACACAAAATTATCAAAATCGGTCCAGGAGATTAGAAACAAATAAAATATAGCGCTTAAACACGTTAAAATTTAGTTTTATTATGAAATAAAATTTAAGAAAATACAATCTACACAATTATAATTTTGTTCACGTTTGTTTATCTTGAATCGCTTATTTGTCTATTTGCCATTATGCTAAATAATAGTACGTAGTTTGAGGTCCTAAGAGTGACATTGATTTCTTTGTAACTTTGAATTGGGTTAAAAACATTCATACGTATTAGACTAAAACACTAGGCAGTATATGAATCTATCAATTTTTGTTAACTACCATTCTATTGCACCTGACTGTAAATTATTTATTTTGATCACCAAATATAAATATTTGTGTTTGTGAATCTGAAATTCAAATATTATTAGTTAAAACGTGAGGATAAAGTTAGGTACAATTGCATTTTTTTTCTTCACTAGGTTTTAATATCTGATATGACTAGTTAAACATTTGGATTATCATTGATCTTCCTATTATCTTATGGACTAAGAGCCTAGTGGCTTCAGACCGTCCTTATATTCTCAGCAATAATATGTGTAGGATAAAGTAGTGCTTGGGACTGGCAGTGTCTGCATACCTGCTAGCTTGGGCCGACAGACAATTTAAGCTACCAAGTGCTATAAGTAGGCAAACACTCACTTTCCTCTAAGTCTCAGGGCTGATTTTTATGTATGTTTCAAAGAATGTCATAAATGTAATGATTAATACTACTAAACACTTCGCTGGCGGTAACATTTGCCAAACGTTTTAAGCTCTCAAAACATAATGTAACATTCCTTATATTTTCAGTCTTGATTTTTTATATATGACATTCAGGGAAGTACTTAAATACTTTCAATAAGCAGCCAGTCCTATCGAAGGGGCCAAATTTGCCCTCAGACACACATTGAGACTCCCTATGAGTATGAGCGCGAGAGTGAAAATGATATTGCAATATAATGACTATTAACTTATTTTAGTACCAGAACAGTATGGAAATCCTTAATTATAGTAATATAATAAGCTCTGACGAGTAGGCTCTACATCTGTTATCATTCTTATCTCCTATCACATTTGTTCAGAGTTGTATTGTGCATATTAATGTGAACTAAGAAAGAAATAAAAATGTTCTGGTATTTTTCGTGTTTTATTTCTCTTATTACCCCCTCAATTAAATGTACTACAAGAACATGAGGCAAAATTCTTAACAATGTGAAGGGTTTCATATTGTTCAGAAACTTGTTTCATGTTCTTGTAGTTTTGAAAATTAAAATTATTTTCGTCTCTTTTAAAAAGTTCCCGCGTATTGTTTTTCTAGTGGCAATCCGCAGTGGCGCTAGAGTGCCATATATGTGTAATACTATGGTTGCATTGTTTAGTACTAGAGATACATTTCTTCTCTCGTAAGAGAGTAATATGTTCCTTGTATCAGACGGTTCACTTCGAACATTTTTGTTACTAGCTGATCTGCAAAAGCATACAATCAATTTTTTTTTTTTTAATTATTTTTTTTTTTTTTTAAATATTGATATCAAGAAGCTTACGCATTTTTTAACAGACGAACACGATCGAAACCATAATACACTTTGTTTTTTTTAATACATTATTCATAGAGGCTAAGATACTTAATACAGACTACACAATGATCTGGCTAGCTTTTTTTTAGAAACTATATTTTATAAATTTCTAGTGTTCGAAGTAAAAAAAAACAACAATTATTTTAAAAAATCATTTTATTTATTTTTTAATCTTTTTTGTATTTACTTAAAGCTTTATTTTGCATTTTAGGTAAAGATACTTCGAGACGTTTAATGTCAACCCCTTTCAAAATTCTATTTATTCCGCTGCACCAGTTCATAACACACAATTTCACTGCAATACTTAAAAAATGTTCAAGAATTACAATTTTATGTTCTTCACATTTAAGGAAGTCGAACGAATACTTGGATTTTATAATTTTAATTATATTTTTTGCTATAAAATTACTTTCTGGAGTCATTTCCAAGTATTCGTTCGCTTCCTTTGCAATATTTCCAAAACTCCTCACAGCATTTTCAGTGGGATAGGTGAGCTTTTGAGAGTTTTTAAAACCTTCGAATTCTCTGTGCGATATCCATTTATGAGTTGAAGACGATCCTTCCTATTCCTATCCTTTTGGGATAAACATTTGGAACATTTTTTACAATTATTCACATATTTCAAACATTTTCTTATCACCCATCCCACTTTGTATGCTTTTAAGTGTACATTTAGTCTCTCTTTACGAACTTCTGCTTGAATATTTTAATGTGAACAGGAGGCAAAGTCTTCTTGATAAAAGATGATGGTAAAGAGAGATCTTGTGGTTTTAAATATATCTCTTTGCCATCATCTTCTAAAACTGTTTGCGTTAAATTTTGTAATTTTAATATTTGCTCTCCTGTATGTAACAGGAGAAGCTACAACTTCACAATTGTAACCTTCTGAGTGAAACTTGATTAATCTTGTGATGAGCAGTGAGCGGAATATTTGCTTAAATGCCTGGCATGTGGGATTATTATTTCTATAACTATAGGCCTTCACTTGTCCGAAAAAGTTTTCTATTGGATCTGAATTAAAATATCGAGGGCGCATTTATTAAATTTTTTTATTTAAAAAAATCCCACAACCGTTGCAAACTTCTTACATGTGGGATTATTATTTCTATAACTATAGGCCTTCACTTGTCCGAAAAAGTTTTCTATTGGATCCGAATTAAAATATCGAGGGCGCATTTATTAAATTTTTTTATTTAAAAAAATCCCACAACCGTTGCAAACTTCTTAAAGTTATAATTAAAAAAAATTGAGAGGGGACTTGATTTACTTTATTTTCTCTATCTGTAAATCTTAAAAATTTCTAACTTTTTGATGGCCGATATCCAGAAAGCTCTATGCTGGCTACCCTGATGACTGCTGCCCTTAAAGGTTTGCTTCTTACATTCTTAAATGTAGAAGAACCATTACATGAATCAAACAGGTCATCCAAGAAAGATATTAGTTCAGATGTATTTTTTAATGTTGTACTAACTCGATTCCCATCTGCATAGTGCTAGCTGTAAATAACAGAAATTAAATATATTACTAATGTCCACGATTGGCTTGAAATTCATTCGGGATTTTCAGGACATACTAGGCATTCAGGAAATAATGTAGGCTATCGCTTTAGTGAAATTTGGGTCGGAACAAGTCAATTTTTATGCACCCCAGCAATGTCAAATCGCTCCCGGGAAAATCCCTGCAGGATTCACAGGATAAAACATATCACACATTTTATAACATAAAATTTGTTATTAATCAGTGAAAAAATTTCATTGGAATTCGATTATTCATTTACCTGGCCATACTAAAGCATTCCCAGAAAAGAAAAAAAGAAAAGAAAAATTCTCGCAAAATTCTCAGAATAAAAAAACCGACTTCAAAAACTAAAAACTAAAATGTATAAAATATCTTATTTCTAAAGCTATTATTATTAATATATTTTATCTAAAACATCTTAAAGTCGGTACTTAGTAATTTTCAAAATATTATTGTAATTTTTATGATTTACTTTGCACACCGACTTCAAGATAATAATAATAATAATACCTGTTGTTCGTGCTTACCCCGCAAGGGACCTGGCGTGAAGTTATGAATGAATGAATAATAATACCTTTAGAGTTATTTTATACAAATGTATAAAATATGTAAACTCAACTCGACATTAATAAGAATTCCGTTTTCTTTTTTAAACTCTTATATTATCCGATTTATATTGTTCACGCTTGATAAAAAATTGCATGAGGCTTCCTATACATATTTGCTAGATATAATTGCACTCTCACTCACTATTATTACATATTATTTACTCCTAATTGGTGCCTAGTTTACACAGATGTATGATGGAATTTATGTATCATTTATGATGCGATATTGATATCTGTGCAGCAACGATAAAAAAAGAAAAGAATTGAGTGACAATTCTTAAAACTTACCATAATCAAAGTTTTCTTTTATTTCTCTCAATGGTATACGATGCTGCTTGAAGTATGTGTGATCATTATGCATCTCTCTTGAGTAAGTATGATCAATAAGTGGCCATTGAAAGTTTTCTGTAACAAATAAATTAGGTAACTGCGTCATAAGCCATGTATACAGGTGGTCGTCTATTTTCCTTATTTGTTAATGATTCGGGAAAAAGCATTTAATCAAACATACCCCAGGACATGGTACGACACATTTATTTATTACTTGAAATATAAAATTAACTTTGGGAGGTTATAAAAAAAATAACTATGAAAGCCTTCTAACTTATATTATAAAAGTTCGTATCGTATCTCTTCAAAATATATAAATATGCCGTATAACTATACCCTAACCACCTTACAGTAGTTTAAAAAGTCAAATAGCGCATTATTAAATTATTATTGTTGAAAAGTAATTAAAAAACAATACCACTTACCAAAGTTTGCAAATGCATGAGGAATTCCGGCTTCAATTTTTTCCTTGGTAAATTAAGAAGGGTAAGCATATCTATGCAAATATTTGCCACTAGTAAGGCTCTTTTCAAAATGTTTATGACACAAAAACATTTT
This sequence comes from Dendrolimus punctatus, assembly GCA_012273795.1. Lineage (NCBI taxonomy): Eukaryota > Metazoa > Arthropoda > Insecta > Lepidoptera > Lasiocampidae > Dendrolimus > Dendrolimus punctatus. The sequence continues at coordinate 20,946,905 of CM022528.1, read as the reverse complement.
CTGAAGCTCACTGACACTTAAGTTATTAAAATAATCCACATTAATGCACTGCATCCACTTTTCGAGTCCTATCTCAGTCTTTGGAAATGTATGTAACTTTTTATCTTTCCGAGTACTTGAGCAACCCGGAATAGAACACAGCCAAAACATATAAAGGACAAGGAGATATTACAATTTTAAACGAGAGGATAACCACGGAGTATGTCTCAACGCAAGTTCACTCAATCAAAAATAAAATTGTAGTCACAAACTAATATGGATACTACGTAGTAATGGGGGTCGTTGGTGGAAGGTGGTTAAAAGATCGGCCAAACGTCAAAAGGCTACACGTCAAATTATGAAATTGACATTGACGGGAGGAGAAGTGGGAGTGAATGGTAATTAATCTTGTTTCTAACGTTGCAAAGTACTTAACAGAAAAATGTATGGACTGAAACGGCCGTGTTCACAGTCACAAATCACGGTTTGTTGGTACAATTTGACAGCTTTTTATGTTTCATGTGTTTGACACTGGCAGCCTGACAGCCATAGATGGTAATATTCAAAGACCACGTACACATTAATCCAAAAAAAAATAATTAGTTTTATCAGAAAGCCACCACAATACGATAGTAAAGTAGTAAAATTAAAAAAATCAACGTTTGACCGTTCGACGCAACCAAAGAACATATTTAGTTGACGAAAAGCAGAAAACCTCCATCGTCGTTGACTTGCGTTGACTCCTTAGATCATATAAATGACGTTGGCTCCATGTGTACGTGGCATTCTAATATGTATATTCCGTACTTAGATTGTAAACGACTTATATCTCAATTAATGATTTTTTTTAAATATTTATGGCTTGGCAACTTATATCTCAATCATTCCGTACATTACGTGGAGCTGTCCCTAAACTAAAGCTTTTTAATTGACGGCTAATTAACACTTTCTTAATTTCATGATATGGGCTAGTTACGATTCTGCAATTTTATATTTAAAGAATAAAAACAAGAAAAATCTGTAATATATCTATGTCACGATATATTGCCATAAAATTATTAAAACAGTGCCATCTGTCGGTGAATAGCAAAAGTGCAGCATAATAAAATTTATTCTTAATTTTTTTTCTACTGTATTACAGTGAAATAGAATGTAAATAAATAGGACCATCTCATGTCGGAAAATAACCGTAAGTCTCCAGGCAGCAAAGATGAGCAGTAAATAACAGTTCAGACGGAGTGGAATGTACTCAGAAATATTTAATATTTTTAAAGTTATCCAAATATTGTGAATTTTTAATAAAACTTTATAGTATTTAATTGTTATAAAACTTTGTAATTAACTGAGTCATAACGCAAGATGTTGCTCTATTCGTTTACACTCTAGCTAGAACATGCAAAGAAACGATCTTCCTTGCCCATATTTTGTATTTACTACTCGTAAAAGCTAAGTTTTCATTTACATTGAACAAAATTACGACAAGTGCCGCTGTGTTAAAGACCCTGGCGGCAACCTGCTATGCGAGGACCACGCGGTGAAGGAGAGATGGCGCTCTTATTTCCACGAGCTGCTAAATAAGCAGCAAAAAGAGGTGCAGCCACCGGACCTCCCTCCGAATCAAGGACTTGTGCCACCTGTAACGTCTCAAGAAGTTCAAGAAGCTCTTCGCCGCATGAGGAATCGGAAAGCTGTCGGAGCCGATGGAGTCCCCATCGAAGCCTGGAAGGCGATGGGTCCTCGTGGTGTGGGCATTTTGACAAACCTTTTTAACCGTATACTCCTCACCGGAAATATCCCGAGCCAATGGAGGCTGAGTGTTATCACTCCAGTCTACAAAGGCAAGGGATCGGTGCAGGAGTGCGAAAATTACCGCGGTATTAAGGTAATGTCCCACACCATGAAGCTCTTTGAGCGGATAGTCGACTCTCGGATCCGGCAGGAGTGCACTGTCTCGGAATGTCAATATGGGTTCCGCCCTGGACATGGCCGCTGTTTTTGCCCTAAGGATCATCATTGAGAAATACAGGACGAAGAATACGCCTCTGCATTTCCTGTTTCTGGATCTGCAGAAGGCCTTCGACTGTGTTCCTCGAGTGATGATCTGGTGGGCACTGAGGTCCAAAGGGGTGCCTGAAACCTATATTGATATTATTCGAGACATGTACCGTGATTCTGATTCCATAGTTCGGACCGCTGTTGGGGACACTACACCATTCCCTATAACCGTCGGAGTGCACCAGGGATCTGTCCTCAGTCCGTTTCTGTTCAGCGTGATATTGGACGAAGTGTCCAACAACATCAGAGACCGACATGAGCAACCACCATGGTTGCTTATGTATGCGGACGACATCGCGCTGGCAGATGCGGATAGGGCCCGCCTGGTGCGACGTGTGAATGCGTGGAAGGAGTCGCTTGAGAACGGCGGTCTAAAACTAAGTGTGGCGAAGACAGAGTACTTGGCTTGCAACGTTACGGATCCCACGTCCGTGCGTATAGGCGAAAACACGGCCGAGCGCACGGACCAGTTTAAGTACCTGGGATCTGTACTCAGCGCGTCCGGGGACATCGACCATGACGTCAAGGCTCGAATATCAGCAGCTTGGGCCAAGTGGCGTGAGGTGACAGGTGTCATTTGCGACCCCAAAATGCCGGTTAAGCTAAAAGGACAGGTCTATAAATCCATTATTAGACCTGTTCTTTTATATGGCAGTGAAGCGTGGCCTGTACTTGAGCGACACAAGCAGGAGCTGCGTGTCACGGAAATGAATATGCTTCGGTGGATTTGTGGAGTCACGCGAAAGGATCGTGTCAGGAACTCCCGCATCCGCGGCAGCCTTCACGTCCGTGACATAGCAGACAAACTGCAGGAGAGTCGCTTGCGCTGGTACGGCCACGTTTTACGGAAACCGGCTAGTTACGTGGGGAACAAATGTCTAGCCATGCCGCCTCCGCCAGGTCCCGGTCGAAGGGGTAGGCCCAAGAAATGCTGGCTTGACGTTGTGTAGGCATGACATGCGTACCAACGGTCTCAACACAAGGGATGCCGAAGATCGCGCGAAGTGGAGAAGAAAAAGTAGGAAAGCGGACCCTGGGCGTCGAAGTGATCGCTCCGAACGCAACCGGGATTTAACGCTCGGATGATGATGATGAAAATTACGACAATTCTGTTAGTCCTTAAGTCCATTCTATTAATAATTTTATTCATGGAAAAAGAATACACACAACTGACCATCGCAAGACAAAGTAATCTGAAAACCTTCTAAATCCTACACGAGTTGATGGCTCCACAAAAAATTATTTTCACACTGACATTTTATATTAAAATATTATTTTCAGACCTCGAAAGTAAAAAATATAAAAACTACTAGTCTTTTCCACACCAAAAACATAAACAAATGGATTCTTGACATTTTTAAGTACTGGTAATGGTTATAGCATTTGTTACAAGTAGCGCTACCTACTCAGTTTGGAATTAGTGTTCCCATCTATTATTAATGATTTAGACTAGTAATTTGCTTTCGGACATTTAATAATAATTAATCAGATTGAATTGTAGTTCTTTATGTATCAAAATAATATAAAAGGTAAAATACTGCAAACACGCTGTGAATTAGACATTCTTTATTTTGGAAGTCGAATTCAACAGTTCTCAAAGTTCTATGTTTTTGCTGTAAAATCCCCGGAATAACAGTAAATTTTTCTTCTTTCATGTTAAGATTCAACTTTTGAGTAATTTGATCTTATAATAATGACTTTAAACAATAAGCCGTCTAAATGCGAGAGCATAATGGCCTGTAGCATTATGTATTTGCTTTTTATTATTTCAGTTGTTATAAAGATCTTTTCATTTGTCATTTTGAGTAAGCTTGGTCCAAGTCAACTAGTGGCGTATTGATTTTAAAAACAAATAATAGATGGCGCTTTACTTATATGTCAGCTTTACATCGAATCAGAAGATGACACTGTACAAGTTAAGTAATATTTCACTCGCACTGAATCCATTTTTCGGTCATTTCGGGGTATTGACCCGTCTTTATATGAATTGCCATAAATTACGTTGTTTGTTATTCCTTTACCAAGATGCTACTTCAGCATGTATGATTTCAAATTATTATTGTAGGACGACATTTTGTTATGGTTTCCCGTGTCCATTTTAAATAACTGGCTAGTAACTATTGTAATTACCGTTATAAACAACTTAAAGGTTTTACGGTTTTAACTTGTCAAGTTTTTTTATTGCAGGAGTTCAGCAGACAGGCAGACGGCCCACTTGATGGAATACGGTTACCATCGCCTATGGACATTTGCAACACCGAACGCGTTGCTTCTCTCTTAAGGGAGCAAGTGTCGTAATGAAAGAGTTGAAGTAGTCACAGTAACTTTAATAAGGAACTAAATATCAATTTACGTTTTTCATAATAAAAATAATTTAATAGACTTTAAATGGCCCATATGTTATTCGTGTTTTTATGTAAATCTCGATCACACATTCGAATTTCATCATCATCAGTTGTGTGAAACTAACAAAAAATAGCAAATTGCAAGTTGTGAATTCAGCAATTAATGTTTACGATAATTATTTATTATATTAAATATTGAAGAAAAACAAGGGCCTTTGTGATTTTAGTGAAAATGAGCTCGCATCGAAAACACTTTTATGCTTTTTTGTTCTTATATACAGATCTCGAACATACTGGACAGATATTTCTCGTAAATAACACTTGCCTGATAAATAAATATAAGGATGAATGTTAGACACCGATTTTCTTATTAAATACTACAACTTAGGTATCCAAACTACTCTAATATTTTTCAAGAAATAGCTTATTGATTCACATCTGAAATAATCGGTTGAATGTTGTTGATTATCACTATCAATTTATTCAAAGCCTAATATTTTTATTAGTCTGTAGTCAAACAATGATAATAATAATGACAGAAGTCAGCACTTTCGGACACGACAGGAATAATTGTGAAAAGTTTCGTATCTTTAGGGCCCTGACCACCGGCAGTTTATATCCCAGAACCTTCTGCCGGCAGACTACAAGATTTTATATATGTTTTTATAAAAATTGTACTTTGGAAGTTGAAAAAAAATAAAAAATTATACTGTTTTAGGGCTCGATCCTTCCATTTATAGAGGATCGGATATTATACCCGCCATGCTTATCCGAGATCATTCTAATATTCAAAATGTTTAATAAGAAAATATTTGCATTTTAGTGATTTGATAATAAAAACAACAATTTGAATCATTTATATTTTCGAGTGAATAACAACGCGTACGGAAGAGCTCTTAGCACTTTGTCCGTGACATCTATACATTGTCTTCTGTAATGAATTCCAGCGCACATAAATAATAGGGTAAAAATAACACAACATATTTGAGTAGTTTTGCATTTATTGGATATGAGGAACCTTTTCTGGTCAACATAAGCTACAATGAACATTTCTCCTTTAACAGTATATTTACATTTCATCAGTATCAATTCATAACTAGTTCTAAGGTAATGTGTTTAGGAGTAATTTTACCGTATATTCACAATAAACGTGAAGACTTAAATTATACATGTAAAATAGTCTTTAGCTCGGGCGGTTGGGACTCACTCGTTGGGGCTCAAACGCCTCGGGTCTCACCGCCACGAGTCATATCAGTCGTCGGCACGTTTTGTTCGCTTGTTCACTTTAAACAATCAAGCCAGTTTAAATACAGCGAATAATTATAACTTACACGTTGTTCTTTTAGATAATAGAGAAAACCTCTCGCGATTAAATCGGGGACACTATCCACAAGAAAGGCATACTAAGTAATCGGTTGCTTATCATCACATATTTTCATTATTTACATAATCACACACCGACTCGTGTTCCTATTACGACTTGTACTATATACAAACAATTTTTTTAATTAATTAATTATTTAAAAAAATACAATGTTAACTTGCTACGAACCTCTATTATCGATATAGGGTTGGAATAAAAATATTATATAATTATATATTTCCTTCTATGTCGGCGTGCAAAATTTACTAAAGCCAGCCATTCGCACGGGCTACCATTTTGTTTTCTCGACGCACTCATACGACTATTTAATGCTATCAAAATACACATCGACTGCGATATAACAGACACATACAAATATTTATATTAAACCGTAAAAAGTATTCATTAAAAGTACAAACTAAATGTAAAACTTCACACGGCTCTATTCGTTGAGAAACGAACACTATTATATATATTACGACAGATCATTTTATTACCGGACTGACGTAGCGAGGAACATAACTTGCGATTTATCCGTAACACAATACTAATACATGATAAATAACTTATAAATTATACATTTTAAAAATCAATACAAAATAAATAAACACACAGTTCTTGTTCAATGGATAGGAATAATAATCTATTTCATTACATTTATTAACACACGTCTTAAGAGTTATCTTAAATGGAATACATTACGTGGATAGCGATATCTAATATTTTAAAACGAATAAAATATAATATGACGTACATACACATTAAACACTAAAAAGACTCGTCGCTGAGATGCGTAGCAAAAGCATGGCGATTAGCACAAAATTCTGCACCCTAAATACGAATAAACAGAATATTATGAATATTTTATTTCTATATTCCGAAGCGGTAATATCGAAGGCTCGCGGTGCGCGGCGATTCCGCGGACACTCGCGTGTGAATATGTTTAATAGAGACGACAGACAGGCTCGGCGTGGCGCACGACACGACGTCGCGGCGTGCGCCCGCGCAGCATCCCTCGGCGCTCGACCGGTGAACTAACACTCATTCCTTGTTAACCTACGTATTAACATAGCACAGCCATTATGACTCCCCGGGGTCCGCGCACTTGTCGCTCGCGGCTGGGTCGTGCGCCGAGGGGAGGCGTCGCAGTGGCACCTCGAGGCCGGCGGGGCCGGCGGGCGTGGTCAGCGGGCCGCGCGCGCGCCCTACGACACCGGCGGCTGAGGGCCCTGGGGTTGCGCAGGCGGCTTCACGCCAGCCGCCGCCGGCAGCTGCGCCAACGTGTCTTGGCTTGCGTGCGCGCGGAGGTATGTGTTCTCCACTTCGAGCTGGTTGATCCTCTCCATCAGTTCAGCGATGCGCTCCTTTAGTACTTCCACCTCTTCGCGCACCGCGAACATCAAGTGGCTCTTAACCAGATCCTGTAAAAAAACAAAAACTGCATTGTAGTCGAAATCGTATATTATGCATCTTAATGGTTACAAAAAGATCTGGAATATAAAAAAGAATAAAGAAAAAAAACGTCCAAACAGGTATCGAAATGAAAACACGACTTGGAAGCTTGAAACCGGCTTTGATAAATCGATAAAAACGCGCAATCGATCGAGCTCGGATTTGTACAGCTCGTTTCAGAAACTGGCAAACAAGAGCAAATGGAAAAATAAATAAAAACGTACTTTTGGATTAGGCACGACCACGTAACAGGGATCTTTTTGTCCCTTCTGCCTGATCTCGTAGAGGCAAGCATCTCTGGGTTTTTGCACAATATCAATCATATTTGCGATTTTAATGAAACGTTTTCAGTGTCACTGAACGTGTGAGCGTTACCGGCCGCGGGTGAAACTCAACTAGCGATAATGTGTGACAAGTATAGAATGGTGCAAGAGAACGTGCGCTCGTGCGTCCTACCGGGCGACTGATGGTCTGCGCGCGCGCACGCCCTATTTAAAATGGCCGCGAACACGTCACCACCACGCGATATGACCGTGCACCCTGAACTCGGCGTAACAACTCGATATCGACGGAGCCCTTATTTTCTCGATCTACTTTACGCTGCTTGTTTATACATATGCTTATGTACACAAGCAATTAATCCTCTCACTTTAAAAAGGCACACCCGGATACCGTAATTTTATTGCACTGATTTTGGTCAACGCGATATACTTATTATTTATCGAGAGTAACCAAGAGGCACATTCAAGTTCGGTAATTACAATTTGCTAAACTATGCGGATGTTCCAATAATTGACAGACATTCTACATCAAACTAGATCAAATAAAAAGTCTTATATGGTCGCCGTTTGCGTGCACTGTAAATTAACATTGATATAAGAAGCAAATCAAGTGCCAATGCGATAACAGATCACAAATCAAGCTAAATACATCCAATAAAGGAGATAAAACATTTGTACTTAAAATAGACTAGAATGATATGGATTTTTACAAGCTAAAAATGGTATTGAGCTCTTTAAGTTTATCTATATATGTAACCCAAGATAGCGCGATAATGCAGAAGTGTAATTCAAACAATAAAATTCCATTTCAATGCATCCTAAATATGTACATCAATTACACTAATAAAATGTCGCAATAAACATTCGAGACTTAATGTTAACAAGAAACAAACAAATTAGAATTTACGCAAGAAGCTGTAATTGAAATTGCAACGGTTATACATTGATCGAGAGAATTCTAACAGAGGATCAAATTAGGCCAACCAGTCGTAAAGACTACTTATTATACATTGTTGGCAATAGCCGTTATGACAAACAAAATACTCATGTAAAAATAGTTTTATTTGCAGTAGACACTTTTATTCGTATATTTCAGTTTTATCTTTGACACCAACGCCTCCAGAAAGACCTTCAAGAACAAAGTAAAGAGATCGATGTTCTAGTTTCTTTTTTTTTTCAAAATAGTACTGATGATTCAAAGAATGCGCTCTGAAACTGATGTACAGCTAAAAGTAGTTGGTAATGATTTTTCTCGTGTTATAATTAGATCAGGATATAAATATATTGCCCCATGAGATGTTATTCGGTTTTACTCCGCGTGGGAGCGACCTTCAATTAGTGGAATTTTTGCTTGCTTTAAACTCTAGTCCAAGCTGGTATACGTCGGATTGTTTCGAATAGCACTGCTGCTGGAGATTGATAAGGCGCCAATGTACTCAATGATTGTAAATCCAATATTTATGGCCAATTGAAAAACTGGTCGACGTTAGCAGCGAACGAGATGTGCAAATATTAAACAACAGGAAAGGGCGATTAGTAGCTTCTGTTGAAAGAGTTTTCAATTTAAACATTCTTATCACATAGATGGATGTCAGTAGGTAAATTTGATAACAATGGAGAGCATCAAAATAATTTCCGTGATAACATTCTTTACACATCTGATAAATATGATTAGGAAGTGAAGAATAAATAGGCTGAGGCTTAAACACGTGTAAAACAAAAGAAATTCGAGTTCCTTAGCTGGAAATATAACAAGAAACATTAAAATATCATTAATTTGTTTTACTTCATTCGATGTTTAAACTGAATTTTTGTCGATATATTAACTGGTACATTTAGGCGAACTTCTATATGAAGATGAAACTTCACCTTAAGCAACCTAGATTCGGTATTCTACTTGGAATCACAGGCAGAACAAAAAAGGTGACACGCCAATATTTCATAATGAAATATTATAAAAATAATATTTACTCCATGATTGAGTTGAAATTAAGTTAATAGTGATGTAACACTAGTATGACTGATATAAAATGCATATTTCAAAACGTATTTCGTCTTTTCAGAAATGTTTACTTGCTTTAAAATAAAACAATCAATACCTGGCCTAAAAGCGAGAATGCGCGTTCTGTTGTAGTTCAAAAATAAGTATTATATAACTTAGCAACACTTTATAAAATATAATCTAAATTGATACCAATTTCAAAATAGCAAAATATCACATTTTATTTTAGCAGATTAGTTTTTATCAACAATAAAGATTGTGAACGTAATTAACACCCATTTAGCTTCAATTGTTATACAGCAAAGAATATAAAATAAAACGTAATCAAATTAAATTGCTATTATTCTCTTAACTAATTTTCTTAAATTTTTGGGCCAATAACAAAAACAAGGTATCTTCATAATTCATTGAAAACTAAAGACGCTATTTTAACGTAATAGAGTTGTAACCAAAGAAACACACAACTTCAAAACAATATTCATCATGCAAATCATTGTGTCCCGAAAGATTCTAGAAATGGTATGGATATCAAGGGAGTAAAATAATAAAGGACTGATCAAATATTCTAACGACGATGAGGAAGGGAAACGGGTTTCAGTCGGTGAATAAATAAATGAACAGTTCAAAGGAACGTTCCGGCGAGCTTTAATTGTAATTATTTAAATGACATCATCTTTATAAAAGTGCGTAGACATGACATGTGTGATCATGGGCAATTTATTGTTAGCTCAAGCCACGAATACAAGTTGCAACATCATCTACAAATTAATAATGGTCAATTGTAAGTTAATTTTAGAAAGAGGAACACATTCGAAGAGTCTGTTTATTTGTCCCATGCTCTATGCAAAGCAATCAAACATAATGTTCTCGGATATATGACATCATTAAAAGCACTTTCATACATTGTCGTATGGTTTTTTTCTTTCTTTTTCATATGGGTATCTTTAGGCCTTTTTTTTGGCTAGGGGAAATCCGTTTGAAGATTAACCGCGACAGGCGCAGAAGCCTGGGGGGATGTTCGCGACCCGATGAGAGTGTGGGTTCGCCAGATCGGGGGTGCATAGGTGAGGGTCAGAACCGGTGCCACGCCTATTGGCCCACTCCCCCAGTTAGGATACCCACTAAAACCCCTGGTGGTTTCTGTTGTTTTCTTTGTTTTTTTTTTTTTCCTGCGCGGGTCTTTGCGCCGCGCCTTAGAGGGCTACGGGTGTATCTTTACGTCTACCCTATTAATAGTCACATTCACATAAATGCGCATTCATACAAGTTAGCAATGGTGGAATCTATCAAATAGTATGTGTGTTTAAAGCCTTATAGATTCAGGTATTTAATTCTAGCATAGACTTTCACTATATTAGGTCCATCATTGAATTAACATTTAAACTTTCAAAAACTCATATCGATACATATAAACATCAAAATTTTTGTTTGTTTTGTCATCTTAGTCTACACATTTTGTAAATTACGATACACAGAAAAGTTCCCGCATTTTATTACGAGTGTACCTAATTAATGTAAAACTTCCATGTTGTAGGAGAGCTAAGATTGGCAATATACTTTTGAGAAAAATAAATAGCGATTTCTATCAACATTTCCGGATAGATTAAATCCTAATGCGTGTGAAATCTCAAGACAAGTAGCAAGAATAACTTCCATCAATAAACATGAACCTACGAAACGGGTCGAACATCCCAAGACGATCGTAAAAGTGGACAGGCGACGTTACACCTTAGATGTCTCTCGGCCGATTTTCACCATTCCACACCAACCAGTTGCTCACAGATTTACAGGTAGCTGATTACAAGAGATTCGTTTTAGGACGCATTTACAATAACAAAGACTTCCTAATAATGTTAATAAGTTTTGTCGTGCTGTTTTATCGACAATTTTTTCTACATTTACTGAATTAATTCGTTAATGTTTATAAGAATAACATTGATATCTTCAAAACGAATGCAATTATTACCCTAGCACAATTATTAACCAACTGTGAACTACGAGAAAAACGTAATACAGGAAATATCTTGAAAATCACAAGACTTTAAACAGTCCAAGTATAGCGATAGGAACAGATTCTATAGATCAAATATAAACATATTTGGTATGCAAATATAACCAAATATTTGCATATTTAATTTTCATATTTAAACGTAACAATACAACACATTCTAGCTCAAGTACCAGCTTACTGTCAACCGATTAAATAATACTCAAGAATATAGAACAAAGACGTTGATAATTACAAATATGTATGTCTGCTTCAACAATAAAATCTGTGTAAGTGCGAAACAAAGGCATGTATGATGATGATATTAGAAAAATATTCCGCAAAAATAAAAATGTATACAGCAGTTTTGTAGTTATGATATTTGCAAAAACTGCGCATATACGAGAGTAATTCAACAAACATATGTCTAAATACGGTTACTTATGTTATTGTATTTAACTACGCAGATGTTTATGCAGTTGGTATATAGTAGGGTGTAATATCTATTAATATTCCTGATACAATTCATAAATTATGTCGTGCAAATGGAATCGGCATTGTATTTCAGTAGTCACTATCTGTAAATTATATTTTCCTTGAGTTTTCATTGTTTTGTTTCAAGAAATGTATGGATCCGATCTGAATTAATGCGTCTTTTGTATACGATGAGTAATTCTTTTATTTTACCTACAATACAAAAACTGATCGGCTTTCCCGTTTCGAACACATAGAACCCTTTTCAAATTAAACATCATTTCGTTATATACTGTAATTTGTTCAGTCTATTTTTGTTAAAGGAGGCTGTTCAACCCGTATTTAAAGCAAAAAAGAAATCCACGGACGTCATACATTATTCAGTGCAAAGAGCTTGCCAAAAGGAAAGGTTTAAAGCATATTGTTTACTTAGTAAAACGGTAGCTTATTTTGGGTTTATTACTATATCCGTTGTTTAACAATATAAAATTTCGTGAGTCAGTGTCCTTTTACTTTAGATATCTTATGCAGGTAGATTGATAGACGGAAAAATGCAGTCATTGTCGCCAATGGTCATTTGCAACACCAGGGGAATTCTCAACGCGTTGCTGATCTCAAAGTAACTATAAACTCTTTCTTTCAAAATCGGAATATTATATCTCAAAAGTGGAACTTTAGCCTTAGATCCTAGTAAATCGCTGGACCCTTGCCCGCGAACATTCCAGAGAACTTCAAGAAAATGTACATGTGTAACACGAAATAACGGCATCCCATTTTGTTCTCACAGGCGATCTGTCGTACCTACTTCGTTGTCCTACACCGCTCGAACAGAGATATATATAGGTTTCACAAAAAAAATGTATTTAAATATGCATCGTCATTCACTCCAATGGGGACGACGACCAACGTGTTGGGAGCTGACATTGCGATCAGGTTAAGCGCCAAGAAATTTAATATTCCATACGGTATACCGTCCTGGCTTTTCAGTAGCTCGATTACTCAAACGCTAACCATCATTATTTAAAATTGCCTAATTTAATTTTAAATCAGACTATTGTTTGCTACCATTGCTATGTAGTGACAGGAGATTTCCTAAATTTACCAACTGAATATAATCTTTTGCTGTCTGGTAAATTCAAAGATCTTAAAGATATTTTAAAGACGGTTAATCCGAATTCATCAACCCGAATATGGTTATAATCCATTTGAATTCTATTGCAAACTAATCAAAACTCAATAATTAAAAAAGAGTTTACAATGATTTTCAACTGAAAGTTTTAATCCATAAATGAATAGAGAGCTTTAATACCCAATACCAGCATGCAAAATTGTCTATTACAATACCTAACCGATCCTTAATGTAGCCATGTCTTATCTGAATAAGGTATGAAATCTATTAATAAACATTTTGTTTCAAGTCAGCACAAAAGGATGTATTTGTGAATACTTTATAAAAAAAGGGTTATACAACTAGATACAAAATATTGAAATGACAATAATAGATGTTAAGTATTTGCATATTCTTATTGTTCTCGGCTTTACAAGATCTCTGAATTTTATAAGTAAAGCTTTGGAATCTATTTATATAAATAAAGTTTTTAAAAATATTAATTTTCACAACTTAAGGAGCCTTTTGTATATATTTTACTTACTACTCTTCAACTTTTGATCATAAAATAATGTAATGTTTGTAGCGGCCGAGCTGTGCATAAGAAGCTTAGAGACACTACATTCAATAAAATATATTGGTCCTTTTTGTAAAAATGAATATGGAAGTAACCGTATGAACAATATTTACCTAAATATACAGATAAAATTACAAAATTAATTAAATAACATGATAACAGAACCGGTATCATTCTCTAATCCTTGACCCGATCGTTACAATCGTACAAGCTTCCTGAATTAATAAAATATAGCAGACGGTAATAAGAATAAAGAATAATAATCTGCGAATAAACAACATCGATGTAAAATTGTAAACACGTACTGACGTAGGGCTTCTTATCGAAGAGATAAATTTGTTGTACAAATAAGTAAAAAATACATTGCAGCGGTCACATACCTACATCCAGTAATCTGACCTCCGGCGCTTGACCTTACAGTGATGTCATATTGATATTGTAACCTACGGACGGATTCCTTGTTATCGGCAATTAGCTTATTTACGTTAACACAGTCACTGACATTTTCAGTTTTCCACTAATAAGAAATTATCATATGTTATGTATTAATAAATATAATGGAAATTACTGACTGCGATCTTAAAAGATACCCCCAAAAAGTGAAAACTATTAAAACGGAACAGGCATGACCGTTTTTAGAATTTTTGTCTACGTTGTGGCCTGAAAGTTAATGGATTTCAACAATTTTTTATGAACCTTATCTTAAAATATCATTTCGGGTTTAGAATACAAAGTCCGTCCAAATCAAGCGCGAAAGAAATTTAACTAAGTAATTAATAGAAATGTAGAAAAAAGATAATCAAATATGTCTCGAAAAGAGTAACTTAGGATCGTAGCATGAGCAGAAAGATCCTGGGTAGAGACTCTGACTAAAGCCCATAGCGGTAGACAGAGGCCTACTTATTGATAAACACCATCACCACGAGCTGACGGTAAATGACTTATTATGTGGCTTATATCTAGAATAAGGGATGCCCAAACCCAACATTGGGCGTTTATAAGGTGATAGATATTATTATTAAATATATAGTTTATTATGTTTGTACCTTACAACCAAAAGTGCAGACAAAATAAAGACACACTTTATACTATTTGTATTTAATTTTAATACAAAAAACTATCATAAAAAAATTCTTGTTAGTTTCAACAGAAAAGTCATGCCTGCATAATTCTTATGACATCATGTGTAATTAATTGTATACCGAAATAATATATAAACAAGTGTTTAAAATATGGATGAACGTAATTATGGTACACAAAAACTTCAAACAAAGATTCAAACAATAGTAATCTTTTAATTACATGATGTTACGTAGAAAAACGTTTTTCACAAGACCTTGGATAAAATACAAAGTTTCCTTACAAAAATATTATTTTTCGTTATTGTAATGGTATTTGCACAAAATATATTTTTAAATATATTTTCGCTAGTTTAATTAAGCAATCATTTGCTATAAATAAACACAGCAGGAAGATTATGATTGAAATGACATATAAGTCTTTAATTACGTCCTTTAAATACGGGCTATTTATAATGTCCAAAGATGTGTATTTATTACATAAAGAAATTAAATGTGACTTTATCACTTATATCTTGTTGAAAACAAACAAACCTGTGTAAATGTAAAATAAATATACCAAAACTCGTGTAAATTGCGTGTTGAATATTCATATTTCACTTGAAATAGTAGGTTGAATCACGCTTATCATTAATTAATATGCAAACTACTGTCATGAAATAAATTTGCTTAGGTTTTGAAGTATATTTGCCTCCATATAGATAAGAGGTAAGCTGTGCAATTTTCGCTGTATGAAGACTGTAATAAAAATGTGTTTTTGTGTAATCGTGCTCTGAGGAAAAAACATGTTTACCATACAATATTAGCAATATGGTTAACGTCTATCTACGATACCTGTGTAGATAAACTTGTATATAATCAATCGATTATAATATACAATCTCTGTAGATTTCCACGTTCATATCTTTTAGACTAAGATTACTACTGTATTTTTCCTTTGGCAAAACGTAGTTATATAATTCAGCATTGAGATAAAAAATATCTAAACATCAAAACGGTAATATTACAACAAGGTTAATGTCGTAAACTTCGATTTCTAATACTATGATTGCTAGATAGGATCTATGATTCGATTTCTCGATGTACTTGTAAACGTAATAATTTGATTTCCTAGTTAGATCAATAATATTTATTAAGATAAGATCTTTCTTTGAAATACCAAATTGTAGAGCTTTCCACGCGACTCCGTCCGTATCAACTTGGATTTCGTATCCAGCGGAAACTATAAATTTTCCGAGATATTACTAGATATTCTATAATTCACGTCATTACCAATAGTAGAATACTACAAATATGAAATTGGATAGGATTGTGACGTGAAGACAATGAATTTCAGATTCATATGTAGTATTGATTACTTAAAAGTATGCTTTAAGTATATAATATAATGTTTGCAAAATAAGTTTACAGGTACTACTTTAAAGAGGATCTGACTAACAGTCTTGACCTACAGCATAAAAAAGAAGTTATAGTAAAAGTTGGAATCTTCACATATAACTTGTGTTACTATTGGAATCAGGCAAATGGATTTCTTTCAGTACATCATTGATCAAAAAATGTATGTATGTAACTGAGACAAATCGAATACTATATTTTATCGATTCTTGCAGTCAGCTTCAATGCTCAATCTAAAATTCAGTGCAAAGATAAGTCCTTGTGTAATATGTAGGATGGAGTCAAATCTTTAAATTATTTTATTACGTATCTGTGACCTACTAACATTTTCGCCAATACGTAAATATATAATAGTAAAATTAGTAATAATGCCGTCTATAGCTATTAATTAGGGTACAGAACGGGTACATCCTGGTTTTTTTATAGCAGGAGTTCAGCAGACAGGCAGACGGCCCACTTGGTGGAAAGCGGTTACCATCGCCCATGGACACTTGCAAGATCAAAGGTGCTGCAAAGGCGCTACTGCTCTCTCAGGGAGACTGGAACTGGTCACTAATGCCGAAACACAAGTCAAGATTTTATGGCGAGATACTCTAGACCAGGGGTGGTACGTACCCATCCAGTCGGGCAAATGCCCTACCACCTGGTCTCGAAAGTATCAGGAATCCCGTTTCCCTGTTCTTTCGGAAATTGACATCGGCAACTTAAAAGTATTTTTTAATTGCACCTTAAGATTTATTTGAAGCTTTTTGGTGGTAGTTTAAAAACCAACGAGCGATGGATGGATGCCGGTGAAGGGAGAGGAGTAAAATACCGGTTCTGTCAACGAAAAACACCAAGATCTCGGTTTTCAAAATCCTATACCGATTTCGATATACATTTTGAAATTTCGGTGTCAATCTCAGTTGGATCCCATTAAAATATTTTATATTTTACTATCCACTTTCGATTCACAGGTTTTGACAAGTTTAACAAACCAAACATTGAATCGTGTCGTTCGAGTCTCAGCAGATTTAACACTAGAGACGTGACGGCTCCATTACAGGAAATGATAGAGAAAACGCTATCATTTCCTGGTTTCGTGATATGATTATGATCTGGCGAGTGCTTTCGGAGTCAGTTGGAAGCAATTTATCCCGACACGTTTATTTTGCTCTTTTGATGACACGCGACCGGATCGTGTGGTATTCCGGGCATCCTATCGCTATTATCCCCCTGTGCGCGTACAATAATCGCTTAGCCAATCAAGGATATATTATGTCAACATTCTATCTAACAGTGCATGTGCCTAGTTTTTCTTTCGTGGCTATTTTAAAGCAGGTAGCAATTTCTTCAGGGCTCAGGGTAAACTAGTACATTAACCGCAGCACTCGGGGTCATAACTATAATAGCCATTTCCTTAAATATTGACAATTAATTTTCTCATTTTGCATAACCACAAACGTCATTATTTCGAGCCAGTCAACAATAAATTAAATCAGGTTATAAAATTACATTAAAATATAATTAATGCAACCGAAAATACAATATTTCCATTAAGAGTTGATCTGGGGCGACGACACCGCTAAGCGGCAAAGCCTTCTCTAAATGAAGAAGAAAATTCTGTGTCAACTTGCCTAGTTTACTAAAATGCGATGGCGCCGGGTGCCGGAACCTTTCTTTAAATACACTGGTCTGAGTGGCTAGGGGGTAGGTCCTAGAGTGGTCCAATGTATATTACACATAACAAGCTTAATTTGTTAAGCGTGGAAAGTCAAAGTCAAAGTAATTTATTTTGTGTATACAGGTTTGAATATGATGTCCATAATGAT
Source organism: Dendrolimus punctatus (assembly GCA_012273795.1). Classification (NCBI taxonomy): domain Eukaryota; kingdom Metazoa; phylum Arthropoda; class Insecta; order Lepidoptera; family Lasiocampidae; genus Dendrolimus; species Dendrolimus punctatus. Next base: position 20,928,997 of record CM022528.1, on the reverse strand, counting down.
AACAAATAGGTATCACTGTATGCCACATATGTAGCTTACAAAATAATATAATTTAAAACTAATAAACAATTAAATTAACATTAATATACAATTTATTTTATCTCAAATTTATAGTAATAATGCTGAATAATAATTATGATTCCTCATGTCACCAAATCAGACTCCTGCATTAGTATTTGGGTCAGAAAGAACTCATGTATTGTGTAATATGCTTTTTTTATTAGTAACTGTCTTAATTTTATTTAAAGCTTTTGATGTATATAAATAGATATTTGTTTCTCTATGCTCATTCATGTGGCATTAATAGCAATCAGTATGACAAGTATAATTAGTAACACCTACCCAATAACATTAACATGAAAAGAATCAATCGAAAAATTCTCTACCAGTATCGAAGAGATTTATATTTGAACAGATGTCCGAAACCGGGTCAGTAGTGCGTGAGCTATGGCTGTTACACATCAATACGGTGGTACGCGTAAACACAACATCTACGGTGACGTAACGTAAGCGGGAGATCTTACGAAAGCCTATGAGAATCTGAGTACCCCAGAATCAAAAATAATTTATAGCGACTTGCAGGTGTGCATTCAACGTGGTCCGTGAGATGGTGGTTTCAAGGTGGACCGGTTTAAACACTGGGCGCGCGAGGCCCACTTGATACTCGGAACTCTATTTTATACCTAAGTTATCATTATCATGTAAAACCTGTATTAGTAGCAATGAACAAATATCTAGCCCCAAAGTGGAATGAGTATGTCGAGTTAATCCAACTACATACTTATATTTGAATATAAATACTTATCAGGATTGTTACGTAAAATACATGCACTGCAGTCAATTGCAACAGGTGAGATACGTGTTTTTTTTACAAAAATCCGGGTGCGGATTGCAAAATTGTTTCGTGACAATTTGTAGTTACTACCAGCTCTTCGCGATATGAATCGTTTTGTTTTGTTTGGTTGGACATAATCGCTACCAACTTGCACAAACTGAAACTGTTAATTGTAAATGACTTAATCGTTGTCACACACAATACACAATTATCCAACTATATATGTATTGTCGAAACCGAAATCTGTAGCATATGAAATGAAGCTAGACTGACTTTAATAGAGTAATTTACTCAATATTGTTAATTATCTGACCGGCTTTATATGGACTGTAGAGGGTGTGTACACGAGCGTATTAGTGGGCTGATAAAAATACTACGATACGATGGTTGTGAGCATTAGGGCTGGATTGGGGTCAATCGCTTGAAGCCATCTGCGTCGGCTAATTATAGACGATGTGAGACGAGACCAGTGGCGCACCACGATGAGTTTCAATTACTATCAGTATCACAAACCCATTTAATTGATCCGAATAACTGCAACGCTGGTTTTGCATAACTCAAGAATGACAAGATTTAGTTTTTGTATTTCAATGCTACTCATCCAAAATGTTTATTACTTAACAACTATTCAAATGTACATCATTTGCCTTTTTTTATTTAAACTTGTTAATTTATTTTATGTATTAAATATTTTATAGTAAAAGCAGTTCATCAACTTTGGATTGTTTTGGTGTCATGCCAAAAGAAAGGTTCGCACTGAAAATCAGCGTTGTGTCGGATATAATAATGTGTAAGAAATGTAATTACGTCGGATTCCTTAAAGTCTTTCATTCTTTCTTTCTTTTACGGACTTTAACATGTCAGGCAGCAGATAAAACAATTAACACTACATTTTGAAAACATCTTTTACCGAAGTAGCTGCAGCAGCAAAACTAATCAATTGCATAAATAAAATAGTTAATTACGTAGCCATCTGTTGAACGAATTAAAAAAATATGTTAACAATGTGGGGTTACAATGAATCTCGTGTTAAGACGACTTAACATTAAGAAAGCGAAATATTTTCAAATTGCAAAAAGGTGTTCTTGTTTCATAATTCTTGAAACTCTTTGGCAAGATGCGGCAATCTTAAAGATAAATAGAAGCTTTGTTCATGAGATACCTTGGACAAAGAAAATTCAAGCTACTATTACGGACGTTACAAATTAATTCTTCACAATAGTCTTAATATGTTCATTATCATCTAAATTGGTCTGTTGTCAACACAGACTCTTAATTTATCACAAAGAGGTTCAAGCGCCAAACATTATAAGAGATACATTCTTGGGCGCTTAAATCTCTGTCCCGGATGTATCCCGATTAAACTTTGAAGTTTCAATGGATCTTAACGAAAATATTCAGGATTAAAACAAGCAAGAATTTTAAAATTAATTTATACGTATACCTATGTATCATTGTGATATTTTACAAGGTTCAGAGGATTATCAAGTCTAAGTCCTGCGAAAACGAAATGGCGGCCCGAACAAGTACCAAATAAAAATAACGGCCATCCCGGAAAGTAAAGTCTTACAGAACGCCTTTCCCGGCCATTTAAATGGAGGAAATCATTAGTGAGTAAAAGAGCGCAATCCTCAGAACTAATAACAGTGTTATGAGATCGTATTGCTGATATTATAAACTCAAGAAAAGCTACAGGAGGCGACTGTGTATTTACGCAACTCTACGCGTAACTGTAACGTAATCAGTAGATACAAATATAGCTAGATATCTAAATGCAAAAGAGCTGAAAACATTTTTTTGCATTATGTAAAGATCCTATTGTGACTCATGCTTATATACTATTATATAATATAAAATATAAAAACATCTAATACTATAATAATATTAGATAGAGTAGACAAATTTGTAACAATCATATTATTATTTATAACGATGCAAAAACAAGTAACACGATGGCTAGCAACGCGGTCGTGATCTAATTCAAAGCGATAATGTCAAAATTTGTTCGACGAGAACCACACGCATCGTGTTGCGAACGTTTATCAGTACTTTACATTGGACCGTTATCAATGCTATTCAATATCGGTCAATGCATCTAATGGACGACCGATATTCATTGAATGTAATTTTAATTCAAGGCGACATACTTTATCCTGATTATTTGCGAATCGACATAAATCACATCGATATCTATCCTAATACTGACCACATATAATCAAAGAAGACGAAGTAATTATTAACGGATTTATTTCAGTGCTTGCGTTTTTCAAAGCAAGATCATTAATTTAGATATTACTAGACTTTACAGCTACACCACGAGTCAAACCCTAGCCAGCAATTTTATTTTATGTAAATAAAAACTTATTTCAGTTTTTACGTATATAATAACAAAGAAACTAAGTCGATATAGCCTGACAACTGCAAAACATTGAAGTGATTAGAAGCCAACCTGATTTGAAGTAATAAAGCGAATGACATGTTGCTTATGACAAAGTATGTATGTTTGTTAGTGTATTGTGAAAACGCGATTGCAGCACCATCGATTTTGCTAATCCGTCTATTCCATGGAAACGACGTCACTTATCGGGGAAAAAATATTTTAAGTTACGACCCGGGTTGTAAGCTAGCTCTGTGTCGAGTATCATTTCAATCCGTTCAATAGTTCTCATGAGATGATTTAACAGACAGGCAGACCAAATTATATTTTCAGAATAGTCCGAATTATCCCTCCTGATTTTTTTCACATTTTTAAACGCGATATACAAACCGAAGTATTTATAGATATATTAGATATTACAGTTGGAAAAAGTCTGGTAAATAGCAATTAGTACAGTAGTCATTCCAAGTATTTATAAAGTAAGAGAAGAACTTATCTCAACACCAACATACTAGTGTGGCCGCATGTATTTTTTATTGTGTAGTGGCAGTTACTATTAAATGTTTTGAGGCCAGTTCAAGAGCCGTTTATTAGATGTTCTTGGAATCTTTGAAATGAGAACATGCGGAACCTTCACGGCCGACTGACACGGCATCGACTTGAAAAGCCCCAGGTGCCAAAGATTTCTGATCTTAGCTTTAAACAAGCACTAATGATGCGCGCCTGTAATATATTTATATTAGGCGGTAGGAAAAACACGATAGCTGAACGAGGACAGTTATCTACACAAAATGTCTTGGATTTAAGTGACATGATAAAAACTTAACGTTATTCAAGAATTGATTTATAAAGAATTGGCAATAACATTATGAAGACAATTAAACCCTGATAAAGACAAAATACCAAATGAAATCCATTTCCTTTATAGTATTCTCTCAGTTATAATAACAATCAACAAGAGCACAAAGAAAGATTTAGCCTAATCGATCACGTAAGCACCGTATGACGTATTAGACACGCTGAATTGATTTCTACGTATGGTTTTCAATCACGCGATGACCTTACAAGGTCTTTGGTAAGAATTGTTTGAATGTTTCGAATTGTTAACAACGTATAGATTTTGATACCTTTTCACAAATATATGAATGAATGCCTTTTACTCACCATAGCTTGCTCGATCTTGTTGTCGATGGCCACCGCGCTTGTGCCCGATGCGCTGTAACAAAGAGAAATTTGTGTAATTAGCTACAGTTGATGGAAAGTGTGCTTGTACTAATAAAAGTTCAAATATGAAAGGAGAATTTTTGACATTTAGACGGATGTTCTTAATAACACACCGTTATGCTAATAGATACAGTTACCAATTTGGAACACAAGCCGGTGTATGTGAAATTATACTTGAAGAATAAATTACAGTTGACAATTTTATAATAAATAATAATATTGTATTGCAGGCGATGAGCATGGAGGAACAATCAAAAAACATATTGCTGAAGGTTAATCAGTTGTCGCGTGAAATTCTTCGCAATTGTGAAACATGGAGATATTATTGGTTATAAGTATTGACAAATTAATAAACATGTAGGTAGGTATACGGTTTTTGTTAACTTGGATGGGTCGTAATAAATAATATATACATTTTTCGAAGTAATTGATACCTCCGATGAAACATTTTCGATTCTTAATGCACGTTGCCTTTGTCTATATAAGAATTAAATAGCTATTTTTATTTTCTTTGCATAAACTGGGAGGTAATTTTCTTATCACAATGCAAGAATGCGACTACAAAATGTTTTATGGGGCGTTTTACTTACACGATTAAACGAACATTTACGCATTAATCAGGTAGTACTGACAATAGTGACGCCAAAATAATTTGTTACCTTAAAATTTAAGACTTTTTGTATATATCGGCAGTATAGGATAATAAAAATTGAAGCAATAACAGTATAATATTGTTTAAATAGTTTATAATAATTATAGGTTGAACTATTAGGTCCATATTGAAAATTACAGGCACACGAATGGTTTCTGTACACACTAATTTAAAATCTTCAAATCTCGAAATTTAACGTTACCAGTCAGAAATCCATACCGTCGTCTCAATTGTAGCTAACTGTATTCTTAAAATCATACTTAAAGCATTTGAGTGATTTCATGTCATATGTCTGGTATAAGTAGTTGCGTTAGATGCGAATCCAGTAAGAATATGGAATATGTTAAAGTAGTTAGCAATGTGTAATTCAATGAATAACGACAAAGCTGCTAAGTAGAGAGCTTGAAGCTAAGTTCACTCACAATTACCGGATTTACCCATATGATTTAATCGTGTTGGTGTAATCGCTAAGTAGCCAATATGTGGCACGATGCGTCTTACGATTGCGTACTTGACTTTCTCCAACCCAACCAACATCGACATAGAGACGAATTCCGTGTCGCGTCAATGAGGTGAATAACACAACACTAAAGTTGAAGCTATTGGAGCGTTGAGGACCGCGCTGTAGATCGATTTCTACCGGTCCATGTTCAATCCTAGGATATCAAACAACGGCCATGGACCACATAGCTGTAGGCGCGCAACAACGGATAACTCCTAACTATGTATATGTAACACATGAATTGTATGAAATATTTTGCAATTATCTAAAATGAACACATTGGCAAACACTCGAAAGCCATGACAAAATGTAATGTAGCTTTCTCTAAGCGAAACTGGATATAGTCAAGTTTTGGTCTTCTGCGTAAGTGATTATGTAAAATTCAAAGTTGACAAAATTACAAGTTAGTTATAACACGTGTAATAAAAAGGTGAAACATAAGCACGCACCCCGCTATTGGCGAACCAGAGAAAGTACGTTGAGATTTTATGCGACATCAACCATAACCAACTAACATTGATGATTTAAAATACAAACAGAGCTCGTCAAATTTATTTAAATAAAAGACCTATCGAATTGGTAACGCTACTGCTATTTTAATATTAGGTATACTTTCACAACTCATGGTGAAAGAGTATTTGCCAAAAATAACACTGGCCGACAGTTTTCGTACATGTCAGTCAACGAAACGGAACCTGGCAACAAGGCGATATTTGACACATTGGTTTCAAAATAGTCATTGAATTAAAATAGCATAAATTAAGAAACGTCTATATAAAACAGTGACTCTCAAATTGAAAATACACTTTAACATTTCACAAATGAAGATAAAGCCATATACTGAAATGCACCCGCATAGAACATAAACGTGAATGCGTTATGAAATATGTTAAGTAAAGACAAACAAAGAGATTATGTTTTGTCACTGAACACGTGTGTTTGTGTAGATGACACTTAACCTCTAAACAAGCATCCTTTTGAAAACTATAAGGAGATTTCAAAGTTCCTCTTATTGGCTACAGCTAGGTTAAAATCCTTTATGCTTATTATTGGATATGAAAAATATTTAGCCTCATATTAATCATTTCATAAAGTCCGCTGAATTATGCCGGTAGCACGAGCTCATTAAAACTAATACCTGTATAACTTTTTATCCAGTTATGAAACATCGTATGATTTATATAAAAAATATAAGAAAAAAATTAAGTAAGAAGGTAATTTTATGGACTCATTGGAAGCCCGATATTTTCTTAAAAAATATATTACAAATTATAAAATGATGGTTAGCCATTCACCTTTACTATTATCAAAACCATTTACGTAAACAACAAAGAATGACTTTCATTAATACAATAATCGAGATAAATACATGTCAATAATCACGTACATATATATGTCTGAAATAAAATTCTTAATTGTATCGTAAACTTAGCAGTGATAATACTAATCGAATTTCGTACAAAATCTATATCCGCTATTGTGAGTCATACGATTGTCTACGATTGCTTTGTTTCAGCGAAAAACAATATGCAACGTAGAAAACAAAGGTCGCTTAAGAAATTATGCGAGGTGCATGGAAAGGGGACGGGCGGGTTTCTTAGGAGCCTTCGGTCTGGTAACCTATACGCATAATTACAATGTGTTGAAGTAGTTTATTTTATTAGAAAACCATGTGTGATTGTCATTTTCTACTAAAACTTGGCTGAAAATAGAATTTGGCCATATTTTGGCGTATTTGACATTGACATAACCTTCCTTAGAATAATCTTAAGAGTTTTTGGCCAGTATTTAATAGTGATGTTTTACTGTGCAATTTTATGTTGAAAAATGTTTAATTCTATCTATAAGTGAATAACGTAAGCAATAGTACGATATTTAGTATTTTTAACGAACAGTTATTTTATTCGACACAATGTCAGGTAAAGGAACTAAGTCAATGCAGCTATGCCTGACGTGTAACACTTGACAGTGACACAGTAGACGATTAGGTGTTTTGCATTGCCATTAAAAAAAATATAAATATAACAGATATCGATAACGAATAAATAATCGATTAACCAACTAACAGATTAAAAAAGTGTTAAGCAACAGTATATTACGCAGTCATAGAAGTAATTTGGCGCGTAATATATTTTAGAGTCTTATTGAAATAATACTTTATAGAATCAGATAGCAGTGCTTATAAATTTAATTAAATGGTAAGCGAGTATGGATTCTTAAAATATTCAACATTATTTTACTCCGGTTACAGAGGTTCTTAGAATATGGTACTGCTTAAAAAGATAATAAATTAAGATTTAATTATTAAATTTTAGTAGTTATAGGTTTTGTCTCTGTAGACGTTCAGGCCGAAAACCAGTCGCCTTTAATTTGTTGTCAAGGAAACAAATACTATTTTAGTCATAAATTCGATCACACCAATTAGCTTAGCACCGAAGAATATTAGGAATGTCAATTCCAGTATCTTAACGTTAGCGCACATGATTAATTCCATTGTTCCAGTATAAACTCATCATAATGTTATATATGTAACATAAATTTGTGCACAACCGTTTCTGACATTCCGTTTAAATTTCAAAATGAAAACTTATGAAAATGACATTTTTAGATTGACGGTTGTGGGTGAGCGGGCAAGTTTTTGCCGGTCAGTACAAAGTTGAAAGCTCCGGATTCGATTACTACATGGTTTATTTGTGGATCGATTGAGTTGGTTCCAAAATTATATATTATAATAATAAAGCGTGAGTTGAACCGTTTTAGTACCAAAACGCAAAAAACGGTTGACCTATGGCACTCTCCTAATCATGGCTTAGCTATTATTCTACGTAAAGGCGTCTATAGCGTTCTGTTAAGTTCACTGTTTACTATAGCTTCATTAATTCTTTGAAAAGTAATGGTCTACATGCTATTTATTTCAAAACAGGTCCTGTCGCCTCTTCACCTTAAACAGCGATAACATGCTGAGAAGCAGTGTACATATAATAAATTTAAATTTTGACTTGTATGACCTTCAACCTTCTTGTATGTTCTTCTTAGTGGAACTTATTTTTAATGAAATCTTTTGTATTGAACTCAATTGGTATCAGCTGACTGAGTGTTACTAATTTATTTTTATCTGAATTAAGGATGTATGTATTATTCTGGTGTACATTAGCAACATGATCAGTCTGACTCAGCGTGATCGTATAATATTATCGTGCAGCGAGTGTTGTGCGCACGCGCAAGGTCATCGAAGGGAAATCGTCGAGTGTAATGTCGACATGATTGGCGCTAGGCGACACTGGCGTGGTAGCGTTGCATCTCGCAGGATTGTTTTCTAATACAATTCTTTAACACTAGATGAAAAATAAAACGTATTGTTGCTTCTGTCAGTACACCTTACTTGACCATTTGAATAAATAACAAGATTCTGTGACATCTCCTGAAAAGAACTGATTGACATGATTGTTGAACTAATTTGTCATCACTTTGAAGACAATCTAGCAGTCAAGTTAATATAAATAAAATTCGTCCTAAGAGGTTTGTTATATAATGTTATAATTGTATGACACTGGGGAATAGTAGGGGCAGTTCATGATTGTCACGCGAGACCGTCACGCAATAGTGCTTTCCCCAGGATTTCACAAAACGCTGTGGCTTTGTGAATGACTTATTTAGCGTCCTGACCACAGCTAACATAACATAGAATTTTTAAAGCAACATTTTAAGAAATAACACTTCCAAACCATAATTCCCACTACAGTACATTTTTAATGGTAGAGACAACATTGACAGTTGTAAATGTCAAATCTGCGTCAAAATGCAAATATTATTTTTAAGTTTGATATTTACAAAGCATCAAATAAGTCTCTGCAATTAAAAAATTAGCTATAATATTTATGTAAATTATTGGTATTTATCAGTATAATTTTCGACTAATAAGGAAGGTGCGATATAACATCGATTATAAAAATGAAATGAATGTCAAGAAGTGTGTAATGTAGATTGCATCTGAGGGTAACCTAGACCTTTAAAATCATCTAGTGTTTAATGCAGCGGATCAATACAGTAGTCAGGCGATAGAGACAACTGAGCTTAATAGGCGGCGCTGACGTTAGTTGTAACCGTTTGTCTAGCTGCAATTATTATCAACGTTGCCGAGAAACCTTCACCGACTTTCCGGATCACCAATTAGCCGACTACTGTGAGAACCTTCACATCATCTTCCCATTGCGCCGAAAAAAGTAGCGAATCACAGGTCTGCAATGCGCCAGCCTATCGACATATTGCGGAGTTGATACGTGATAAAATAATAACGGTACTCACACCGGGTAGAAGTAGTCTATGTACTTGACCACCACCTCCCTGAGTAGATCTTGCTTGTTCATGATGGACGTGTAGCTTCCACTTATTAATTTTGTTTGCATGGTTTCCACTTCCCCTACCGGTCGAATGGCGCGGGGCTTTCGAGTCCCCGTAGTTGGATTTAATGGAGCCGTTTTTGTTACTTCGTGTTCGGTGACCGTTGTGCGTGTTTTAGGCAATGTAAAAGTAAAAAAAAAACGGTTGAAAAGTCACACGGGCAACCAAACCGACGCGTTGCGGCAAACTGGGACCAGGCCGGTCGCAGTCAGCCGGGGCGGGGCGCAGGAGGGGATCGGACCAAGTGGCGCGCGCACGACTCTACCCACTACGAGCTACGATGCTGGCGCCTCCAAAAATCCAAGCATCAAGGCAACGCTTTTGCGACACACCCGTTGTGTACTTAAAAAACACGAATCAAATTAAACTATGGTGGCGGCGCTGAGATCGAATCTGTCGTTTTAATGTTCGTTGTCTGTATATTATATTAATCAATATATCGCGTAGGTTCAAGGTTGGGCGGATATGGGTCTTACTTTTATTATTTCTTGCTAGCACATAAATAAGTAACATAAGAATATTTTGCTAATAGGTATTTGTTTTTCTAAACTAGATACTGTTTTTTTCATTGCTTCACATAATTGATCAAAAGGTTTTCTGGAATACTGTAATGTAAATTGAACGCACATACAAAAACATTTGTTAAAGTTAACAATTACAGCTGACATCAATGAGTTTACTGGATCAAAACGGCTTTTCTCGACATGCTGTGAAGAACCTGCGAAATGGCTGCCTAGACTAGTAGCATCATATTACATTAGATGCTTCCGTGTATTGTTCACTAGGGTTCAAGTTTCATACAATAAAATGACTAGGAAGCGATAGAGTAAATATTTTGCTACGTAAACTGGTATAATAGTTTAAACTCTAAATACTAGTAAAACAAGAATATGAACACGTTTGATATAATTGATATCCTAAGTTATTTAACCGCGCTACAACATGGGACTCTTCAAACAAGGCGTAAACAGATATTTAAAGACTCATCGGAGTAGACAATGAATCATCTTCCTTGGTGTTACAGATGTCCATGGGAGTTGATAACCACTTGCCATCAAGTGGACGCATTTGCCAGTTTGCATAAAAGCAAACATAAAAAAACCACATTACTATAACACCTTTATACCACTATAACACATTAAACACCAATTAAAAGAAAACGAGTTAATGATGCTATTCATTCTATACTTACGATTTCTGAAATAACAGCGTCAACTTATATAATTAATAAAGTGATCGATAAAGTGACAACTGAACTCAAAGCGATGAACCACAAAATCGGCCAAGTCCGCGACAGTCCACGCTCATTGGTTCAGTAGAAGTGAGAAAAATAAATTCTTCTATGTCAAGCAAGCATGTCGCAACTCAAATAATAGTCTAAGAAAAATCTTTTAGATTTTTAGTTACCTTTCTAAACGATCAACCACATGAAGTACACTGAAATATAGTTTATAAATGTATGTAAAGCTACCGACCGCTAATATTAATTGCGATTGCATTGCACCACTATCAAGAGGTATATAGAATACCTATGAAGTTTCATCCAGTAAACTCAGTAGTATTCATAAAAATTGCTGTGAAATACATAGACTGACGAATGGAAATTACGATTTTAAATATCAGGTGTCAATTTTGTCAAAATGGCTTATAACCCTTGAAAACTAGTCAACTACTTTGTGTATGAAGGATAATAATAATATAATTATTATATTATAATCATATTAAGTCATAATAATGACTCTCCATTCCAAACCATAGAACAACTTGCAAACGGATAGAGCCTGTTGCGTATTCCTTTTATCTGCAACTTTTATGTATATTTTTAATTACTTTGAAGTTGCCATGTCAAAAAATTAGATTTTCTCTGTCTGCCACATACTCGTAGCGAAAGATCACATTGTATTTCACCATTTCTCCATTAAATACATTAATTATCCAAAAGCCTATCATTCGTTGGGTTATCTCTGTCAGAGCCGTTACATTATTACAAATCGTAACTACTACGATGATTTGATTGTTCAAAATCTAAAGTTGTTCCAGTCTTTAAAGTAACATAGAAACGTACACAGCACGTAAATTTTGCAACATTCATACGTATTTAACCAAACTCATTACAAAACTCATAAATTATGAAACGATTACACCAAGTGCGTTTAGAGATATACTCTTGTATTTTCGCAATAGTCTTTTTTCTTATATGCGTGATACGGATGAATTTTTCGGTTTATGTGGTAATTAATGTGTAATGCAACGAGTGCTAGCGATATAATTGAAGGATGTTGATAACAATAGTACGAGTTATTAGCTCAACGAGGCGAATTAAGTTTGTCTATTTATTCATAAAAACACCACATGAATACGATAGCATTAACCTTGACGCTTTTATATTAATTATCATTTCAATTAACTACAAAAACACACACAGAGCGTAGATATGAATATGGATATGGTGTATGTCCATAACGAGTATCACGTAACGAATAATATCATTAAATGCATCGCAGCGTAGCAGTACCTACTGGTTCAAAAGAGTACATTTTTATGACCCGTTAAATAGGACGGAAATAAGAAGAGATTCAGAAATGGGGATGTTAAGAAATATAAAAGATATGGTGATCCAACAGGATCTTCAATTGTTCTAAGATATAACTGAAGAAATTGATATTTCACTATGCAACCTGCTACTCTTATACTCTGATGGAAGAAGTGCAATGTACAAATGGAATATACAAGTTGTAAGCAGCAACTAGAACCACTAGATTTGTACATAGGAGCAGAGTAGTACGAAAAGAAAGGTACCTATAAAATTTTGAAAAAAATAAGATTAATAATAATCGTAGAATAGTTTTTGAGTTTTGGGAACTTTCGTTTCAGTGCCTTAGGACACTAAGACTTAAATGAAAAACACTAGATGCTCATCGGTACTACGAAATCCCTCTCTACTATCCGTGGATTAGCACAGATCGCTTTGTTTTGAAAGTTAATTTAACATCTATAATATTATAAAATTCTAAAGATGCCATGTTTATGCATTGAAACTATAAAAAACATCTGGAATAGACTATATTAACGACGGAGAACACGACAATTTTTTTAGATTTCTTGTTGGTTCGGGAATTACGTAAAAACCACTAGGCCGATTTCGATGCAGTTTTCGCTAATCGACAGCAAACTCTTAGAATTAAAATGTGCGCGACCTGATACTCTGGGAATCCTGCGGGAATTTTAAGTAAAGCTTGGACGTAGTCGCGGGCGTACCCTAGTATTAAATAAACAGATTCTAATACCACTTCTAAACCATTTAAAATTGCCTTTCAAAAGACAGTAAATTTAGGGACAAACTTTATATAAAACGCAAATAAAGCAAAAAATATTGCTCTTTAGAGAGTCGCGTGTAATCAAACAGGTACAGTACATTACATACATTAGACGTACATTTTAATGCCAGAAAAAATATTCAATTTTTTAACGTCAAATACGCTCAATAGACAACGACAACATTAAGGATTATTATTGTAATTATGTATTATGTCAACTTGAGCTACATTATTAACATTCATCATATATAATACATTTAACCTTCACTAAGGTACTTATCTATCTATAGAAATGACGCCATCATCCGGATGGGTTAATGCAATAGAAAAAACTTTGCGGTGATTATGTTCTTGCCGGTACTTATACACACAAATATAGGCACAATGATAAAAGAACCTTTAACACAGCTTCATTGCTTGATCATTTCAAGTATATTAAGATATATATAATGCTATGCAGTCTAAATCAAAAAATCTCTAAGAATAAAGATGTTATTACACCAACACATTCAGGATTTTATACACAGTCAGTATTCACATTCATACACAAGTCTATTAAGATGTCGTTAGTAGTGCATAATAAAATAATAAATTCAATAGCTAGTTAAACTGTTGAATTATTGATGATGCTGAGAGCTGAGTGTGCCTTTAATGGTGATGTCATAATTTAAACTGAACGTTATAATATTTTTTTGTTCAAACCCACGATAGATATAAAAAAGAAAATGTAAAAAACGAATGATGTAACATTTTAGCAAGAAGCAAGATTGATCTTAATATAATTATTATTGATTTGAAGAGTGCTTAATGTAACAATCGATATACTTAAGATTGATTCTGATGTTATATTTTTGACTCCAATGATTTTAATGATCACAATAAAAAATATAATAATGGACTTAATAATAATTGAAAATACATTAAACCATGTACATAAAAGTATTATTATTAATAGCAATGATTCATCTCTTCAACAGGTCTTGTAAGAAGTAAAAGGATACCGTCTAAGTGACAAGTTCCTGATTTCACTCTTTATTGCCTTAATAGAGTATTGAGTTGCATAAATTGAAATTTCCGTTAGTTCCAAATGGATGGACATTGCTTTGTTCCAGTTAAAAGCAGATAATATATAAGAAGAGAAAGCAAAAACAGTTAAGGGCATCAAGTAATGATTAAATATGTCAGATACAACACAAATGTAAAAGTTTATTTTTTGTTTATTTTAGCTTAAGGTCTCAACGCACCTTAATTAAGCCTTTAACCTAAATCTCGGCTTTTTTTTAAGGATAAACTTGGTCTCTGTACACACTCAAGCTCTAAGGTATATTTTGTGTTAAAGGAATTCATATCCAAAGCTATAAAGAAGGAATAAAGAAATAATCAAACATTAAATTCATATTTATGTGTAAAAATAGAAAACTTTAAATCAAAATTTAGTGATGCAATTACGGACACCGCGAACCGACTTGATTAATAATCATATAATATAATCATACAAAATAAATAGAATCGGTCATTAAGATGTAAAATTAATGTTACAAATTATTATCATAAATTTTGCAAGACAGAGGTTTAGTCTAAGATAGTTTGCAACGATAGACTGTATCTACGTGCCGATATACCGAAGGTCGGATTAGACAGGTAGCATGTCATAAACTTCATCAGCAAGCCAAAAAAAGAATGCCATTTTTTGAGTGGTAATTCAACTGAAAGTTAGAGAGGCCAATATAATAAACATTTCAATTGCAGGTACTGTCTTTGATGTCACTATTCAAATATACAAAGGTAAAGTTGATAAAACACAAGCAACATATCTACAAATCAAAGAAGCTATCACGTAATTGTCATGAAAACACGATAGTGTCGATAACAACCGACATGTAGCGATAATACAGGTAGAAGAAAGAGATAAATATGCACCTTACTTGAGTTTCATAAAACAATTATACAATATTAAATGCGGTTGCGATTACAAACCTATTGTTTAAATAAAATATTGTGCTACGTAATAAATATATGGTAAATGTTGCATTCGATGCATGAAAACTTACGAGCACCACGTGTTCCGACGAGCGAATGGCGATCGCGGTTGTTCGGCTGCTGTCGGCTTCGACTGTAGCTCTTGTGGTAAGCTCAATTTAAAACTGGCTATCGATTTCCTTCTTTTCGCTGCAAGTGCTCGCAGAGCCAGATCTGAGTCGTGCAAGGATTCTGGTGGTGATGGAGAAGCGGCATGGGAGCAGCTCTTCATGTGCGCCTGCGCCATTGCCACTTGGAGCAGCTTGCTGGATAAGCTTCGCCGCCCCAAGGCTTCGCACGTTGCGCATCGTCCCTCGTCCATCAAGGCTGTTCTCGTGCGTCCGATACGGCCACGCCGCGGACACTGAGCGCGTTTTATATCCAGCGGACGTGATGGCTTAACTGATGTCATCCGACGAGCGAGCTATACACGCGCGACCGTTCGCGTACACAGCACGAAAAAATTCAAGTCCACTCCTAAGGACTGGCGGCGGAATCGATCGGCACTTAAACGAAATAGGTTTAATGCGATAATGGGAGCGCGATAAGGTATACACGCGAATAAGTGTATTGACCTAGACGGCCGTAGCATAAACACGGCTTCTGTACGGCCTCGTGGGGCGGCTGTGCGCGGGCGGCTCAGCGCATGCGACTGTGCTTACCACTACAAAGCAACCCCGCCGCCCGCCCGTAATCTGAACGCACCTATCCCGATGAAGATATCGATATTTGCGGTGAACAATAATATCTTGATATGTAGACGTCGAACCACTATCAGTCTCGAGTTGTCTAAGGTGTCATTCATAAATTCCTTTGGATAAGATCCAGATATTTCTTGTTAGATTCATAGTGACGCGGAAGGAAATTTTTGTTAAGATTCATGAGTCCAAATCTTATGCAATACCTGTTATACATACAAAACACAGTCTTTTGCGACAGGGTACGAAAATATAAAAGATAAGTGAAAAATTGTCAAACAAGACAACATTACTGTTTAATTTCTTTCGTAAGTTTGTTGTTTATATATTTAATGTTTTAGTTGTAGCATAAATAATAAGGGAGTTCATATTAATCACTTTAACGAAGGCTTATCCATTGATGCATTCTTATAGTACAAGACATACAAGACTGAGGATTGGTGTCACACCACTTTTGATTAAATTGTCCAAAGGGCTTTACGTGTTAGCTTTTACAAAATATGGTCGGCTCCATGCAATCTGAAGCTGAACCCGAAGCCTATGTACCAGAGAAAAATTCAAAGGTAGAATATAGTCTGAAGTTTTATATTTAAACGATGCTAAGTTGTTGTTGACGTAGGTAAGTCGCGTTCGCGACGTCGCTCCAAACTTCATGGCTGCCTGTATTTAGCGAATATGGCAGGTTTTGCCATAGATAGATTTTCATACATAATCAAGTATCACGCAGCTGTTTATAGCTAACCTCTGTAGAGGCCATAAAATTGGGCGCGGATTATAGATGTCTTGAATAATTATAATAAAAAATAAGACAGATGTAGGCGGTAAACAGGTTACTTGAAGCAAAAAGATTTTAAGTATATCTGATTATAAAACATAGTCCGTAATCTTTGTAACTCATAAAGCAATTATATAGAGGGCATTTTTAACCTATATGATTTTGAGTTAAAACTACTATGTAATTACCATCGCGGAACGTTCATAATCATTTTTAGTATCTAAACCATCTACGGCAAGTTAAAGTAGAATATAATTGTATCTTATATTATAATCATTACATGATGCCTTGACATTTTGTTGATATATCTATTGATGAAAATGAACATGTTGACCACGACATTATACTGCAAATGATCTTAGAAGCATACATCGAATTAGTCACAGCGAAATTTGAATCTTTTGTAATATTAATGTATTGAATTTCATTAATTATATTTAAGTCCAAT
Organism: Dendrolimus punctatus; assembly: GCA_012273795.1. Lineage (NCBI taxonomy): Eukaryota > Metazoa > Arthropoda > Insecta > Lepidoptera > Lasiocampidae > Dendrolimus > Dendrolimus punctatus. The sequence continues at coordinate 20,911,749 of CM022528.1, read as the reverse complement.
TTATCTCAAGGTCGTCTTAGCTACCATAATAGAAACGTAAAAACGTAAAAGTAGTGGAACAATCACAAAAGTAATCTTTGAAACAAGCTCTATCTGAGGGATTATTTGATGAAAATTAGTTGGAGATAAATAACAGTTCAAATTCATTTCTAATATCAGTTATATCAATTTAATACCATCAAAAGAATGAGAAAGAAAAGAATCAGAAAAGAGAATCTTCTCTCCTCGTCATAACGAGGATATAAAAATTGGTCTAGCGCGTATAGTTGCACACACAATAACGGGTTTCATTGTAGAACAGAATGTCCTCTTTCTCTCCATTTTATTACAGAAGCCTTGCATAATCATAATTACAAATATCATAAGATGATCGAATAATATCCTATTTTCGTTGTTTGGCTACGGAACCATTTAAAATATGAAGATATAATATATATAGTACGTAGACTGGGTTACATTAGTAACAACGTTGCGCAAAAACAATAAATATTCGAGAAACTTATTTTGTCTTAGATTTATCTCACAATTTAGTTCTCAACAACAAAATGAGAGCAAGGTCGCGTTTCGCGTCTCTGGAGCACTCGTTATTTGTGAGATTTGTTTTAACAAATTAATCATGGCTTATGTCCCACGTAAGATCTAGACTGTAAAGTTTGTCCTGGATTTTTCGATGTCAAGCGAAAATTGTAAAATAAATCAATGTTTAAAATTGTGTATTGTACAATAATAGAAATAAGAAGCGGAGAATCGGGAAATAAGAAATCTATGCTGATATATTATATAAATATAAATTTGACCTCGTTTGGACGTTTGTATGTTCCTTCTTCACGGCCTTCAAGATAATCTATAAACCAACGCGGACTGTCAATAACAGGGTACTATATAATATAAAACTTTTTTATAGGAAAGTGGGATAAGTTCTATGGTGTATCGACTTTCAAGTCTTTTCTGGCGAAGAATTTAAAACTGCTTAAATTTCTATTACATCGGTTTTTGGTATTAGTTTTACTATATCTTCTATTCATTTCTTCTTAACCATTCTTACCAATTAACTCTTATCTATCGTTATACGAAAATTTCTTACTTCCCTCTTTATCCCAAATTACAAACTTACATAATATAATATTACATAATACTCAGTGATTTCTTATCTTCTTATTTACGGCGTAACGAGTTTGGGGCTTAACCCGAGCAAACTCGAATGTAGTCATGTTTAATAAATTTGTATGAAGTACGTAGTTGTATAGTTTTTGCAATTCACGAAGGCGAGTGGGTTTTACTTGTTGTATGATTGGATGGCACCGTCGTCGCAACTGATCGGTCCTTCAGATATGCACACTACCACAATATGTACATACAAGTCAGCTGTACAATTCGAAAACTTAGCAACTAATATTGTTTCTTTTTCGAATGTTTGTGCATTTATTACCACGCATTTTGTTGAGACATTTTGCTTGCCAAAACATGTATCGAAATATGTTATCGCTCCCAATAAGGTTAATATGTAAAGACTTACTTTTTAAACCGCACATTGGTCGATTTTCCTGAGTTTTTTGTGTTCGATTGTAAAGTTTGTTGGAAATACTTGCAAGGTTTTAAAATTGGACAGCTGAAATGTACACGTTTAACAACTACGAGTCTAAAGGTCCACTCGCATTCGCGAATTGCTACAAAAGAATAATATTCCGTAGGACAATCGCCCAGTGAAGATATAACATTGAAATGCTCCTAAATGCACTTCTAAACCCCACGTGACTAGATGGCGCCCCATATAATTTTACTCTCTTTTTGACGGTTCGTTCCTAAAAACATATTTTTCCGATCAAATCAGACAAGAATTTAAAAAGCTTCTTTAACCCTAAAACGCATGAGCCACGCGCCAAATAAAAATGTTCGTTAGATATTTGAGATTTTCCAGCTTAAAACCAGTTTAAATTTAAGTTGAAGTAGAATGTTATGTAAAATAGATTTATGTACAGTCCATTGCATGCTACTACCGTCCGACCTTCGTCAGACGATCGATTACTTCAACATAGTCCTCCTGTAAAGATAAATATCATATATATACACTTGGTTTCTAACGGCGATACCTACTTACAATTATTTAATAATAAAATAGCTGTCTGATTAACAGAATATAATCATGCTAATACATTTATTATAGTAACTTATGTACTATTGTATATATGTATATATATAACTACGTATATATGTATGTATTTGTATATTTATTTCTTAAATTTGTTTGAGTATTTATGTATCTATTGCCTTTATCCTGCACCACCTATATTTCCTGATTCAAATTTCTTTTATTTAGGTTCCTTGGAAGATATCGCTTTGAGCGATAACGCCACCTATTGTATTGCCTAGAAAATATTTTAAATATGGTTTGTATGTGCAATAAAGTGTTATCTCTCTCTCTCTCTCTTTCTCTCAAAGGTGCTACCAATGTGTTGTCGCTTTCTAAAGAGAGACTGGAAGCTGACCACTAATACCGGAACACAATTCAAAGTTGTTATGGCGGCATACTCTAGACCAGAAGGTGGTAGCTATCCAGACGGGCAATTACCCTACTGCCTGGCTGTGGGTTGTTTAGTCGTCTCATGCGACAGGTCTTGAAAAATAAACATATCGATACTGCTTAAAGACTTTTTAACTAAGTCGCTAAATAGCGAGATCTTAGCTCCCAAAGTCGTGAAAATTACCCCCTAACTTTTAAACTTTTGAAGTAAAAATTATAAATAAGGAAAGGTAATTACATCTATAAATATTTAAAAATTAAATTCATTTGATCAATATCCGCCTTATTAGTTTTTGATATAAGTATGGGGTATTTTCTGTTAAATACTTTTCAGGGTTCTGTAATAACGAAAACAGGGGGATATTTATCGCTTCTAGAGAATCATTCGTTGTGCGCTAACTGCAAAGTACTTATTCAAGTTATTAAAAATGTTTTCCGACTGAAATTTTATCTCGAACAGGCTTCGAAATTATTCAACGTAGGCAGAAAATAACAGGGCTTTTACCTTACATTTTGTGTAATTCATTTCGATATGTATCAGCGTACATAAACTATGCAAGTCAAAATCTCTAGCGAACGAGGCAGAGTGATCACAGCGATATAAAAATACATACATACATAACTTCACGCCAGTCCTTGCGGGTAGGCACGAACAACAGAGCGCCATTTAGGCTTATTCTTACACACTCACTTGCTTCTTTGACATTCATAGTTCTTGTCATGCACGCTCGTCTGTTCTTAAGCTCTGACATCACCTTCTGCTAGTACACGATCAATTTGATCATGAAGGTGTGTCGTGCCTTCGCGACTTCTGCATCCATCACTTTTGCATTGTATATCTGTTTAGTCATTCTGTCATCATACATTCTTTCATATAATAAATAATTCATATAATAAAATATTAAATAAATAACCATTAGGGTGGTCGTTAAAAATTAAATTTCTTGCGGCGCCCCCTAAAAAGCTTCCTTTTAATGAAAAAACACTGGGTTTTTATAAAAATAATTTTTCCAAGTCACCAAGTCCAACAAGCATATTTATTGTATCATCATAACAGCAAAACAGTTTTTGCGGTTACCAGGCGCGTTTTGCCTTGAGCATATTCTAGAGGAAGTTAATTGGTAAATTTGTATAAAAATATAGATGTCAATAACGTGATGCCACAAGGTGAAGTGCCAATAGTTGGACGCATTGTGAAATGCATCATGCATTCACGAAATATGCGCTTGACATCCACCTTCAAAGGCACGTGTTAATTTATTAAGATTGTGTCACGAATTTGTTCGTAAACAAGTGAATGTGAGAGAGAGATAGACCTTAGGCTATCAAAATAGCCTAAGGTCGTCCTTATACGAGCAAATTTTGCTCAGATAAGCTTTTAAGGTTGAGCACGCAATACAATTGTCAATAGCGGCCTCATCCTTTAACGGCTGAGTCTAATATTGCTAAATCTTAGTGCGCGCTTAGTTTTTTATTTTTTTATTGTAGGTGTTCAGGAAATAGGCAGACGGTCCACTTGTTGGAAAGCGGTTACCATCGCCTATGGACATTTGCAACACCAAAGATGCTACAAATGCGCTACTGCTCTCTTAAGGGAGACTGGAACCTGATCACTAATGCCGGAACATAACTCAAGGTTGTTATGGCGAATTACTTGAGATCAGGGGTGGTAGCCATCCAGTCGGGCAAATGCCCTACCACCTGGCTGTGTCTTAGAGGCATACGCGAGCAGAAATTAAGCTTTTTACTAACAGTTTTCGAACTTTAGAATTATATATCTAAGACGTGTAGCCTATATTACAAAGCTTCAATATATGTATGTATGACGTGTATTAAAGTGAGACAAAATAACAGTACATGTTTATGCATTATCTTGTCCTCTCATAATACGAGTACCTATGTTTTATGTAGGTAACACTCAGGTGCATAATATAATTTCCCATATATCAGCATCCTAAATAATTGTCAGAGTTAAGTTTTTAACTCTACGTTTAATTGTCATTACAATCAGTGGAGATTTATAGTCTCTGCCTACCCCCACGGGAAAAAAGCGTGATAATATGACGTATGTATGTACTAAACATTTTTTTCTTACTTTTTTCGCAATTTCATTACAATTAAATGATTGCACGAATTAATTCCTCCCTCACTATTTAATCACCAGACAATCAGACGTACGTGCTCACGCCACCGATATATGGTGGAAATACCAACAAAGCGGATGAAACGCTATGCTTCTATTTTTATCATACGTAAAGCTGAAGAGTGAAGTGAGTTGGAGTCTTTGCCATCGTCTGTTTTTTCCTGAAAAATATGATTCAGGTGTCTTCCAAGTCTCGCATAAACAGGTAACTTCTAGGTAAGCGTGCTGCACCTTAAACTGCATTTCCACCTGACATCAGGCGCAATGTCGGTCAAACAGAACCTATTCAGTATTAAAATAAAACCAATATATAACGATTAATATAATAAATATAAGTTTCAGTTAAATTTCATTCATATAAATACAATAGCTGTTGAAAAAAATAGTGACATAGATAGATGAATAATGTATAAGCAGGTCCATACTTATGCAAAATGGAACCAACCCACATTCTGACAGTTTTGAGAAAAAGCTGTCTTTATTAAAATTTTGCAAAAAAACAATTTAGAATATTGTCATTCTAATGTACAATATTCTAAATATTTTTTTCCAAAATATAGACACATTATTTGTATACAAAATTTTAGTCAAAACAGCTTTTACTCAAAACTGTCAGTATGTGGGTTGGTTCCATTTTGCATAAGTAGGTCCAATTGATGTTCTCAACAATTTTCATAATTCTTTCTTTTTTTACAAATATGACTACGAACACTTTAAAGTAGATAACTAACTACCTCAACTTAGGCTAGTTTGCGGAGAAGTCCATCAAACATATGTCAAATACATTCATCTAGAACTCCTAATGAGCAAAGCGATATTAATTCGTCAGTAGCTTATTAATTAGTTCATATTGTTTGCACTAGCGAAATGTCGAGGAAAAAATGCACGTTATATTATAATTAGAATATAGGCGTGACCGACCTCTATAATTTAATTTATAAATAACTTTCATAAAGTTTAAGGTCAAAAAACAACTGAGTGCAACTAGTCCGGATTCTACGTTAATTAAAATCTAAGAGGCAATCAATAACTCTTTATTGTTGTACACTTATTTTGTTTTGATATTTTCTGGGGGGTTGGGGTTGGTGGGGTTGTCTGGAAGAGATCGCTTTTTAGCGATAAGACCGCCCTTTGTACATAATTAGATATAATTTTAGTCTTTAAGTTCATGTTTGTATTGGTGTACAATAAAGTGTTATCTATCTATCTATCTATCTATCTATATTTTCGTGACTTTTGCCTGAATGTTGAAAGCTCGTAACATTCAATATAGTAATAAAACAACGCCAATAGATTCAGTAATAGATCGATCTCTATTGTTTTTAATAAAGATTATTTATATGAAATGCAAGGTTAACCACTGCTGTTTACTCTCTTACATGCAAATTTTCCAGACAAGCAGAACTATTTCAGGAAACTTTTGACGTTTAACATATGTGCGCCTTTGTTCGTGCACAAAACAGGTACATAAAGTATACAACTGTATCACGTCCTGCTTCATGTATAAATATTTAAATAATAGTGGTTAGACTAATAACAAGAGCGAATTTATAATAGGTAATAATGCATTGTAAAGCATGTTAATAACAACAGTGATTTTGATCCATTTTTAGAAATACGACGTCATAGTCTTAATTTAGTTCTCCACGCAGTATGAAATAAATGAAATGATGAATTTAATGATATTGTTTATATGCTTGCGATCAGTATTAATTATAAAAATACAAGAGTATTCCGTGCGAATTCGTTCGTCTTCTTTGTTTGTTGTTGCTGCGTTGTGTCCAACTTGGACAATCGTAATTTTTCTAAAAGTCCCGAGTTTTAAAATAAGAATTCCTACAGCAGTCAAAGCACCCTTTTGCCAAAGGTAAGTTATAACTAATTTCAGGTTAGTAGCGAAAGTAGTTATTACTCGCTGGCGCCGTGACTGTGCGGTAAAACATTTATTTATTATTTCAATGCGTACGTTTTTCGCGCTGTGACTTTTGTTTATTTATTGAATAATTATGATATATATTTATAATATTTTTTAATTTACAATAAATCCCAATATAGGTAACAGATGGTATAACTGTTCGAAGCTAATCTTAATCGTAGTGTTTATATGAAAGTTGTTAAAAGAAATTTTTGTGATGTTGTACCTTGACCTTCTAAACATCTTGGCCAAGGTACATCCATTATTCGATTCTCAGGAAAAAAGCCAGGGTTCCAAGGACAGAATGTACATTGTATTTAAAAAAATAACATAAACTAGATCTGGTAAAATAGTTTCGAAAACAGACAATTTTTATGAACCCTCGTGATTTTACTCCTGGGATGTAAATGTAGCGTAATGCCTAGATATAGGTTCTTTAACGTTTGAAAAAATATAAAATCGTATCTGAATAAGCTCTATTTAAGCATTCTTTATTACCATTAGTGGTTATTTAAACCACAACTGGAAAAATACCTCGGGATTCCCAGTGCATAGAAAGTAAAAGATAAAGCTTATTGAGTATTTATATGTTGTATTTAAAAATGTTGTTCAAATAAGTAAAAAGATATTAGATTTTAGGTTTAAGAAGTAATCTGATTTAGTACTATTGATATAAAAATATAGAGACAAGAGGACAGACTAGGATAATGTTCTCTTGTGAAAATATATTTACGTTAGTGTTCGATGTTCAATATTGATTACAGGCGTTGATATGATCAGTCTTTATCGTAGTCTTTAGTATAAAGAAAAGTTAGACGCCCTATAGCAACCGTAACTGTTTATCTCCATTTGATTCTAGAATGTCCAAGGTACAGCTTGTATGGACAAGATACATGAGGTCTACTGTACCTTTGACAGATTATCCCTTTATTTTCTAACGGCTTTTGTTCCCAGCTTTATAGAAAAATAACATATTTTATTGATTCATTATACAGTTGAATAACTGATTGATGAATAAAAGTTGTGGAGACGCCACAAACATTCAAACAAAACCACATTTCTGCGTTATTACGGATACATTATACTCGTACATATTATTGTATAAAATATAGCTTTTATGTGTTTTGTGTGGGCAAAACAATGAAAAGTAGTGGATAGATTGACTAAAAATTCTTCTAATAACGTAGAATATGGTAATAAAAGACTGTTTTTATACAATATCTATTTCAAAATTACTACAGAAATGACAGGCCTGGGGTCTTGTGAAGTTTATTAAAAAAAAAGTCACAGCAAAGCCTGGGCAGAAAGCCTAGGTGGCCGCTTTTGCAGAATAGTTTAGTGAAATAACATGTGCCTAGATACTGGAAGGTGGAAGAGCACAAAGTTTGACTTTACTTGATACTTGTCATAGTCATACCAATCCGCGAAAATGGCCCCTTTTAAGTCCCCAGGCTTAGCTAGCGTAAGTATAAAAATTAGACTTAACATGTGTGTTGTTGAGGAAGGTGAATATGAACTTCAGGACTTGGCCGGTTGAGGATGAAGGAGATAACAAATAGTATAGCGCATGTATAGCTAAACCTTAGATCTTTAATTAATTTCTGTCAGTTTACTGCAGGCATCTAGCTGATTAAAGCAGTATCCGTCCATTAACATGGTCCAGAAACCTAAAACCATTTAAAATAATTCCATTCATAGCTGTATTGCCTATTAAATTTTGTTATAAACATCATTATGGCCGACAAGTGATCATCAAATGAATTGCCAATTACTTTCAATTACTGCCAAGACTTTATTACATGTTATTAATATTGTTGTTACTGCCAAAGTAGATTCTTATAGAATATTAAGTTTAATTATTACATATTTTACAGATACTAGAGCGTCTTTTGTTTACAGGCCGATTTGTTTATTTTGTAGAATTCTTATTGTTCTTAAACATAATTCTTCTGGTGATTTTATGAAATGTGATCTAATGACTCAATATGTTATCGGTATCTTGCATGTTGAGCTTCTTCGTTTACATATTTTGTATCGGTTTTCAGTTGTTATCAGCACGACTTATCAGACTTCTGTACAGCATGCAGGATAACGGTGACTTTAACAGCGATTATGTTGGCAATTGTTATATAGAGTTAATCCATCCGGTACAAAAATAGAACTTGATACAAGGCACCGTTAAGTTGAAAGCAACGGCCAACTGACCTGTCCAACACGATACTCATGTGCTTGTTGAGGTTCGCCTTCAGGTCTTTTCGGGTATATTGCTGTTGAGGAGGCGGTGGCAGCGGGGGTGGTTGCCCACCCCCGGCCGGTGCACGCTTCCCGATGAGCACCTTCAACTCGGCCATCAATTTTTGCACCATAGAAACGACTGGCTTCAACCGCGATACGCGCACTAGTGCCAACAACGGGCTACTACGTACACCTCAATCAATCGCCGCCGGTTTGCCAAGAGCCATTGGCTCGGGCGATTGCATACAATATCGACGTCACAATTGCACGTGATAACAAAACATCGATATCGATACGCGGGCGTTGTTTACTACACGAATGCGGGTAGCACACTGTCCGACAGTAGACGACGGTTTGACCTCGCCGCTCTGCTTTTATAGTGTCCGATGAGTGCGTAAGGTAGCGAATATGATGAGATGTATAAGAAAAGCGGTTTATATTTAGGATGGTCGCGCGATACGCACGTTTGATACGATTAGATTACACAATTTTTAGTAAAATTATATTTAATTAACCTTCTTAAATAGGGCACAGGTGTCAACCAATATCAAAAATAAAAAGACATGATAAAGTATAAATATCGTTCGTGCTTAGGTTGGATGAGTCTATTAATTAATAATTGCAATAACAGTAAATTTAGGTCGGTTGCATTGAATCACAATAGTGGTAAGGGAAAACGGGGTCATACGAGTATTGTTCGGGTTTGTTCGGAACGAAGAACTGAGGCTAAATAGGACAGTGAACGCTTCCTACGTAAAATTGGACCAAGGGTACGCGAGATATTGCGATAATCGTGGTGTACGGTCCGAACGTATATGTGGGCGCAATACCTAATTTTGTATAAAAAAGCATCTATTGCGCAGACGTCTGTCGATTACTAAGAGCAATCATGAAGTATGGCACGATCTGTTAATAGTTTGAACAAAAATTATCAAGCATGTAACAAACAACAAGTATAAAAAAACACCCGTGCTTAAACAAGATGGTTAAATACGTCTGAAAAACAAGGTGACTCCGGTATTAGTATTTAAAATAATCGACTTTGAACGTGAATTGTTGACGGGACCGGTTCATGGGGAGGTAGAAATAGCACCACCTGACGCTGGCGGCACAGGAAGTTCGCTCGGTGAGCACACGTACAGCTATATAATCACCACAAAACAAAGTGAAAACGGACATGTAGTTTTGTCCGCTAATATAATTATATATGTATGTATACGTGGATTAAATTATGATGTCATAATTTTATCCATTATGTATGTAATATGTATATTTATTACATTAGTGCTCACTGCTATATAAGCGATTAAATAAATCTTTTTCGCATATTCGCTCTCCGCAACCTAGACATCAAGAAAAAGTAAACATTTTGGATATGGAATGAGCTCGATGTGTTATATGCATTACAAGTCTGAATATCAGGGAGCAACTGCCATGTACTGATTAGTAACAAAATAAATTGATTATTTTAAAAGCTATATTCTATCGATGTAATATCTAACCAGAATTACGACTGGGTTTTACTTGTTACTTACTCCCCCGCCCATTTTCTTCTTTAGATACATATTTCTTCTAAAAAGTAAACAATAACAGACATGGTAAAACGTATGTTTATTTACATACATATACATTGGGTAAAGGTCTACTTCCACATCCAACAATTTCTGTTTCTTCAGTATTCAAAAGTGATCATATAAAAAATGTATGTATATATTTAACAACATAGACTTTAAATTTAAATGCACAGGGTTTATTTTCAGAAATAACACTGCAGCTGCAATGCAGGATTTAGTGCAAACACTCCACGAAGAGCAAATGGAAAAAATGCATATGAACTAAAACAAAACGTACGCGTTGTTTTCGTAACAAAACTTATGAGCAACGCATTACGTGAATTTGAGTCTAATAATGAAGATGCAAGAGGCTTATTTATATGCCGCTGCAATAAATATAGTTGTGTAATGCAAATTTGAAATTCTTACAAAATTGCAGTTATGGTATATCATTAATAAGAATATATAGATACCAATCATTTTTATTACTGATTGATTTTACTTACGGAGCAAGAAACAATTTGTCTTCCTTGTTAAAATCGAAGTAATTTATATATAAATTGTTAATATCGATTAATTCTGTATTCCCTGAATCGATATCATAAGGAATACCGTAGCACTGTCTATAACAGTTCGTTAATTGTTGTAATCATTGTTAATTGGCACAAACGTTGGTACTAAGATCGCTAATTGTATCTGCATATCCTGTGATAACGACTTTCTCCAAATGAGAGAGAAAGGCTATAATTGTGATCAATTGGAGATTCTGAGTGCAATCGGTACACTCAATATTGCTTCCGATTAAAGCACAGACAAGACCTGAAACATAATAATAGTTTCCTAGATCTAACGCTAGAGTTTTGATCTTAATGTCTGGTACGATGAGTTGATCATGCCAACTGTATGTTATGGACTACAAGAAGCAACACGGAGCAATAGCATAGTTCCATATTGTTACACGCCGACAAAGTGAATGCTGACTTAGTCTATTACCTTTCCCGCATTTGGACTTTTTTTGTTTACTTTGTGTTTAAAATTTGTAATTAAGATAAATATTCCATGGTTATTGTACTTGCTTATGGCCGCAGGTGTGCAGAATACGTTTTCTTGGAAACTTCAGTCCACACGGTTGATTGTTGTATTGTACAATTTAGAATAAAACGATGCCCGAACTGGAGAGGCAGTCAAGCGACTATGACGATACGATCAAGAAGTGTACAGTCGACAAACTATATAGCGACGGACTTTTCGCGTGTTATTGAATCATGCAGTTTGTACTGGATGTTTCCAGTTATATTTGTACCTGTGTTATACGTGTTTGTATAGTTCTAATAAATTCTATCGTAATTCCAACGGCATTTTAATTCGAGTCCCGCACTCGTAACAAAATTATGAATATAGACGAAATTTTTCTAAAGATTTATGTCATGCACAATTTAAACGCCTCTAAGGTCTCGTTTACATTGTGCCTAGTTCAACGACAGTAAGAAGGAAACTGAGCAGCAGTATTATGTAAATGCAGCTCATTTAAACATTTGATACTCGCACTGCAAACTTCCCCCGCCACTTTCCTGCTTATTGCCTTGGAAGTGGGCGTAGGAAAGGTAAATGAGGATAGTACTTAGATCTCAAGGAGAGGAATTGCTCATAATGTGATATTGGTTATCAAAGACGTGTAATTCTATGCCAGAAAGTTAATAGAAAAACCTTATATCAAATGACACGAAAACCAAATTGGTGGAGCGTTTTAAAAGCACAGTAGACAGCGTTTGTTACCTCTATGGCTCTTGAAGGGCCAATGTTATGATAATTGTAGTAGGGTTATCCTACATTTGGAATTTGCAGTCATGAAACAATAAAATAATATGCCATAATATAATTCGAAAACTACCCGCTAGGAACAAATAATTAAAGAAATTTATGAGACCTTCACAAAAAAACTTCAAAGAAGACAATATAGTCTATTTAAAGTTAATACTATTATTTGGATTAAATAATAATATTTCGATCTAAGATCTAAATATTGTATGATAGAATCAAATACACGTAAATATAGATGTGTGTGATGACGTCATTTTCGACAAGGAACCTACATCCATCATGGCGATGGATAATTTTCGTGCAATAAGAAACAATCCATTCTCATAGCTTAGATTAAAACAATTGCTATTGAAGCCATGTTAACGTAGAAAAACAACACGCCCATTCATAAATAAAATCCCTTAGCACCGAGGACGCGGAAGCATGACCTACTTAGAGTATTGACTCTGTAGTTAAAGCAACTGTTATAATTACTCACAAGTGGTGTTTCAATGAGTCCTCCAGCGCACTTGATGATGTTTTCAGTCAGAAAATCACTGTTGTACACTTTCGCGGTTAAATATTGCGCGGTGATAAACGTAGGCGTGCTCGGCGCTCGATGAACGTTTACACACTGACTGGAAAGTGGAATAGTGAGTATGCGCGCGTCCCTATTCCCGGTGTCCTTGCGTGAAAGGGGCGGTTTTCGAAGGGTGGCGCCATGGTGGCACGTCAAAGCAATGCGTCAATCAATATGCGAGATGAAGCCCCGGCTAATCGTCCGTCTGTCACGCATCGAATGCGTGATGTGATTGCTCCAAAGTGGATACGGAAAAGATGTTGAATAGTCAATGATTTTCAAGCAACAAGTTTAAAAAAGTGACGCTTTCTCAAAATTATCCTTCGATTGGAACCTCTGTTATGATTTACTGCCATGGGCACGAATGGTTAGCAAAACCTTAATTCATAATTTTAAAAATGTTCTTTATATTCGTTGTATCCGTCTAGGAACGAAGAAATAATACTAATTTCTGCGACCGGGCGGTCTATCCTAAGAGGCGACAAGACATTCCCCAGCCAGTTAGTAGGGCATTTGCCCGTCTGGATGTCTACCACCTAGTTTATAGTTTGCCGTCACAACAACCCTAATTTGTGTTCCGGTATTAATAAGTAGTCAGGTGTCAGTCCCTTTTTTAAGGCCAGCAACACATTGGCATCATCTCTGGTGTTACAAATGTTCATAAGCGACGGTTGTCACATTCTATAAAATGTTTTTATGCTCCAACAATAAAAAAAATACTGAACTTTACAAACATTTCTTTATATTTTTTTATTGCGTGAGTTTAGCAGACAGGCAGATGGTCAACTTGATGGAAAGCGGAAAGGTGCTACCAATGTGCTGTCGTTCTTTAAAGGCAGACTGGAACCTGTCCACTAATGCCGGATTACAACTCAAGGTTTTTATGGTGGCATACTCAACACCAGGGGTTGTAGCGTTCTAGACGCAAATACCCCTGGCTGTGGGTTTACTTTTGGCTTCTTACGTCAGACCGCAGGTACTTGTTATATTCTTTCTCCGTTCTGCACAGATACATTTATTTGAAGAAAGAATTTTAAGCCTGTGCTTTCTCATTAATGCAGCACGTGATCATAGAGGACCACAGAAAACCTGAGCACGTAAGCAGCAGGTGATGAGAGTAATTGCAGTGACATAATATTGAAAACTATCAACTATTACACTAAATATGCATGTAGCGTACCATAGATGAATACTGTTCACACTGATTACGCAAGGTGCAGTTACGTACAGTTGTACACCGACACGCACTATCTCCAATCATATCAAAACGCATCGTTGCAAGAACCGACAGCTGATCGACAGTAACTGTGTTCCAGTCGACGTTGCAGTTCGCACTTATGCTATTTTCGTTGTATAAGTAACTTCAGGCTGGTTGCTAAATAGTAATCAATTTCTATAAACGATTTTGACCTACATAGGCAGTGCATATTACTATTTAGAATTCTTACATAAATAAGCATTTAAAATAAAGATATAGTAAATGGTTAGCAGAGTTTGAATTTCGTAGTGTAATAAATAGTATACACATACATAAACAATCCACTAGTGTGTATCGGCAATATATATCTATCTTACAAAATTTAAGCCATACAGACCAAGTGAGTGTGACGTAGATAGACAAAGGAATGGACATGATAATTTTGTTTGCGTTCTGTTTCTGTCAAAACATCCACGGTGCCATTTTTTAAAAGCAAAAGAAATATACTTAAACGACGAAAAGGAAGAGCTATATTCATTTACCATACCTATACAAACAGCATAAGAACAAAACCTGTATCTCTGTAAGTAAAAACGACTAAGTAGTGCTAAGTATCACAAAACTCATAAACTAGAATCAATAAGAAAGTAAACAATCAACAAATTTATTGCATTGCAATGTTTTACGACAATAATACATACACGACAATAGTATGTGAAACATTATTAGAAACATAACTCAGCAAGTAAATATAGCACGGATATGGTATGACAGGAACAGCGTTATCGATTATGCAAGACCAATATGACAAGTATGAATCGTCGGAATCACCATCGCATTAGATTGATTAGGATAAAATCAACAAACATGCATTGATATCGATCTGCCGTTGTTATATAAGTTTCTAGAAATGTACAGGTCACAATTGTTAGGGTTGCGTAATTGTTGCGAAAATTTTGCGTCCGTCTCCTTACAATTATGTTGACCATATTCACTTGGTCTCATTCATACACAATTTGAATGATAAACCAAAAGCGGTTGCCTTCGATGAGACGAAATGTTTAAATCATAGTTATATTGTAAACAGTGAAATCGACAAAGATTAGTCCGCTGTTATTACAGCGAAATGAAATAAACAAGGTGAATTAGCGCCGGACGATAGACTGATTTAATCTGACCACAAGGGAACGGGCGCCTTAAGACTTTCCCTTTCCTTATAGTGAAAGTGATGATGCTAGATGCAACGCAATACATGATTTCGCATCTAAAATCAACCACCGATTAATCCGATCATGATAAAAGGTTGTCGCTGTCCTAAAAAGGCACGTTACAATAAACTTTTTCAAAAAATATAATCATACATTATATAATACATTGGTTTGCTTGGAACATTAAAATTATGCAGAAATTCCAATACTGTGACTATTGTTAATGTGGATCAATCAATCAATCGGTAACTCTTTATTGTATCTATATTATAAAACCAATACAAAAAAGAACTAACAGACTAAAATTATGTATCATTGCACAAAGGGCGGTCCTATCGCTAAAAAATCAATCTCTTCCAGATAACCCCAGGAATGAATTGAGTTTATAATGTCGGTGGTGGTATACGTAATACATAGTACAATTTCGTACATTCTAGTAATAAATATATAAATACAATATATATCAATGTTTTATATATTAAATAAAAACATATTCTTATTATACATGACATAAAAATACATAAATACAAAAACATATAAATGTTTATAGATGAATATATATGTGCATACATTTAAATATCATCATATTCCACAAACAATTAATATTTTTTGATCATCGTTTTAAATATTGGTAGAGATTTTGATTGTCTGATAGCAACTGGCAGCGCGTTCCAAAGCTTTATATATAGCCTTGACGGTAAAAGAATTGTTCTAGAAAGTTAAACTATGCACAGGGATGTTTAGTTTCAGTTTAGTGGAAGGCCGTAAGCTATGCGAGCACGAATTTCAAGTTTAGGATATGCTCAGGTTTATTTAGTTGTTCGTGGACTTAATCTAGATGATGATGCTAATGTGGAATTATTTGAAGCTAAGAAGACTATATATAGTTAGGTTACAAACATCAATCATGTTTATATTTCTACATCTTTTCAATTGGCATGGCACTCTGTTGTTCGTGCCTACCCCGCAAGGGACCTGGCGTGAAGTTATGTATGTATGTATCTTTTCAATTGTATCCAAATATAAAAGAATCTTTCTTAGTATTAGGTATTCACTCAATTAAAACATAAAAGTATATTACTGGAGAAGTGCAGTCTGTGTATCCGATAAGAAACAGGCGCGTTAATTTGCATGTTTGAATATAAATAATGTTTATAATGGAGAATTCACATTTTAGCTGTAGCGGGTAGGACAAGAAAACAAACAAAGCATACTTTCGAAACGATAACTTTCTCCAAGTTCGTTATGGTTAAGAAGCAGCCCTTCTTGCGAACAATTAGCCACCAACACCAATTCCCTTTATGGCGTAAGATAAATTATACTGCACGATACGAGCTCAATCTGAACAGCCGCTGATATGATACAAAGGGTTTTATGAGGGGGAAATAACTAGCTTAAATGTAAGAAAGCCAAAGTGCTTCTAAACATTACTAAATAAACTGCACAATATATGTGATTGACAATGCTACTGATATTGTAAATGTTTGTAAGCGAGATGCAAATTATTCAAATCTTACACTTATATATAAAGCTGAAGAGTTTGTTTGTTTGCTTGAACGCGCTAATCTCAGGAACTACCTACCGGTCTGATTTGAAAAATTCTTTCAGTATTAGATATCCCATTTATCAGGAAAAGCTAATGGCAAAACATCATCACGGCAAGACCAATAGGAGCGGAGCACCAATGAAGCATGTTTCAAAATCGGGTTTTTTTTTACTTTTTTCTATTCCACGCGGACAAAGTCGCGGGCAGAAGCTAGTCTAAAATAAATATAATGGTTTCTATGTTTGTATATTTATTTTTTGTCATGAACTTGATGATATGAACAGATAAAAAATATTATACATGTTCATCTATAGGCGCATATTCAGAAGTAATAGCTCCAAAAGGATAGAGAGTAGGCTTGTACATAATCTATATTATATACTGTAATAAATCTGTGATCAGTGGGCATAATTCGGAACAGAAGATTCCGAAAACGGACTTTTTAGAATTTTTGTCTGTCTGTCCGTTACTGCATCACGTACAAACTACAGAACAGATTTAAATGAAATTTGAAATGGAACTAACTCACATTACAGAGCGTAACTAAGGATACTTTTTATTCCGATAAATGACGTTGTTTTCGCGGGATATAGAAAAATAGCCATAAAGATGGCACTGCGATTGCATGTTTTTTTTTAAACTACTGAACGTACCTATACATAAATGAAACTTATCCTAATGCTGGCTTATAACCCGAGTCATCACTTAGGGTACGTTTTATCCCGATAAAAGTCATCGTTTACCTGGAAAAGACGGTTAGCAAAATAAACAGCGCTACAATCGCGTTTTTTCACTTAACTAATAAATACCTACGTAGTCATAAACAGTATGTCATACTTTATATTACTTTAAATAAGGTTGGCTTCGCCTCAGATGTATGTTTTGCTGGGCAGTTGTGTAGACTGTATGGGCTTTTCTTTGTTATTGTAGTGAATTTAACAAGAAATAGTAAAGGTCTAAAAAAATACAGAAAATATTCTCCTTTAACCAAATATGTTATACAGAATAATATTATCCCATCAGAAATCATTATTCATATTGCATAAGTTTTTTTTGTTTACCATCCATACTGGTATAGTATTATACATAGTATATGACAGTTTAGTTCATAAGCTTTTTAGCTTAAGCCAATTTTTTTGACATAATTTAAAGTTATTGAATTTTTACCCAGATGTAGACAAATATCGCAATCACAAATAACGCATTACTCATCGGAGTTTATACGTTATTTTGATGCGATATTTTTATTAATTGCTGATGACGTTAATTATAGATAGATAACGTACGTATATATAGTTACAACAATGTAGCTATGGTTTTTAAGCGATTTTCACCACCAGTTAAATTCATTTTCATTGAAGGTTTATGTATATAGAAACCTAATTAAGATTTTATTTAAGTAAGAAGTTCTCACGCGGCGTATAGACTGATAAACAAGTGCCTTTTGGACCAACTTTTTTCAGCAGTCTCCGAAAATTATAAATGAAGTGTCATTCGATTCGGAATGGCATCTAGATGATTTTGGAAAAAAATGTGTTCGGCTTGCAAAAATTGTAAACGTTATTAACAATTAACTAATAAAAAAGGGGGGGTTTAGTTTTTTGCAAATATCTAATTATATAATTAATAAAAAAAATGAAAAATAAACATTTTCTAATTTTTCCAACGGGGTTCTATTCTAAAGCTTTTCAAGAATTTCTCCAAAAAAGGAATTTTTTTTATTATTTTCATATCTAGTATTTTTAAATAATATTTATTCATTAAAGGGCCGATGTGGGTGTGGCTTGCGTAAGTCAGAGTACCCGTTTTCGGCCGTATTTTCATCCCTCTGGGAAATTATAAATATTGATCTTACAGTTTCGGGAGTCTAGCTTCTTTTTAGGAAATTTCCTCCTCTTTTCCAATTTTTTTTGAAATTTGAAAAATCTTTTTTACTTTTTGAGATATTTGCAAAAAAACCGCTCTCCCCCTTTTTTAAGTTAATTGTAATAATTTTACAATTTTTGCAAGCGGAACTTCATTTATTTCAAAAATCATCTAGATGCCATTCCGAATCGAATGACACCTCATTTATAATTTTCGGAAACTGCTGAAAAAAGTTGGTCCAAAAGCACTTGTTTACCAGTCTAGTAGCTGCGGGGAGACGTCAGTAGCGTATATAATATGAAAATGAGTGTGTGTTCGTTATGTTTATGTATTCGTCTACTCCTGTTTCACAGTTTAAATGGTAACAAATGTTTTGAAATTTGACGTACAGATACATTATACTGGCATTGCCTATCTTCTGTAGTCATACTATAAAAATAAAAATATTAATAAATTACACGCGGAATCAAAATCCACTATTTAACAACAAAATACAAGAATAAACATGTATATCTGCCCTCAATTTCATAGAAACACAAAAACATTTGCGTCATGGGCAAATGTGTTGTGATAAAAAAACGTAAACACAGGTGTGGACAGTGAGCCGATATCGGTTTATGTTAAACTCAAGGTTACATGGAAACTACATACTGGATTTAACACGTCGCCTTATCTAATACTGATAAAGCTTTGACCAAAATATATAAGACTAGAGCTCTCCACGACGCTTTGCTCGTGTATTATCTATACATATAGAATTACTTGGCCTCCTTGACTGACTGACTATCAACGCACAGCCCAAACTACTGGGGGGCTACGACCATAGAAAATTGCATGCCGGTTCCTTCTATATTTTAGATGCACATTTAGAAAGGATTTTGGAAAATTCAACCCCCAAAGGGATGATAAAAGGGTGAAAGTTTGTATGAAAATTTGTCATTTTTAAAGTAAGAAACTCAATATTTTATATATCTATTTCTTACTTCCTTCGTTAACTCAGCGACCCAAAGTGGGTCTTGGCTTGCGAACGAGAACATGCCATTTTTCCCTGTTCTGCATAGTTTCTTGCCAATTATAGGCTCGAAGCTCAGTCAGGTTAGCTGCACCCTATCTTTGAACGATATTTGGGAGGGCCGACCAGACGCCGACCTATCGGTCGTCTCAAATATGCTTTCCTCACGCTGCGATCCTCTCCTATCCGTCTACGCGACTGAGTCAGGCGGTGAGCTTTTACTTCTCCTATTATGTTGAGCTCAGCCACGAGATTTTCAATTTCAAGGTTGGTCCGGACCCTTTAGCTACAATCCTCCTTGGACCTCTTTGGACCCAGAATCATACAGAGAAGAACCGTCCTTTCCGCTGCTAAAGGCTGATTTTTCTCCTCGAGGGTAAACATTCAGGCACCCGATTAATTCTCAAGGCCATACATAAATAATAAACATGTATACCATGTTAATCATTGCCTAAACAAAAATACAATATAAATATATCGAGCTTAATCAAATCGAAATCTTTTAGTGACAGAGCTCAAGGTGATTTTTTTTTAGTAATCTTGCCTAATATTTACATGAACCAATGTTCGATAAACAGTGGTTATAAATAACATGTTGTTGCTAACCAAATATAAGTTTAAAACCAACAGCGTATTCAGTCAAGGCTGGACTGTCCTATTGTATTGACATAATGAACTTTAAGTTATTCTGTTAGAATAATATAAGAATGATTGCTAGTATTATTATCAACAAAATGGTGGAACATTTGAATTCTTATTGTGGGCAAGAATATTAAGTCGTAGCATTTTTGAAACTAAGTCATCTGTAGAGTAATAATGGAGTAATAAGGGAGATTCTGTCGAAGATCAGTCAAACTACGACCATGTTTTAAACTAACGCTTTTACAAAACGCGGGCGTCATTAACTCATTAAGTAAATTCTATTCAGCCATTACAGTGAGGCTGGGTATTCCTATTAGCCCCCCCAGCGACACTACTCCGTTGTATGACTGGTACCCGAAATACGATTGTAAACTTTTCTAGTATGAGAGTTTAGCGAATGTGTGTGTGCCTACCGATCACTTAAAATTAATATTAATAATTACTTAAGTGATTTATTATTTAACAAGTGTATGTATTCCTGCGTGTGACCTAAAAAAATATTTATTACATAATATAGAATTTCGGTAATGCATTTTGAAACTACATATTTATAGGAATCAAGAAAATAGATTCGAACATTTCAAGTAGAAGCTTTATAGGCACTCACCCAATAAAGTTCTTTATGAAGCAGTAAACAGCGAATAGAGTCGCATCATTGAGACCAAGGTCTGGCTTAATCCTGGGCAGAGCAATTGCCGGCGAGGTGGCGTCGACCGGTGGGCCGCGCACCTCTGGCGTGGCCGCGCTCATGGCGGGCGCGCCGCGCGGCCGCGTGCCCGACGCGTGCGGAGCGATCGTGACGGCCGGCTCAGCTGGCTCAGCAGTGGGCCCGGCGGCGGCCGCACCGGCCCCGCATAACACCACCGGCGCTTCCGGCACGCGGCACCCGCACGCACCGTCGCCGGAGCGCGCTGCAGCACCCACCCGCACCCGCACCGGCGTGCGGTAACTCGCGACGCGAATGGCTGACACCGCCAGACGACCGTAGCTGTTCGCACGTATCGATCGCAATATCGCGGCTGCGCAGACAGACACTCTGTACGCTGGGCTCACTCTTCACACGTCCAGCATCAAGAAGCCCAGGTAGATCACGAGTATGAACCACGGGCAGACGAGGTACATGCAAACAGACATCATGAGACTGTTCCGTGATGAGATAATTTATGTCCTGTCGTAATGTTCTGTGATGAACCTGTGTTGAGAACTTTATTGGTAGCACGTGCAGATCGCGCGTGCGTCTAGTGGCGCGGCGGCACTCTGACTGGGCGCGCTCAGGCCGCGTGCTCGCCGCCCGCCCGATATCCACTCACCGCGCTATCTATACAGAATATAAGCAACTTACGCATAGCCTGCACACCTTGATTTATAATACTGAAGTTGTGATAGCCATGTCAATGAAGGAAGCTAGATAATATAAATGACTGGACAATATAATATCCCGATGAATGCGAATATACCTAATGAAAGGACATAATTAAGTTCGTCTGGAGAACATACTAAATCTGCTTTAACAATCAGTTTTAAAATTGAACATAATATTATAAACGAGAAATTTTAGGTAACTCATATCATACGCTTCGGATTATCCCGCAACAATAATAAAATATAATTAAAATTGTACGAATAAATCACAAAAGTTTGATGACGGATTGCAAGATCTGAAAAAAGACTTTTGGCAAGAACAGACGATTTACTTTGAAAGTTCCAACCAACTACAGAATGGAAGTGGTTATGGCGACAGGCCCTTTGTTTGTTGTTGCAAACATTAAATGAATCTATATAATAAAACATAGCGAAGGTGACACGGCTACAACTCAGTAACAATATTAAATGTCAACCTGCCCCGGGAGGATACAAATAATTTTAATTATACGCAGAGAATAATAAGTACCAGTTGGGTACACATGCCACGTTTTTTATCAAAATTGAAAACATGCTACAGTGGCTATTTTGAGCTTTGACGTCCCGTACGTCTAAAAAGTTTGTTCACATGGAAACCGAACACCCCAAATAGTTGAACCACGGTCAATGTCCGCACGACGCGACCGACTGACGGCCGCAGCGATCAGTTCAGGAAACAAAAAACGCTCTCCTACCAGCGGACGGTAGGCTTTGCTGATAGACTAACGGAGATGCTAGGCTTAAATTTTAGTAACGAACACCTAAGACGAGAAGAGTGGTAAATATAGACATGGCAACTTGATAAAAAATTATTTCAATTTGTCCATAAATCTCCGTGCAATTGTTCTCACGGTGATATCTAGGTTATACAATGTATATGGATGACTGATCGCTGACCAAGTTTGAACAACTACATATCAGAGTCTGAAGTTTAAATAAACGAGTACGTAATGATTTAAGTGTACCTAATCTATACTACACCTATGAAATTTGTAAAGCTTCGAGTTTGCAAAATACGTTTCAGTACGTAAAAAAATTAGGCAGGCTAATTCGGACCAGCAGATTCCAAAAATGCAATTGTTAGAACTGTTTTCTGTCTGACTGAATGACTATCACGTGAAAACCACTGAACGGACTTAAATGAAACTCTACACACAGCTAGCTATTATCCCGGGGCATATGAATAAACGACATGGTTTCCGTGCGATCGAATGTTTTTGGAAACTATTATTTTTAATTTTTTTATTGCAGGAGTTCAGCAGACAGGCAGTCTGCCCACTTGATGGAAAACGGTTACATTTAACACCAAAGGTGCTACAAATGCGCTACTGCTCTCTTAAGGGAGACTGGAACCTGGTCACTAATGCCGGAACACAACTCAAAAGTTGTTATGGCGACATACTTTAGACCAGGGGTGGTAGCCATCCAATCGGGCAAATGCCCTACCTGGCTGTGGGTTATTTTGTCGCCTCCTACGTGAAATTGTATTCTTTCTCCGTTCCTGCATGGACGAAAATTTCTATGATGACTTGATGTGTGCAGCGCAATCCTGAATTTCTTGTTATATTGTTATTACTAGAGTTTTACTCGCGGCTACGCGACGTAAAAAACCCTATTTAGCTATGTGTTTCTTATATAAAAATATTGCAAATGTCCATAGGCGATGGTAACCGCTTTCCATCAAGTGGGCCGCCTGTCTGACTGTTTTCTGAACTCCTGCAATAAAAAAAAGTAAAAATTATATATTTACTAATAACCTAAAAAATTACTCTCTTGTAGGTAGGTACTGTTTGCGTGAAAAAATAGTGCTTCTAACTAAATACTAGAGTAGTACTTTATTGAACATTTTCAATAAAAAAAGTGATGATCCCCTCTGTAGTGCATCGGTTTATACCTCGTAACATCTGACCCGGTTACCACAACACTTCTCGAGCCTAGTGAACAAAGACAGCGACATATCGAATTTCTTTATGCACAGCACCGAGTACATCGACCTCTTGTACCGCCGATTATTGCGTATGACTTGCGCTTATCGCATATTTCTAGTTAATCCGTTTTTTGCAACTACTCTACGTAGATGTTAAATTAATTTCGTACATTATTAAACTCTAATTTAGAAGCGATTTTATATGCAAAGTCATGTCTTCAACTAATTTACAAATTCAACATTAAAATTTGAAGAAAATCTTAGTCAATTCTATCATCATTATACAAAGTAAAACGAAGTCCAATTTATTTCAATGTAAGTAAACATACTAGATATTAAAAAGATCCTATTTATTTAATATATATTGTATTTGAAATTTAAAAAACCCATTACGTGTGATGCTACAAAGAGAAGAATTCTTGAAACTAATAATTAAACAGTTTCTAGAAATTGGTTTGAATATAAATAGGCGAAACCTTTACTCGAGTCCAATATAAAAAGAGTAACTACAAAGTAACGCGCACTAACTGTCATCGACTCAGTTCTCGATCTTTTTGTCGATCCAGGAAGACAACCTGGTTCAATTCTTAGAAAACGATTCCCGGCTTCCCGACAGAGTCCTGTTTGATTTCTCGGAAGCCAATTACAAAGATTAAAATGGTTGCTAGCAGATGATAGTGTGAACGTTAACTACATTATGCTAAACTGTTTGAAACTAACTAAACTGTTATGAAAAAATAAGTTCTGTACAAAACCTAATGGTGGAGTATTATTTATTGTATGTGATTACTTTCTTCTGGCATTTTATTCGTATTTAACTGTAATTTCGTCTTATGTTAAAGGATGTGAACTGCGAGGCAGTACTATAGAATGAATTTTATATTTCAGATTGAGTATAAGTACATGGTATCTATGACATAGCGAATAAACTGTAAGAAACGTACGTACGTAAGAAATAGAAAAATCATTTCTTACGTACGTACGTTTCTTGCAGTTTATTTATATATTATTTTTAAAGGTAAATTTTATCAACGATCGCTTACAGACTAATGGATTAAAGTACGAGGAAATGTTTACAAAACAGGCACAGGAAGCCACCTATTGGCATCTAAAGTATCAACGACATATAAGGCATCAATCAATCCATGAAATTTTCGGCTTGAAGAAATCCATAACGATAATTTAAAAATTATAGAATTCTTTATACAGGAGAACAAGTTTTAGTTACAAATTTATCAAAACAACTTAAAAAATTAACTTCATCTTAATTATTTAAAAATAAAATACTCAGTCTTTATCTTTCCGTTATTGTATAAGTCTTGGAAAAGATATCGAAAGACTGGCAACACTAACCCAACTATGCTAAAAAATATTACATATATCTTATCACTTTGTTCAAATCCCGGTTAAGTAATCTCCAATTGTCTTTCATGTTCTGCCGACTTTCTCCATAAACTCTTATTTGAAGAAACGTCTGATTGTGGTAATTGGCAAAATAGAATATTCCTCAGTTCATTTTCTTGCGGCTTCTTTCATGTAAATATCGAATTCATTTTGTGCAGAACAGAAACACACGTTACAATAAATTGTAACATTGTTTACATATAAAAAGAACTTGCGTCAAAATAACACCTTTCATCCCACTTTTAAAACGTCATTATAGAAAATATACTTTTATTAATATTTAACTTCTTGTCTTAATGACGTCACAAATTAATGCACTAGTAGAAAATCAAGTAGGCTGAGACGTTTGTAAGATGATAAAATGTAACCAGTTGATTTGACTGTCACCGCTACCCTATAGTTATCCATTATTGGCCGGCTCTTCTATCTTATCTACCGTTCATTTGCCTTACCATCGGTTAAAATGTGACAAAAGCTCCATGCAAGTAAAGTAAAAATTGAACCAATGGTATGGTAAGTGAATGAATGGTCTGATATGACAGTCGGCTACAACCCCGACGATGGTTTAGTGTCATTTAGCTATCTATATAAGATGAAAGTGCAATATTTAGTCAAAAAGAGCTTCAACTATGATCATAGATTGCTCAGACATAAACACACAATATTTGAAATTTTCCAGATAGTTTGAATTGAAAAACTTGGAGTCGTCATTGCGAGAAAACTATATCATGTTCATCCACGTTAGCGATAATATACGATTTCATATAAATCGGATAATTCCTAAGATCTTGAGAAAAGGAATACAGAAATATGCAACTACTCACTTTAACACTGTCGAAAACTACACATCACACTTTATCATATTTGAATAAAGCAACTTAGTGTCAGTGACAACAAGGTATATATAAATAAATAAATATATATACATGGACACATCTTAACAACAAATGCAACAGTAAAATGAAGAAGCAAACTGACAGCAAAAAGGTTTTACTTAATCGTTTTATGATGTGTCTTTATACACTTTAATTTCTCACTTCTTATATGCATAATGCACATGCAGCGGAGAATAGGTCAGTAATAAAACATAGTTGAAATGGTAATTTTCTTCCTTCCATTCAGTTACATAAACTAATGAATAATTTATTTTAATTCAACGCGTACTATGTTAATTTCGATATATAGAAATCGATAATAGTCGTGTTATTTGTAATAACCGATGACATAAATAAAAAACTTGTTATAAGTTTTTTATGAGGTTATATTCAAAACTGTAGCATTCGACGTCCTTGCCTAGCGTTCATGTTTGTAATGCATGCTTGTAAGTGTGGTTCGTGTTGTTTTCGTGTCACGAGAATATAATAAAGTTGCATTCGCAATCAGCGCTGCGCTATGGTATCTTATGTTTGCGTGCATCGTTCTATTGATGCAATATGACCCACTTGTTATTTCCATGAAATAGACACTTTTATGGCCTAACGTTTCTGCTTTACAGAGTAATAACGTATCATTAATTCTAGTCTTATATCTCCGACTATATATTTTCAATAGGTATTCATTCAAGGAAGCGTGAATTATGAAACCATTCAAAGTACTCGAAACATGATTAGGTTGTAGTTGAGAATAGTCTAGATTGGTCCAATCTAATCTTAAGACCGGCAGGGGCTGCCGTACTTACGCAAGTATTCAGAGATTTCCCGCTATCGGCAAGCGGCGCACGCGCACGCTCCTGATCTATGGCGCAAGCTTCCATCATTATTCTCATTACGATCGCGCGAGCGAGCGTGTTGAACTCAATTGCTGCACACCGGTCCGGTGACCAGTGCCAAATGGTAGCTTGACAATATTACATCTACTAGTTGCTACATGCGTAATTTGCAAAGGTACCGTCCTTTTATAGGTCAACCGGTTTAAGCCTGTATAAGTTAGTATCTATGTAGATATTGTAGGTGGCTGTGATTCAATCTCATAGCAAATAATTTCACTTTGAACATTGAATAAGAATATGTAATGAATTTATTAATATTAGCCAATAGTCGTAATACTGGCAGATCACAAACAGACAAAGAATCAGTTTTTAACCACATCATACCAAAACTTGTAGATGACATTTTATTTGAGATTGTAATTACTTAAACGAAACTACTAGTCTTAACTTTAACATATTAATACGAAACGTTTAAAAACACATTCCGTTTGAAAAAAGGAGGAAAACAATTTGGTGACAAGATCACAGCAGAGGCGAGGTGATTAAAAGCAAAGACAGTGAGAACATGTGTAGACAAGGAAAAAAAAACAAACACATAAAAAATGTAAACTGGAAACGTTCTGCATTATAGATTGTGACAACATGAGGACTAGACACTTGAACTCGGCGCCATCTCCACAAGAGCGTGTTGATGGACAGACGTGGAAACAAAGGGGTATTTTTTGCCTGCGCTCCACTTCGCTTGGGTCGTGTGTGTATGTGCTATAAATTACAGGCACGAAGGTAAACAATCGTGGTGCGTTTGGAAATCGATGGTTTCGTTTAGTTTGCTTATACTTTTTTCGATTGGTATTTTTTCTGTATCGCACATGTGTTATGTGGAACATGAATTTCAAACGAAACCATACTGTTTCAAAAGTCTAACTACATATTTAAATAATAATGAAACTACGTTTAAACGGTTTTAAGCACAGTATTCAGTATTTTATTTGATTTATATTCCGAAGTTTCTCGGCTACTTTTGAGTAGACAAAGGCTATTGAAAAGTGGCCAAAATGTTTGAATAAAATATCGCGCTCCAGACCGTTAAAACGTAGTTTTATTATGAGAACTAGTCGCAATAAAATACGCAAAAATTAGGAAAACACTACATAATTGTATTCTTTACACTTTAGTATAAATATAGTATAGTAATAGTACGTGAATTTAAAATGATTGCACCAATAAGTTTGTCTGACCTGAGAATATGACTGAGCAGACTACGGTTTTATAGTGTAATTTGTGAATATTCTGAGAAGGGGAATATTTTCAAACTGACTGGTTGTCTCAACAGAAAAAGCTTTATGTGGCACGGAAACACACGGTGCGTTTGTAGTGATTAAATTCAAATAACTCCCAACTAAAAAAATATGTCGCCCGTGTAAATCCGTTTCGCAATTTACTCGGACCACATCAAAACATTGAGACAAGATATTGGCCCCGGTATCAATGACCTATTTCGAAAAAGGAAACCTCGTATATATCTGTCAGAGTTCACATCGAGTGAAGCACTATATTTTATAATACTAAACGTACAAAATCAAAATAATATACAGTATAGAAGTTTGGATACCCACTAACACAAACACAATTTAACCAAGTCATGCTATTTCAAACAATTGTGCTTTCTGTTTACTCTTTGTCGATGTTGCAAAGCATTTCCCTGTTCCCGTTATTCCCTTGAACAAAGTTTTCGAAAACAAATTGAGCTTCAATCAACACGAGAGGCTATTTTAGAAATTGATTTAGAGATAACGTTTCCTCGTATGACAGCTTGTGACTGGGACAACCCGATTGCAATCCAGAGAAATGAGAACACTACGTACTGTGGATGACTCATCTATTGTTTTCCTGTTGGCCATTGTAATTGCTTTGATAATTAAGAATTCAATTTCTACGATTACAGAAATGTTTCAACATGATACTCGACAAAATTATCACATGAAGATCTTTAACAATATAAAAAAATATAGGAAGACACAAAGTCATACCCAATTACATCGAATGACTTACTGCATGTGTCGTAGGCGCAGAAAAAAACAAAAGCTATAATATTGGTAATGTCTATTTGTCTAGTTAATAATATTATTTACTTATATTGTGAACAGACTAAACGCTAAATAAGCACATTCTGTTATAACACTGTAATGAGGACGATGTTATTGTCAATTGGAATGCGCTGATTACGATTTTTTAACAAAAACTAGGCAATTCACTAGTCGACTACGGCACCCGATGTAGTTTATTATAAAAATAGAGCAATTTAAAGATCGTCGTAAATTGAGCATATATTGGAATTAGTTTTCCTACCTAGTATAGCAACTCACATAAAAAATAAAATATTTTTTTATATATATTATACACAAAACTTTACTGTTTCTTGTTCAATTCATAACAATAACAAAGAAACTAAGTCCAGTCTAAACAACTGCGCAGCAAAACGTAGAGATAAGTCGAAGCCATCCTGATTTGAAGTAATACAATGAATGACTATTTTCCTATGACAACATTGAAAAAAACGATTGAAGCGCAAACTATTTAGTTAGCTAAACCGTTTATTTTATGAAAATGATTACATATTATCGGAATAAAATGTATCCTAAGTGTTCGGGTTATAAGCCAACATATGCCGAGTATCATTCATATACGTTCAGCAGTTTCAAAAAAGATGCGATCGCAGCGCCATTATTTTCGATATTTTCGTCTATTCCACGGAAACCACGTTATTTATCGGGATAAAAGTATCATAAGATGCACTCCGGGATATTAGCTAGCTGTATGTCGAGTTTCATTTAAGTCCGTTCAATGGATTTCACGTGATACTAACACAGACAGACAGATAAAATTAATAAAAATTGTATTTTCGAAATCTCCTGGTCTTCATTTCATATTTTTAAACGCATAGTACAAACTCGAAACACTTATAGATTGATATAATAGATAGATTAAAATAGTCGTAGTGCGTGTTGGTCATACAAGGGTATTAAGTACCATTGTTATGATTTTTATGATCTTTAAAACGATACTCTACATAACATGTCTGTCAAATGACATTGAAATGCCACCTCAAATTTTTATATTGCATCAGGTTGGCTGTTTGTATTATATTTTTTATTTGTTCTCTTTTTACGTCTTTAGAAAATATAATTTGATTTTTATTAAATTTAAATTACTTTACACTATACCCCGGTAATGGGGGAGAGCTCCTTCGTGAGGAAAAAACCAAAGGAACGCAATTAAACATTTGTAATTATTATTTTTCCTAGCGCGAATAGAATTTTCCTACATCACAAATGTGTACCTTTTTAATGGGTTAAGTTTTATTCGTTTTTAACCCTTACAACTAATATCGCAGGTCGATCATAATTGTAACCAAAACTGACTAATTAGTAACGATGAGTCACAAAAATTTGCATAAGGTATCAACTGTTGTCACAAAGATGACAAAGCACAGGTTGACATAACGTATTATCATACAAAGCAAACAATAAAAATCAACCCACTACGGTGCCTAATTAGGAAAAGGGACAAACCTTTTAAATGTTTGCACAAAGTTAGATTTGTGCGTGTAATATTATTTGGAAAGTAAAGGTTTTGTTGGTGCGGTCATAGCCGACCTTGTTTCTTTTTTCGAACCACTTAAATCTCCTAAAGAAATGGCAAGGTCTCCAGATTGAGTTTTGGAATCTTTTCCAATTTGAATTTATTATGCC
Organism: Dendrolimus punctatus; assembly: GCA_012273795.1. Classification (NCBI taxonomy): domain Eukaryota; kingdom Metazoa; phylum Arthropoda; class Insecta; order Lepidoptera; family Lasiocampidae; genus Dendrolimus; species Dendrolimus punctatus. The sequence goes on along the minus strand of CM022528.1, from coordinate 20,881,338 downwards.
AGAAGTAGTGTGACATCCAGACCGTCATCATATTATAAACGTTTTAGTACTTATCTCGGTTTTGTACATTGAAGAGAAAAAAATTACACCTTCCCCAAAATGTTTTGATCGCCAAACAAACATTTTAGGGAAAAATTCAAATCTGGAAACCTTGAGTTATGGTGGTATAGTAGGTAACACATTATATCCCGTTATTATACATACATACATACATAACTTCACGTCAGGTCCCTTGCGGGGTAGGCACGAACAACAGAGCGCCATTTAGGCTTATTCTTATACACCTCACTTGCTTCTTTGACATTCAATGAATGTCAAAGATTCTTCTTTGCCCGCTATTATGACAGTATTTGAAACGAATATAATAAGTAATTAAGGATATGTTTACAAATTGGAAAATAAAGTACTCTGTATAAGAAAATAATAAAAAAATATAAAGAGATCTCAAATAAATAAAAGAATAGTTATCTCTCTGACAGTCTATTTGAAGAAAGGGGACTCAAAATCTCATCAATTTGTTGCAATTCTTACAGTAAACGGTATAGAAAAACATCATGAGGAAGCCGTCACATCGAGATAAGTGATGTGTGAAACTCGGCCAACCGCCACACATAAGATTGACTGGTATGCCGTCCTCTCCTCTAAAATAGACAAGCAACAATTTAGCGTCGCAAGTGTTTAGACTGATTACTAAGTTGGGAAAGGTGAACTGTATATAAGGGACGCGATAATATTTATGTATTTAATACTAATAGAGACATAATTTATCCCATCATAATTATTATGGTCCTTTAGATGTCAATAAAAGTAGATAAAAACCCACTGATATGTCATGAAAATTTCCATTGAATGCCAACGGAGAGTTATATGCGTCCAAGGTGCAGCACTTGTATGCAAGTAGGACGGGGAATGCCCGTGAGAACCAGTCTAATACAAGTGGGCGAAATTCACACGCGATGTTTATGTTCTCACTACAATTAAAACAATGCCGGTGGTGTCTATGCATTCTTAGTATTAAAGCGTCAGTGATCTAATTTCAGTAGGAGATATCAAATGTGTTTATGGCAACCGAACCCTCCGATAACGATGGGCTTTGTTTATTCAACGAAAGTTTGCTACTGGTCATTATGAAAATCATAATTTATATTACATTAAAAGAAAAATGGACACTACACTTAAGGAACTGTAATGTGTATGTATGTAGTGTGTTATGACAAAAGGTAAATATATAGTAATAGACGTATTAGCATAAGTAAGGTATAGGTAAGACTGTGGCCTAAGTCTTCTATGCTGACAGACCTACTTTTTATGAAAAAGGCTAGTAAAACAGATAATAAATGTGTAGTCACGCTACATCATGTAGATTTAACGACAGGGTAAGGTTCTAGAAATAACTAAGGAAATTATATGTGTGCCCACTTCGGGCTTCACATGAGAGACGTTGAAGACAGTGTAATGAAAAAGGAGGAAAGCAGATCCGGGACTCGTAGGGCGTATGTAACGCTAGGACGATGATGAATCGTGACATATATATGAACTGTTTTAAATCCAACATTCATACGGCATGCTAACCAACCTAAAATCCAATCAATCCATATTGTATTAGACACGAATTACTGTAATTATATATTGTTACAGTTTATTTCTTCACCGGCCTTCAATATAATATACCTGCATGTCAGGTACAAACGATCGGGTTGGTTAACAATTTATCATATGGTTGCAGTCTTGCAATCGCCTCGAGACACTGCAGTCATTAGTTATAATTCGCAACAGTTGCTCTGCTATTTCTAGAAAATGTCTTACTTTGACTGCTTATGAGTAATGCTTGCTAAAGTCACAAGAATATTCACAGAAACTCCAATTCTCCCCCCTACTTTAATTGTTATGCATCCATAAAAATTTGCGCGAAATATTTTTTTATATATTCACAAACACTTAATAGCGGGACGAGTTGTCTGCCAAGAGGAAAATTTATCAGTAATGACTATCATGAGAACGACTCAGACGGCTTTTGTGATCATATTATTCTCGTAATTACTGGGATAACACGATGTTGATTATTTCCTAGAAGAAATGAATGATGACTAATATTAATATAAACAATGCAGGGCTTAGCAAAAACAAAATGCTACGATATATGCTTGGTTACACAGAAAAAAATTTAAGACTCTCTCTTAGGCGAAAGGTATACGTTTTACAGAAATCAAAAAGGTATGTTGTGCAGAAATATTTAGACATAGAACATCCACCAGATCTCTATGAAAAGCGTAAGATCAATCCGCACAGGCGATATATGTACAAAGGGTTTGACATTGGGAAAGCTGAAGACTTGAAACGGAGAAAAATAAAAAAGTGTATCTCGGGGCTTTAAAAATTGATGTTTCTAATGCACTCGGGAATTCCCGTGAGTAGGATGATAATGCCAGAACAAATACAACAATGAAATTCTATGGAGTATGTGAAATCCAAGCCTCAATTGCTAAAGAGGTTAATTCCTTCACAATTCTTATGCGTATCGCGCATATCCGTCACGGTCTAATCACAACAACCATGCATCAATTCATACTGCAAAAGGAGATGGGTCTTTGTAATTTGACCAATTAGTCGCTTTGATACTCAGCATTTCGTCCACCGCTTTGATCAGCAACGAACATGCAAAATGAGTACCATTTTAGTAGCTAATATTACTCTCAGGTTGTTTGTCTCGATGAGGTTATTAACACAGATAAAAAAACATGTGTTCGCACGTTTCCAAGAATATACCGTTCAAAATGTATGTCAAAGACTATAAACAGTGACACGTCTCAAGATGAAATTTTTAAATAGCCATTAATTAACGTATATGAACAAATCAAAAGGAAATAGTAGTTTTGTTGGTAATAGAATGGGATTCGGAAGACCCCTGAAAGTGAGAAGAAGATTAACAAAGTAGAAACTTGGATACAGGTGGAACCTTTGCAAGTAACTGGGACTTAGGTTATGATCTTTATCAATGTTATTGAACAATAATTCATTGAACTCGACTAAAACTATTTTGCACCTCTGACAGGTTTTTTAATGCTTACACATTAACATTCCTTTGACAAGGACGAAGGGAGTTAACATCTGGTCCCCTACAACATCGTTATAGGAGGCAAGAGGACTGGGACGTTTATGAGCTAACGTTATTAACTCAATTAAAATTCTAATAAACAATGTACGCTATCAATCGAGAGAATGATCTCGATCATTTCATTAGACGAGTGTTACAAGGCAATGTTTAAAGCGGTTACCGTTAAAAATATCTTATGTCGGTCAATGTATTTGTGTCTTGCTGTTGCTATGTAACAATTCAGTAGATTACCTTCAAGGCGAGTTGGAGAGCGGACTACGATCAACATACCTAGAACAAAAAATAAAATAAAACAACTTGGTTAAATAGAACACGAGTTATCAATAGAGGGACAATCAGTGCAACTGAGATCAATCTTACGCAACAGTTATTAAAATTGCATTGCTTGTGAGTGCATTTTATTTCATGCGCCGGCCGCGAAGCCAAAAATAAACATCAAAAAATAGAAATTATGTAACACAAAATAACTTAGTTGGCGCCATAATTTCGAAATACAAAATGTATCAGTTTGTTACACTGTTGAATTGTGAGAATTACGAAAACAACTGCCACACTCATAGAAGCTAAAGGATGATAAATGCATATAATACTCATAGAATAAGAAAATTCTATTATTAAATTTATAAAAGTGTTTTTTTAACTTTGTTACTCACTAAAGATACATAATGGAACAAAATAATAAAACGAGAAAGTAAATTACTACTTAATAATTAGAATTAAAAGTTAGTTGATAGGTTATTTATTGGACTGCAGAGTGGAGCGTCGGGTGCAGCAGTAAAACTACTATGAATAGTGTCGAGATTTGTTTTACTTAATTCATAAAGCCCCTCCGCTCGAAACCAGGAACCATTCAGACGAGATAATTAATTGCGGAACAAACTAACATTAATATACGAACGTGATAGAGACCTTATTGGAATCTTTTTTTATTTCTTAGCCATAGCCTTGTAAGTGAAAGAATTATTATAGAGGTATAAGGGGAAAAACATATGCTACTTTTTATCCAGGAAAATTAGATAGATACCGATGGATATAGGTCGGTAGTTTACACGAACGAAGATGAATAATTTTATTGATCATATTTTTTTAATAATTTAACCAACATAAAATATAAACAAGAATAACTTTTTTCTACCCAGAAATTAAAACAGGCAACAGGTAACTGAAGCCGCTTGAAAGCTCAAGTATTGATATTATCTAACTTTGAAGTCAAACATGCGCGTCTTAGAGTAAGCAGACAACAAAATTAGAACAGTAATCATGAAAGACGTAAAGAGGTACATCTTGCAACAATGTTGCAAGAAAGATAGACAGTAGGGCGATACAAATATTACATGCACGACGACAGCTCAGTATGATCAACCGCTCACGTCGTTGGTAATGACAGGAGTAAAAGACTACATGTTCTATTTCGTGTGAAACTGATTTATCTTTAGAATTTAGAATTTGTTAGATAGAAAACCAGTAATGACAGGTTTATATACCTTATTATCCATTCATTCATTTCATATACTGGTTAAAGATTTACATAAAATCTCCAGAAGTGGTAAAGTAAGGAAGGATAGTAAGACACAGTATTCCGGCATAATTGTTTATACAAGATTTGTTTGAAAAAGATATTTATTTTTATGTGTAGAGTGCATAGTTATGAAAACGTAATAATCAGGAGGGAATTTTGCATTTTGGAGTATTTCACAGTTCGACAAAAAAATATGTTGCTCTTGATATCTTTGCAGCTTTCTACATTCTCAAGTACCTACATAGTTTGCGAATACAGTTAAGAAACTACTAGATTGGCTGTAGTTTTTAAAATTTTAAAATGAATATAAGCATAAACTTACACTTTCTCTACAGTTAACTGATTTAGATTTCCTTCCTGCTTTCACTAAGACCTAAAAATAATTGAGAAAAGATATCAGGGTAGATGGGACCGTTACATAATGGTAGCATACTGCTGATATTTTAAAAAATAATTTTCTTAAAAAAATATAGAAGAAAACTTGATATTTTCTTAAATTTCGTAACTAGTATACATAATTAAACTACGTTGTAAGGTTTTTAAGCGCGGTAATTTATTTGATTTGTATTATTCCTACGTTTTGGACACTTTTCAGTAGCCGTAATCACGGAAGACAAACATATCAAGTGTCAATGAGTATTGTAAATTTTATGTAGCCTACCGCCAACTTGTTCATTTGAATTATTTAGGTTTAAGAATTTTATGGTTATTATTTGCTCTATTGGAGCCTAATCTAATTTACCACCGCTTCGCAACATGTTGTGGCATGAAGAGAAGAAACGGCATAGAAAACTCTTTAGCAAACATACCTAGCTCTAATAATTTTATATAATATCAAAATTAATGGGTTGGAGGTAAAATAAAAATAAATTGTCAATCAAGTTGGTTTGTGTTCCGGTGCACGCAGAAAGTGCTCAGTGTTTTGAGGTGTAGCAATTGGTCTTTGCTGGGTTTGGTTCTTAATAGTTTTGATGATCGGATCCCAAACAGGTGGTACTTGCGAAGCATCTTCTCTATTGATTTTTTTGTGATTTTTTATTTCAATAGCCTCACTCATCATTCTACGTATAAAACTATGCTATTTTGCGAGGTTTGTCGAAATCGAACCGAATGTGATGTAGAACATTTTATATGAAAAGCTTATAAATCTTTCTTTGAAGTATATATAAGACGTGTTTTACCAGATTTTCTCTTTTACGTTTGTTATTTATTTAGGTATCTTTTATCGCATTAATTTCACATAACATGTTAAAAGGATATCGCTACGAATAGAACAGAATTAGTTTCCTTTAATCATGTACAGTTGATTGCTTAGTACATAACAAAAGAAAAATCAGCAAAGTCATTCTCAAAAATTGAATCCGTGACCTTCGCTCTTTTATCAGGGCGTGTTAAATAAGAACTACGAATTCAATAAGTTATAACGTTGTCTCGACTGTCGACGCGCCGTGAGGTGCACCGACAACTTTCATTTAAGAAATCAATGTCATCCAATTCGGTATACTGTTCTTTTCGACTAAACTTTTTACACTCGATTTGTATGAGATAAAAAAAAAATAATTGAGGTTGGAAGTAGTTTTAGGATTTACAAAATAATATGAATATCTTACCGTAAGTTCAGTTCTCTGACAAGTAGTCTGAGGATAAGATATCTATTAATATTATTTGTACATGCTATATATATATAATTTCTTACACGCGCCTACAGTGTAGAGACGGCAGTGTAAATCTGATTGGACACAAAGCCCTCGCTAGTTAAAAAAGGAGTAGGAGTTTACATCATATAGGTCATCGATTCCTGAGACCTACTACTATTCAAAAAAGTGAACTTTACAATAGAGCCAAAAAGAGCCAAAATGTTATTTTAAGCATGAACATCATGAGTATAATTAGCCTTCCTAGTAGATATTTGTTACTTTTAACCAGAATTAGCGCTATTTACAAGACGTTTCACGATAGATGTCATTGAAAACTCGATTTGGCAAAATTTTGGATAGCGTCTGTATTGGATTAAGCGCGCGATATGTTTGATCATGTGGGTGGTAGCAAGGTTTTAAGTGGCAACACTACCGTACTGCTTTTATCGAATGGTAAATTTACTTGAAGGATTATATATATCTCGGTTTAAAAAGGGCAGGAATCTTAAAGTGAAACTAAAATATTAATATATGTATTATTAAGTTAGTAAACTATTCCCACCACCTTCACTAGAGGTTTAGTGCAGTAAACTGGTACTTAAGAGGCTATCACTCGTTGCTGGTACTTAGTACACTGAAATAGCTCATCAATAAATTATAGAAATTAAGTGTTCGAACTCGAAAGGATGTAGTTCGTGAAGCCGGATCACGAGTAAAGACTTGATCAGTATATACCTTGTAATTTTCATGTAACGCTCGTCAGTGCTCTACTTTAACGATTACCGAAGAATTGAAATTCTCCTATCGTTGTTTCGCATTTCTTTAGGTGTTTTTAAAGTAAAACTTCTTTAGGCATTTAAAGCACCTTTGGGATGGGAAAAAAAGCATTGACTCGCGTGACTGTCACGTATAGATACGAAGTTTTCACTTCTGACGTACACTCCTATGACAGAAAGTTTTTTTATTCGTACATGATAATATAGGAACGTTGTCGTAAGTTGCATATTCAAGTATTTAACGCAGCTACATAGACATGGTGGCCTATAGTGGCCGCTTTTAGAGAATCGATCATTGATATTGGCAGGTGTATAGCTATACTGGTAGGTGTCAGTTATAGCATAAAGTTCTAGTTTATTTTGGCACTTGTCCATATTCGTAATACGAATCTACGAAACCGACCTTTCGACCTCCTGTATTGAGTTAGACTAATATGACGGTGCAAATAAAAAGTCAAATTATGATTTGGACTGCTTTATTACCATTACGATTAAATATTCAATTTCATAATTACGTTAGAATGAATTTATTGTCTTTTAAAAGTGTATAATTACTACAGTACAAAATAATTGTAGAAGTGAAAAGAAAACACAAGTTAAGAAAAGTAGCCTACGAGAGAATTAGTTCAATATAGAGTATCAAGAGTATTAGGATGATAAAACTACGTTTTAACGGTTTTAAGCGCGATAATTTATTTTATTTTGGTTTATCCGAGGTTAAAACGTAGTTTTATTATGAGTACAAGTCGCGAAAACTTAAGAAAATAGTATTAGGATGATTATAGGTTTATTATTTATAAAGAATTTTTTTTATCAAGCTCAAAAAATTATTTTACATTTTGATGAAAAATATTACATTTCATATTTAAGATATATTATAACACATATTATTCAGATTATTTTTTTAAGTTTGAACAAGTGACACGGAAGGATTATGATAACCAAACTAGGAAAAAAACTGCTCTGGTTTCAATTTGATGAATCTGATTTCAATATGAACTTCGAAACTTGAAAATTATTCCAATTCTATCTTTACGAGAATGTGTCACTTTTATTTCGTTTCATTGAGTTAAAACCACGATTACAGAGAACATTAACTTCAACATAAATTATTTTTCTTCGAACCGAATTATTAAAACAACGTGAATAACTGTTCAATAAAATTGGCAGAAAAGCTTTATATACAGATACAAATCATCACTGCCTACAACAGGCACCTAACGAAAGTAGCTTCGAGATCTTTCATCCTCTTAGCTGCAGCTAATGATGTGGTAATCAAGCTTTCATCACATTGATCCAAAATTACCCTTTTAAGAACATCAAACGTTATAAAAGAATTATTATTTGATCTATATTAGTTAACTTCTTTGTAACACAAATGTTTGGCTATAAACGGATCGAACTAAAATAGTATTATTTCGAGGTATCAGCAATTTACATGATAATGAACCGAATGCACAGTGAAAATCCTAGACACGGCCAATGAAGCCATGGTGGGAAGTAATAAAAAAGAATTATTGACCGTCAGACGTTTAGAGAAACCGATGACCACGTGCTTCCTGTGTGATGTCCAAACGCGTGAGGTCGTTCCCGGTGTGTTTCTATTCTAAAATTTATATTCACTTGTGAACTTATAATGTCCCTGAGATAAATAGAGATCTATGCATTTTAAATTACTCTAACAACACTTGTTTACGACAATAAATGGCTATTTTACAATAATCTCGACGATATTATACACATACACGGATACATATATGACCAAAGTCCATTATCAATAGCTGGTTCCTATTTCTTACTACTCATTCATTTACTGAACCATTGCTAAATATTGAAAATTACTTGTATGAACTTTATATTAATTTTTACCAGTTAGGCAAGGCAAATGACCGGTCAGTACTATAGGTATTTTTAACCGACTTCGAAAAAAGGAGGAGGTTCTCAATTCGTCGGGATCTTTTTTTTACATACATACACCCATACATAGCTAGACACTAAAAAGTAACAAATAAAAAATAAAAACTTCGTTTTAATAAACCGACTTCAAAAACTAAAAAACTAAAATGAATAAAATAACTTATTATACATTTTAGTTTTTGAAGTCGGTTTTTTTTATTGCAGAAGTTCAGCAAACAGGCAGACGACCCACCTGATGGAAAGCGGTTACCATCGCCTATGGACATTTGGAATACCAAGGGTGCTAGAAATTTGCTGCTGCTCTCTTAAGGGAGACTGGAACCTGGTCAGTAATGCCCGAACACAGCTCAAGGTTGTTATGGCAACATACTTTAAACCAGGGGTGGTAGCCATCCAGTTGGGCAAATGCTCTACCACCTGGCTGTGGGTTGTTTTGTCACCTCTTATGTGACAGGCCGCCCGGCCGCAGAAAATTGTAATTCTTTCTCCGTTCCTGCACGGATAAACAAGGATAAACGGAGGTATAGAAACCGGCCATTACCCAACAGAGCATGCTTTTATATAATTGACCTACGTTACCTTAAAACAGAAATATAAATCTTTAAAGCAAACGATGTCAGAAGAAAGAAGGCGGTTGAATAACTTTAATGATTTTCGTGATGGATTCCATTCACCGAATAACGCTTGTGGCGAGCATTATGTTAATAATTGGTTTGGGAGATTTCAAGGGCTGAGACCGGCTACGGAGCAAACGCAAGCGTGCGTGCCGAATTCCATAACAACCGGTTCTGTAACACTTCTAAAATAAAGCTATTTCTATATGTAAACAATTTTATTCTACGTTCACGTATTGTGGCCATTTGTCGGTTGCAAAAGTGAAGGAGAACAGAAAAAATTAGCTAATATTTGAACAAGTTTTTGGGGTTTGGTTATTTCTTTTGAATTTTGACGGTGCCCGATTGCACATTGCGTTGTATAAATAAAGAAAAAAACTTTGGTTTACGCTCGTGAAATGCTGCAGGCGATCCGGGCGGTCATTAAAGGAAAGCTGACATCATCGCCAAATATGAACCGGCTATTGTTGTTATGCCAGGCACCGCAAAACGAAAGGAGCGGAGATGTTGTTATCGGCGAACACAACGAATATTAAAAAGTTACTTGTATTATTATATTATAACAATACGATTGACCTTTCACTTTCCAAAAAATAAAACATTCTAATTAATCAATCGATTTAAGGGATAAATGAAAGCATATTGAAGACGACATTACAATTGGGTCAACGATATTTACCTGGCCTATGATCGAAGTGTCGACAAACAACATATAAATAGGTACTCGTATATAAATATGAAAGAGACGCTATTTCGCAGTTCGTACCTTAATTTGTTTCTTATTTACGACCTCGGAGATGCATTGCCGATTATTTAGGTAGTTGGAAACAAAGATGAATATAGGACTTGTTTTATTCCGGAAAATTGGATAGCTTCCACAAGGCACGGTTCCGAAGTGGATACAAGTGATGTCCTATAGAAAATTCTAGTTCGGAAACGATTTAAATGAAAACAAATTAAGAAATCACCTAGTAAGTCTTCCCGTTCAAATGAGGTCTACAAATTCAATGCCACTGGCGTCGAGTTGCACGCAACCATTCACTGGTTCATTAATTTTGTAGCGATTACGTTGCTCGGATTGTGTGAAATGATATCATTTTGGTAGAACTATCAGCTCTTGATGATAATGTGACCTGAACAATCTTGTTAATTTTATATCAACGGTTGTTTCAAGTTTTATAGTATTTTTTTTTTTTTTTATTGCAGGAGATCAGCAGACAGGCAGACGGCCCACTTGATGGACAGCGGTTACCATCGCCTATGGACATTTGCAACACCAAAGGTGCTACGAATGCGCTGCTGCTCTCTTTAGGGAGCCTGGAACCTGGTCACTAATGCCGGAACACAACAATATATAACAATATACACAACGAAAAGAAATCTTGCATTATTAAATCAACCCGATCACAGTGAACATAAAAATAACTTTCCTAATATACACAATAGAATGTCTAAATGTTGCCATATCACCTTGTATGAATATCGTCTAATAAATACATCAATGAGTGTTGCAATTTGTGTTTTTAGTTTACTCTAAAGTTCACGCTTATTTATTCTTGCAACATTTGCTAAATTGAAAATGATTGATTGGATATTACGATTTTATTATAGCTCAAGTATTACAAGCATGGAATATTTTGAAAAGTATAATATTGGTATGGACAAATGTAAATGTAATATATGAGTAGTAAAATTCTAGTTATATAAGAGAGGTACAGATTAAAAAAAAATTGCATATTTGAATAAAATCTTAAACTTAATTGAACATTTTACTTTTATGTAGTCAATAGTCATATTCTAACTCTCTTACTGCTAATAGTTATACGAGGTTTACAGGTTGTTCAAAAAGAGTAAATAAATGTGTTATTCATAATTAAATAAGACTCTAAACCTCTATTACACACATAGATAGAAGATCATGGAACAATTATTTGCATCCTAGTCTAAAATTAATATATCATTTGATATCTACGGGTTATCTGGAAGAGATCGCTTTTTAGCGATAAGACCGCCCTTTGTACCCTACTATAATAATACTAGTTCGTAAGTTTTTCTGTAATGGTGTACAATCAAGTGTTATCTATCTATCTATCATAATTTTTATATTATACATAATCATAATGTTTAGTGCAATCTAATAATAATTCGGTACAAGTAAATTCTCTTATACATGAGTTTAAGCAATAATTTTAAGAAAAACTAAACGAGAATAAAGTAGTTATTTGCTATCTACATAATAATCGAGTTTCATAAATTTAAGTAACAATACGACTTATAATAAAGCAAAACTCATCAAAATGATATTTTACAATTTATTACGTTGAAACAGTAAACTCGGAACATCCTATTTTAAACCGTAATGACTACGTAAGAAAATATTATATTTAAGTAGCTACTTCGTTTGTAAACTATGCTCTAAAATGTTATTCACATGATGATGAAAAATAAAATTGACATTCATGTGTGTGTGTGTTTTGGCCTAATATATTGTTTATTCTTCATCCGTTTCGCCACACTGAGAGAGACGAACAAAAAATAATTAAAAGAATTTACGCGTCGGAGATTTGAGAGTATTCTGATTATATAAACGCATGTTATGATTTACACTATTTAATGTGTAGATTGCTTAAATTTACATGAAATGTTTCAAACGAAAACTAAACGAATTTGCATAAACTAAAACATCAAGATCCTTGAATAATGATAACAACATGTCAAATTCACAAAATATGCTTAAACTAATATCAAATTTAATAAAATTCTACATAAAAACATAACAAAATGTGACTTAAAATTCAACCAAGACGTCGCTATTACAATATCAAATGTTATGTCTTTATCGTATCAGTTAATTTGAATGATAGGTGTGTAAATAGACCATTGTCTCAAATACATTGCCGAAAATTGATCTCTGGTCATATATTAAGCGTAGCTGTACTGTGACATCAATTTCCTGTGTATAATTTGATTAACAGAGCTTTGTTTGCAATAAAATTGACGCCCCCAGTAGAGACTTTCCGTTTAATGTTAGAGATTATCTACAAGCAAGCGCTGACATTCGGGTCATAATATATTTAACGGTTTAAAATACTTTTAGATTTATTGATCGATACATTTGTTGTTGAACGTGCTAATTTGGACTGGTTTTTAGACATGCTAAGCTGAGCATGAGGGTGTATAAAAGCAGTGTTAGATTTATCGTCGAAAATAATTTATTGTTATATTTCCAGTTGCTTAACAGACAGTAGCTACAGCCATTACTGACACACACTTTCATGTAATCTTTTATTTACTGACAAGTCTGCACCACCAAACTAATTGCTATTAAGTTTTAATTTTACCTACTTATTTATTTCCCGTTAAAAATCAACGCTTTCTCAATTGTAAATAATGATCACTCTCGTAACTTCACAAGTTATTTTGTGTATCTATTAACTCTCTGGGTACTGATAGATGCAAGAAATTATTATGAGTATGCATTTTTTGCACATATTTATATCGGTTCGCAAAAAAAATATTCATCTACATTTATTTACTTTCTCTGGTAATGAAATGTTGGTAACATTTCTATTGTCGACGACGTAATAAAATTTTTGTGCAACATGGATACTTAACTTTATAAAAGCATCTGTCTCAAAGAATAATTTCAAGTTGGACTCTTCTGTCAATGTCGGAAAGTTGGACTTGCTACATGATGAATTATTTCCGAGTACGCAGTAATTTGTGAAAACGACTGAGCCTCAACTGAAGCACATGGGATAAATATAATGGGTCTTTAAGAGCATGATGTCATTCTTTTTTGCGTGTACACTTGGTTAATGTGAGATGTATTGCTTTTTGTTCCCAACCGACAGATGATACGTACATACTTCGTTTGCATTTTAATTTATGTACCTACATACCGCTATGTACACATAATATACTATGTGTTTGTTCAAGTGCTGGCAATAATCAAGTAACTTCGGCTTGGTTATTTTTTACCAGACGAAAGAACATAACTATAAGCGAGTCTTTTCACAGCTTAATGTCGAATTCTAAAAATTACAGAGTTATTTTAAAACAAAGTATAATATAAACGTTTATTATCTTTGATAATAATAATCTTGGTGGAATAGGAAATTTAATTTTAACCTAGGTACAGTAAACAAACAATAACTTCCGAAATGACATGCCGTAGGTGCCAAGATTTCAAAGGCCAACTATCGTAGACAATGTCCAAAAGCAAGTGTAATGATATCCAGATCCAACTTTTGGATAGTTAGTGTCAAGATCATATTTGTTTGATGCTTAGTTATCATTGGCTGCGGTTCTACGCCAACACCTACACGTATAATTATGTGGCCAAATCGTTAGCAGCGGGACCAAAGTACCACAACGAAGTTGCCTCTGTCACTTTACTATAAACAACTCTTAAGCATTGGAATAAGGTTCATTATTTTAGGCGCGGAAATTGTTAAAGAGGCAGGAAGACATCCGTCAATCGTCACTGCGATCACTGATGTTCGGCTACCGACTCATTCTTAGAACAGAAGTGGCACGTGCTTGGAACCGCTTTTGGAGTATTGTGATAGGCGATAAGTGCGATGACATAGACGACGTATGAATGGAGCAAATACCGGGTACTATTTACGATAGCTGTCATATTGTGTAGTAATCGAAGAAAATCGAACAAAGCCACGGAGAAAATGAAATCGTCATCAAAACAAGCGCCAGTTGGCCGCATACTGCATATCAATCATTCGCGATAGACATCAACGGCAATAAAGTGGCTATAAAAATGGATGGTCGTAAAACAACCTGTGTGAGTCGTTTGTTATTTAAGGGAATCCATAAAAACTATAACAAAACAAACTATAAAAGACCACCGCAATGAGCCGATGCAATCGGGAATCTACGCGGTGGCTACACGCACTAAAAATAATTTTACGTCTATGTAGCGGTATGTCGCGATTGTACCCATAAATTCTATAAATTTGATTAAACTTTTAGCAAATGATATGAGTATAATATAAAAATAAACTCAAGGCAGAATCATTTGAAGACATAATATATACAATGAATTTTAATTAATTTTTCATTACATGGTAGGCCTTGCTGCTTGAGATTTTTTATATAATGATTGACAACTTATATTGGTCTGATATTTCCTTGAATGTTCAAATGATTAATATTTGAATATTAAAGCAGTTATGTAATTTAATTTTTTTCGGTGTAATTATCGGTAAATTGGAAGAAACTGGATTGACAACCGGTCTCTGATGGATTATGTGACAAGTATGATAGAAATCGATCAAATAAAATATTCATTAGGTTACTTTGCTACAGGTGATAAAATCTAACGGCACGTCACTTCGTCATTTGTCATTCAAAGTCAGATGTCTTCGGATGTTTGTCTTGCCACCGCCTCGTGTTTGGCACGATACTATCTCCAACGAGATATTAGTATTACTTGGCACGCTCGCCCGTCAAGAGTTCGGCCTATCAGACATCTTTATTATTAGTTGTTTGTAAGGGCTGACATGACCATTGTTCTTGCAAACTTCGCGGTATTTTGGTTTTCGAGGAAAAAACATCTTCGGTTGTCTGTTTTATTTGTGTTGACCTTGATAATTAAACCAAAAGGTGTTTCAAAATCTATATTAATCTACAGTCAGGATTACGTTAAACGTTACGTTAAATGCAACAGATTTCATAGAGTACATACAGTTGCATTCGATTTATAAAGCAAAAAAGACAAAAAATAGTACAAAAAATATTAGGAACTTGACTATACAATTTCAACTTATGGTACTATCGTGACTAGTAATTAGTATTCTACTTGAAGGCTAAGAAAACCAATCGCGGCACAATCACGAACGAGCTCTAAACAAAAAGTTATTATTTAAACACTATTCAGTACAAAAATGTGTCGAGTGCCCGTGACCTAGGGTTGTGTTTGCGATGCGATCGACGCCCCGAAAGCAGCAGACTGCTTGTCGCCGGTGGTGTGTGAGGGAGTTAAATATACAGACATGATAAAAGTGGAAAAGAGAACGATATATCACGATGGCGTGGACACAAAAACTAAACTGAGCAAAAGGCAGGTGACGTAATATTTAGTGAACATAAAAACGTTATTTTATTATGATCAACGATATAAATTAGGTTAGAAGAAACGATCGACGAGGATAGTGAATGCTAATTACAATAAAAATGTTTTTGTATAATTTTAATCATATATAACACGCAACAGCATTTTTACAATGTTTACAAAGATAAGCTTATGAATGTGTTGTTGCCTCATCGCATTGTAAACATTTATCTTTATAATATTTTGAATGTCATTTCAACAGTTTAATTAATGCTTTACATACTTCGTTAAATCACTACGTTATTTATTAAGGAGTGTGTACCGTATTGTTAGAAAAAAACATGTTTGACCTGCAATATGCAGACATCATGAACTTTATTTCGTAACCCAATGATTGTTGATGATATTAGCTAATTGAAAGCAAGGGGTATAATAATCCAAGGTCCAAGCCATGTGGTTCAAATTAACTCGGATGGGCCATCGGCGTTATTTTTCTCGAGACAGTAATATCCACATAAGCAAGATTTCTACATCTATAATATGATAAATGTCCAAGTGGTTCGAGTTTGTGCAGCGTTTAAAAATGTTAAAAGGCAACTTTTAATATTTCTTCTGTCTCTTTTTCTGTCTGTTGGAGCATCTCGTGAAAATTACTGAACGGATTTAAATGAAACTCGACATAGAGTTAGCTTATACCCCCGGGGCGTAACTTAGGATACTTTTAATACCGATAAATAATATTCTTTCCGCGGGACAGACAAAAAAACTAGAACAAGATGGCGCTGCAATCGCATCCTTTTTGAAAATTACTGAACTTTTATGAATTAAACTCACATATATGAATGACACAGATCTGGCTTATAACCCGAATTAACACATGGATGCTTTTTATCACGATAAATGATGATCAGCTAAATAGATGACGTTGATACGTTGTCATAAACAACCTGTGATTAGTTGTATTACTTCAAATCAGGCTGGCTGCGACTCGCCTGTATTGTTTGCTGGGCAGTTGTCTAGACTATAAATATGGACTTTGTTTCTTTGTTATTATTACATGTAAAGAAACGGAATTAATTTTGTGAATAATTAAAATAAAGCTACTGCATAGGGTTTGACACGCGGCGCAGCCTTTAGTCTTCCTGTAATTTCTTATATGATACCATTGGTAGAAATATGACATTATTTTTATGGGGTTTATGTCTTTTACCAGTAGTAATTAGTAAACCATATAAAAGGATAGTAAGATATATGAATCGGCTGTAAATTCTGGCATACCTAATAGGTAATACGCCTGACCCAGGCCGATGGAAGGAATACCGGACACTGACAGACAAAAATATCGAAATGAGAAGGGAACTGCCAATAGGTGATTATACCCTATGAATAATATCTGATAGGACTGGTTCGTATGGTCAAATTAATTTAATTATACGAGTCACGACCGTGTTACGTGAAAACCGCACAAAATCGTACGATGTTTCTTGGAACTCTTCAGAGGTTACCTACTCTTTTGTGAAACGGTTTTTTCTTGTTACATATCTACCTAAACGAATATAAAATTTATTAAGTAATATTACTATGACATCGCAGAAGCATTTAATTTTTAAAGTATTAAATTACTGCTCTTTAAAAGTTTTTCCATTGAATAGTCTGCGACCCAGGTCTGAACCTCTTGGACTATAAAATATTACCAGTTTTAGAGGACACGACCTGCTCTAAACGAAGTAGTGATATTATCTTAAGAAATCTCTGGAGCAAGCAGTGGCTAAATTTCCCATACCTTAAACCATAGATTAGTGGCCATACAAATTAAAGCCATGCATGCATATAGCTCAAGGTAGCCATTTCGTATTGAATTATTTTTTAATCTTAGCTGAGTCTTCAATAAATAATTATCTATGGTCGGATTATATATGAAACTTTCCACCTCCAACTGTTGGGCTTGGGATTCACAAATTTTATGTTTATATTTATCCATGCTGATTGAGGATTTATACATAAGTAGGCAATCTCGTTATGTAGATATCCTCCACATGTTTCATTTCACCGTGAGCACATCCCCTTGGGCCACGGGTATAGGACATTGGAATCAGATGTGGTTACGTTATCTACTATGTAACTATTTACTAAAAAGCAATAGTATCCTATTTTTAAATTCATTAACTAGATGCTTAGAATATTCATAACTTGGTGCCGCGTGTTGCTGAGTTATATGCAATTCAGCTTAGTCTACCTTGTTTTAATTTTAATATTTTTTAAAATAGTATAATCACCTAATTGTTAAGTTTATAAGTCATGTATGTAGGCCATGCACATTTATATTACTATCACTTTATGCAATCTGGGCTCGTTACAGAACTGTAATCTATAAATGGTTTCCCTCAATAAACTAAAAAAGTCGAACATGTTCTACTAAGCGTAATGTACTAAGCGAAACTGCTCCATAGAGAAACATATATTATACACACATCAAGATTATCTTTAATCTCGCTGGTGACCATGCAGTGCGTTAAGTGAAATCGTTTAAGTGTACGTGATGCATTTCAAGTTGCGCATGACACAGATGGCAGGGTAGACTATTCGCCGTTAAATGCATACTAAGCGTCTTAACAATGCAGTTAGTAGCATTAAAAAGGGGTTAATCTATACTATAATATTATAAAGCTGATGAGTTTGTTTGTTTGTTTGTTTAAACGCGCTTATCTCAGGAACCGCTGGACCAGTATTGGTAGACCAGTATTGGATAGTATATTTATCGAGGAATGATATAGGCTATATATATTCAAAAAAATTAGGGATCCTTACTAAAAGTCCAATAATGTAACCCAAGGTGTAAAAAAAGACACGAAAAAATCCTTACACGGCGTGCGCTGCGAAAACTATTGATTATAGAACAAAACAATGTACTGCCACTTTGCAGAACATCTATACTAACTATACTAATATTATAAGGCTGACGAGTTTGTTTGAACGCGCTAATCTCAGGAACCACTGGTCTGATTTGAAAAATTCTTTCAGTGTTAGATAGCCCATTTATCGAGGAAGGCTATACGCTATATATCATCACGCTAAGACCAATGGGAGCGGAGCACCAATGAAGAATGATTCAAAATCGGGGGGGTTACTTACTTAAACTTACTTTTATTTTTACTATTACACGCGAACGAAGTCGCGGGCAGAAGCTAGTACAATATAAAACTGTAAAATGTAAACTTATACGGTCGCTACGTATAATATATGTGAGTATAGTCAAGTAAAAAAGTATGACAAGTGCGTGTCGGACTACGCACCTTGAATGATCCTGTAGAGGAAAACGTTTAATTGAAAATTAACCTCGTTTATCTCAAAAAATATTGAGCGGACCGTGTTCTTAAGAATACAATAGTTGACAGTCAAATTAACTAAGACACTTTATCATGTTACAAAACACTTAAGCGACCTAAATTATGTAGAATAAAATCAAGTTATGACGTCATAGTTTAAGTCTAACAGCGCAGTAACTATTGTTCAAAGAAATATTTATATTTTTATCATGTCAGTTTTTTTATGTATTTTAGTGCCCGTTCTTTTTATGTTGAAATAAAAAAATAATTAAAACTTATAACCTGTCATCTAACCAATTACCTTCAAAAGTACTTCTGCATCTCTATTATCTTAATTTTATTTCCATAATATTCGACTTCATACTTCAAGTCATAGAGAGGCACGCAATGAATACAAGTTTGCAAGGGAATCTCTTGTCAACAATTGTTTTGACTTAGTTTTGTAAATAAGTAGAAAAATTAAGTCAAATATAGACTACTAGTTTTGCACGCGGCTGGGCCTAGTGCGTGCCTCTTGTTTAAAAAGAAAATACTAATAGAGGTTACATTGTATTAAATATTTATGTTAGTGCAATTTCCTCCGGAAGATTCACTTCATTTTATATCACAAACTATCCCATTTCTCGGGATGAGAAGTATCTGTGCCCATTTTCGGTATTAAAACTACATATGTATAAAATGACAGAAAAACCTATATAGTACTCCAGTAGTGTTTCAGTTAAAGCTTAGATACACAGAGCGGGTTACTATCGCATTTTTTATAGATGATGATTTTTTATTTTCATATCTATAAATTTAAGGAATGAATTTTTCGGGATAAAAAGTTCCCTATGTCCTTCCTAGATATTGGATTTACATATGTGTACCGTGTCTCAGCCAAATTGGTCCAATAGTTATTCCACGAGAGCATAACAGACACACAGATGGATAGAAAAACAGAGCTACTTTCGCATTTATAATATTAATGGGTATTCCAATTGCCACGGGAACTACGTCGTTTGATGTTTTTACGTATAACACTTACAATTTGGCTGAGGTTGAGTTGTGAAGCAGAAAAACTTAAAAAATAATAATTAGCTATTGTAATTTTTTATTGGTAATCCTTCTTGTTGTTTTAACAGCAGTGTTAGATCACAGGAGCACAAAGCGTAGCCTATAGATAAAACAAATAAACGCTTATAAAATTTCATCGTTGTAACTTTTCCTGTATAGTAAAAAGATAGATATCAGATATTTAATTGATTAAATTTATGTGAAGAAGAAAGTTAATATATGCTGCGTAATTACGATTTACTACTTTGTACAGCTCATTTCATATATTAAACTTTGAACCGCTCATGTTATTTGTTAGATCTTCTATGGAGATAGTATATAGTTCTAATTATTCATCGACAATTTTTAATTTACAAATTCTAAACTCTCTATTGCCGAAAGAAAGCAGTAGAACAATAATATCATATTATGCGATAAGAAATTCAAAAGTGGTCACAAATGTTAATGATTCAGTGAAAATATTTTATTAGTCTTTATTAAAATTAGGTTCAAGTATATATAAAATAAATAAGAAGAGAGAGTTACACAATTTGAAATGTTCGCAGACAGAAAGTAAGATTTCTATACAAGGCGCGAGACTAATATGAATAAATTTGCGATATCCTTATTACTGTTGATCGAAGTGACGGCATAGATGATATCACGACGAGAGGTTGGGTTGGTGATGTCACGGGCGACATGAATAAGCCTCACTCGCAACATACTATACACTCCATCGAGATATTTTGCGGTCAGGAACCGCAATTTAAAAGTTGAGAAGCCAGTTCGAAATATCGTTCTTAGCATATGAGATCATGCTTTTACGTCATAATTTAATTACACAAATGTTGATTACTAAACTTTACCGTTTCGATAAAAAAAACACTTCTTTCAAATTCAGCTTGGTGGTTGATGGTTGGTTGGTGTTTGTGGTCGTTGAAGAGAGATATCGTGATTTGATATAGAAATATATATATATATCCTGCTTTTTGTGTTATTTCAAATATTTAAACACAACAATGGCTATTTATACGTGTATTCCTCTCAATAATTATCACTCGACCAAAAACAGTTTGACATAAAAAATAAAAATCAGGTTCAACATGCTATACCATAAGAAAAATATGTTTTACACTAATAAGACTGTAACAGTAGGTATTGGAATAAAACCTGTATGCTTAACGTTACTGATTGTCTTGTAACGGTAATACAATCGAAATAAATGTGACATTTTGCCTTTATAAGTATGATGACACGAATGACATCATGCATTACATACTAGGATTTCAATAAAATCAAATAAACGTCAAGCCGATTGTAGAAACTTCTCTTTATAGTCACAAGTGGGTTTTTAAGTGTTAAGCAATAATACGGTTGTGATTGTATGCCTTCTTGTGATAAAATCAGCGTAGACAAGAATATACAAAGATTGGAAAAAGACAAAATTTCAAACTAGTTTAAAATATATATACAACACGGGAGCTAAAGAATCGGAAGCTTTAAATTATGCAAATGTTTGAAGAAGTAGGTTAACGACACCTTTTGATCAATTTTATGTCTGATCAGTTACTCATGCAGACGTTTGATTATGCTAATAGAGCTAAATTCAATAAAGTCAAGAGACTATTTTGAAATAAGTAATTGGTGCTAGACAAATTTTATAATCGACACGAAAAACATAAAACCGGTTCACTAGAATGACATCCAGCCTAGGCGTTGATATTTCTTGAACGCTTACACAAATTGTAAAATGTTTTTAAATTTCGGCCTGGCAGAAACAACTGGTGCAAATTATATTCGCACTACAATTTATCATAAGTTATACAGTACAGTCATAAAAGCGTGTATAGTGCTTTCGGTTAGAATTTGGACCGTGTGACGACTGCAAATGGGGGTGAATTACAACATTAACTACGTACAGTGGGTATCACAAGTGCACATAAATCACTAGGTGACCGCTGTATGTTACGCAACGCGGTAGTGCCAAGTGAGATTAGAGCTATACTCACAGCTCCGCTTTTGAACATGACTCACATCAGTTGTGATCTGGACTTAAATCAACAATATAATCATATCTGCCAGACGTTGTCATTAGTTATGTGATCATTGTAAAAGGAAAATTAGTTATATGTATTTGATAGGTAAAAAATTAATATGTCAATGCCAGTAAGATAGAATTCTCTATCTAGAAGATTTCTTGATATAATTACTTTTAATGTTGAAAGAAATTACCAGGTCCTAATGAAGTTGCGGCATACATGACAATACGAAGCACATAAAATGACGAAGTTGAAGTGCAATGTAGCACGGAAGCAACCAATGTTTATATTTATTACCATATAACCATGTTTTATAGTTTTAATAACTGCATGTAACATTCTCACGTTACTACCAAGTGTTTTATTGTGAAATCGGCACACTACACCTAAAAGGAAACTTTTTTATTATTTTCGTCGTTAGCGTATCACAAGGTTACACAATAGGCCATGAGCATTATAACAGAAGGGCGCAGTCAATTAGCACCCATTATCCAAGCATTACGAAAGACGTAAATAAAGTCTTTAGCAACAAAACGAAACTCCTTAAGGGCGTGAAAACAGAATTATGACACAATGAAGATCGCGACCCTAATGTTAGATATATTCGTTTACATATATACTCGTAGTCTGTCCAGAAATGCAAGATAAATGTGATAAGCCAACAGCACTCTTCACAATATCACGACTTTTACACTCAGACACACCATGTAATCATGTTTATATGTCTTAATCCACTTAAGACACACCTAAAGTATATATGAAGGCTGGAATTGTTTTAAATAAACCATTTAAACACAATATTGAAATGAATTTCCAAAAATTGGAGTCACAGAGCTCACAGACTACATAGCGCCATGGCCATTTGACAGTTCATAAATCTATCGTCTTCATGAATCATAGCGAACTTAGTAGAATGAATAATTTTAAAAGATAAAATAAATGAACTTTTCATAATAAGTACAAATTTATAATTAGTGCATATTATCAACCTATTCACTGTGTTTTAGAAACTGCTTTAAAATGTTTCAATTATAAAGGTTATTATACACTACGCGACATGGTAATTACGCTAAATAAATTAAATGTTGGAGTGTAATTTATTATTATGTGGATGTATTCATCTATGTAAACATAACTAAATAATATTACAAAAAACCAAAAGCACAAATAATTATTTTTATAATGATTTTATTATTTAGCGCTCATTTAAACATTTGTCAACATAAATTATTATTTTAAAAACGGGTATCAAAGGGTAAATTATTTCCGAAAAATATGATAGATACCTATACACCTATATACTTTCTCACAAACAGCTGCTTACGTATTCGTCCGATTTCGGAGCAGCTCGTCTCGATCCGTGCGAGCTTCGTACAGTTGTACCTTATAACATACACGTTAAGCGAACGCTCGGCCGAGCTACATGGTAGGTGGAGTTGGGGGTGTTAGGTTTTATTTTCGTTACGAAATTTCTTGATTCGGTCGCCGCGCTCAAAGCCCGCTATAAAAGCTATGCAATAGCTTAAAAATGATTTAGCTACAGACATTCCGCCTCAGAGATTCTTAATACAAGTAGTCGAATCTGAAAGTGCAGCAATAATTCGTCAACAAATTTTGAATAAAACTAAAATCTAAAAAACTTGTTTTATTCATTACTTAATAACTAAAAATAATTCAAAAGAGCAATTATTTTCTTCAATAATGAGCAAAATTGTCCGTAGTCATAATGGACGACGACTCAAATAAAAAAAAGTTTAATTGTAAAAAAGGTAAACACTGCCTAATCAATATTTTTTCCTTTATTTAATATCTGCAAAGAATATACGTTCAATTACCACTTGTGTATATTTGTTTACATTGCATATATGATAATATTGTCTTCTTTAGTTGAGCAATTATTACTGATCTAAAGAGAGATAAATTCTGTAATGGGAACTAGTTTATTATCTCACATTCGCGAGCTATCCAAGCTACTCAATTGGTAATTCTATGATTTGCCAACACTATACATTGTCTTTGGTTACTCGACGGCCACTGGCTTAAAGGCCTAGTTACCATACCATAAACTGAAAAAAAAAACTCGTCGCCCATTGTTGTTTATCATGTTGGACAGAGTATACCTACATATAATCGACTATGTAGGATAAAACATTACAAAGTAAATCTAACTGCAGAGTACTAACGCAAGCAAATGAGAGACGAAAATCTAAAAACCACTAAAATGGCAGATGACGCCGGTCTTTACGACAAAGGTAAAATTTGTACCAGTGTATGCTATGAAATAATTGAAAAGGTATGCTTTGTATCAATCAATATCTAAAGGTAAACAATTGGGCAAATGGCTGGTAGTTCGCGCAAAATGAATGTTTCTTTGTATGACCGTGTATAAAACTTCATATCCGTGTTTAAATTTTAGACGAATCTAAGGAGCAATTTCTGCAAGAGTTCTAATCACAGACAACTGTTTTCTATTCTTAAATAAGACATATTAAAGATAAAAACTATATAGTCAATCACTGCAGAATTACTCCGATTGTGTTGTTATTCATGCATGATAGATAATGAATTATATATAGCGTATGTTGTACAATTAAAAAGGCATGCCACAAATTGTGTCGCCTAGAAATGTCCAATTTTACCGGATGCCATTACTCAATAAACTGTTTAGCATTATATTGAATATTGAACGTTATCTAGAACAGTAAACTGGATCAAATATTTGGGAGTAAATCTTAATCAGTTTTATATAACTGATTAAATATTACAACCGACCAACACCGGACGACGCAATTTACAAGTTAGGTTACTCTAAAGTTTTATGTTTCACTACACAATCTTTTAGCGCACTATTGGTGGTTTTATATTTATAAATTATAATAACAACTGATAAATGTCCCACTGCTGGGCGCGAGCCTCCCATTATAAGGGGAACAGACAGTATACCCGTCACGCTTGTCCAAGGCGGCTTGGCAGGTTTGACACATCGGTTATCTCAATGTGCAGGTTGCAACACGATGTTTTCCTTCACCGTTGTTAGGACGTGGTAATTGTAACAATATACACATTAGGTCAGAAAACTGCCTAAGTGGTGTGTGCGTACCGGCCAGGATCGAACCCGTACCCTTTGAGCTCGTGACGCGTGCGCTAGCCATTACGCTTCCACGATTTACTTATTTATAAAATGCATGGAGTTTATGTCAAATATTAACCAGTAGTAAGACAAAAATGTATAGATAGTAAGAAGAGGTGGTAAATCAAACAGGGTAAAAGTAACCTACAAAATTGTTCATCATTTTACCGTAAAGCCGTAAAGGTCTAAAAGTTTAATAATTGATATTTACTTCAGTATTAATAGGCAATACGTGGTTGCCGGGCAACTAATTTCGGAGTAATCAAATTTGGACAATTAGGTGGTATGGAGTAAACATCGCAACCGAGATGTAGGTTATCGGCACACGCACGCGGGCCTATGATAGCGATGGAGGACAAACTCATTAGCGATACGATTAGGGTTGCTAAATATGGAACAGAAATCATGTTGCAGACTACATATATGGAGGTAAATTACGAAGGTATAACTAAAGATCTGCACAATAGTATCACAACTAGAGGTCTTAAAAAAACAGTTCGATGGCACTTTTCAACAGTTTTCCTTAGAAAATCTTTTGAATCAAATTTATAATGCGTATAAGGGCAAGTACACATATACTTACAACAATTGCCAATATTGTCTTAGCTGATTCCAGCGCTACTGAAAGACACATAAAATCATCAAAATCAGGGGTTGTCTGGAAGAGATGGCTCTAAGCGATAAGGCCGCCCTTTGTTCAACATTTACTGTACTTAGTTTTAAGAACGTAGTGTTACAACAAATAAAGTGTTTTCATTCATTCATTCAAAATTAGTTCAGGGGTTTAGAAGGATCCTAAAACCCGATTACAGTGCCAACTACCGGTTCTAATTGTGAATTTAAACCATTGGGGAGCCACTTAAACACTCAAAATTTTTAATTAAAATCGGTCCAAGGGCTTAGAAGGATCCTAGAACCGGATTCCAGTGCCACCTACCAGATCCAATTATGAATCTAAACTCTCTGGAGACTCCCTAAAATACAGAAAAAATTGTGTGCAGTTCACACACAGTAGAAGTGAAACTTCAGAGAGACACTCACAGATAATTCTTCTCTAACTTTTATTTGGGGGAGGCCTACGTCCAGTAGTGGACTGCGAATGGCTGACGACGAACCTTTATTAATATAATGTTTAATCATCGGTCTTATTGACTATCTAATCTGTGCTGCACAACGTAAAACTCTTATCTTATTCTCTCGCAGACCTATTCCTATACATTTATCTCTTGGTACTGTCGCTTTTCCGTTTCATCGAGTATCAAATCACAACGATTCTAAAGAAGTTTCACTTCAAAATTAATCATTATTATTATAAATATAGGTATTCTGTTAGTACACGTCGAACCATATAAATATGATGTGCATTGAAAAGTGGTAAAATAATGTATTTCCCAGCAAACTGAGCTATTAAAATTAAAGCTTGCTGCAATTTCCAAGATTCAATTAGAACAAAAAATACATTGTTTTATATGTGTCAGTTTGAAACAAAATTTAAGTTCATATTTTTAAATGGTTGCAACCCTAGTTATAATACAATTTAAGGTCTCTGCCTACTATACATTATCATACCATGACTGTGCTATAAACATATCAGGCACGGTAAAAAATTTGATACGGTCTACTATGACCACTAGAACATATCTTACCGATAGAGAGAATATAATACCGAGCGTGTTTGTCAATCCCGGGATTACGGGACTTCTGATGCGTTATCCCGGGACCCCGGGATTAGACTATATGATTTCTGGTTGGGCTCAAATGAAAAGAAATTGAGTATTTTCTTTAAAATGTATTAGTATTTTTGCATAGAACACAAATATAGTAAAAAAAGACAAATCAAAATCGCAAAAATATCAAAGTATCCATTGTTTGATTTCCCAGCCTGGTTTGTAGTTTATTGCCACCATAAGCAGCAGCTGAAAACGCTCGCTCTGGTTCTACACTGGTTAGAGGAATAGACCATAGACCGTGCCACGCATAGCGTAGCGGCACCAACAAAATATTCTCACTGACAATTGCTGACGGTCCGTGCCTAGCACGCGCCGGTGTTGGTCGGCGACGGAAAGGTCTAGTGGGCATAGTCTATTACTTTTCAATACAAAGAATTTCTCTTTTAACGAATACGTTCCTAGCACGGTTATGGTATGGATACGGTGTAGTGGACAAAGAGCTTTATAGGTACGTAGATAAAGGAATATATATGAACGGTGTTTAGTTAAATATTTATGTTGAATTATTTATGTTGTGCGTGATCGTTAAACAGATCAAGTTAAGATGGATTAGGTTCCTTGGAATGTTTGTTTACGTTAAGCTAGTTCCGGTATTGTGTCCTAAATTGTCATCTCACGGCTATTGTTATCGCAACAAAAGTAATGTAGGTAACCAGTTTTCTACCACAAAACAATTTACAGTGCTAATTTAAAACAGAATTCGCAAAAATCTTTTTTTTAAATTTAAAAACACCATTCAAGGTTAATATAACCCATTTGAAAACCTAATTTATGAAATTTACATTTTGTCTGAAATCAGTAATTGCGAGTTAAAAAAATCTTATCAAATATGCACTATCTCACTATCCAATTCTTCTGGCGGATAACATTTACGATTGAAAAAATAATCCATACTAATATATAAATATAAAAGTAAATTCGTTGGATTGTTTGTTCGTTTCATCTTCCCAGCTATGGAAATGAATTGATTATCACGCATAAACATAGTAATAGTAATAATGTAGCCTGGTTTTAGCGGGAGGAGGATTATAAAGGTTTCGCGTGCCAGGCTACATTGAAATCAATTATGTGTGTATTTACGATAACAAAAATCAACATATAATACTTTTCAAGACTAAAATGAAATGGTTTTTGCATGAAACGGTTCCGAAACATATGCGAACAAAAACGCATAAAAAGTTTTAGTTTCTTTATAAAATTTCCGAATATAAGACTCCTACACAATATCTTCAAGAAATTATCACTCGCCATAAAGCTCAGACTAATCCTCATTACGCTCATATATACGCGTAGTCGGGAGATGTTTGGATAGAAAGCTGCAAAGTATGTTGACTGACGTCATCGAGGCGCAAGACACGTGCAGTTAAGTGACCTAAGGCCAGTCTCTCGTATCCGCTTGTGTTACGCTTTTATGAGCGTCGATAAGATTGATTTGACTTTGACTGCTTATATGGTCTAGTGGGTGAAGCATTTACTCGCCTAGTTCACTGCAAAGCAGAGGTAACGCGTGCGATTTTTTAAAGTTACGCAGCTGGTAAACAAGCAATGACCCAGCCCATGGTAAGTAGTAACAGTTGCTTATAGGTTTTCGTAACACCAATGGCGAAGCCAACGCGTTGCCCGTCTTTAGGATGGGATAAGGAGATAAGATATAAGATTCAGACAGGAGGAATGAATCAGAAGGGATGGGATTCGAATACGGGGATAAGACTGAGGATTGAATAGGAGGAGGAACGTCGCAACTCTCGTTCATCGCCCGGCACACGATTAACTCAAGGAGAACCGTGTCAGGCATATATTTTGTAAAAACACCAAGAGCTGCAATCAAGATCCGATGCAATCCGGCAGGATAAGTTTCGCAAATTAGCTTTTCATTATTTACTCTGATCTAAATATTTAGTATTGCCCTCAAAGTTGACCGTTGTATCTCTCTCTTTTCTTTCACCTTTTCCCATATATTTGGGTTCGGCACAATATGTCTTTCCTTTCATTCCTCTACTCTGGCATGCATCTTCCGTCACACCACAAATCATTATATCATCCTTCATACGATCCATCCATCTCTTTTTTACCCATAAAACGTAACTTGCGTAGCTCGGGAATATACGTGGGTGTTGTCTGTCAATGTTGAGACATAGTAAAATTACGATTTTATGGCGACAGTGTCTTTTCGCCTCTTCAACAAAAATTGCTAATTACGATTCATAAATATGTTGCTCATGGTAAAATCACGACCTGTAACGCTATTATATAATGACGGCAATGAAGGAAATATTGTAAATATTCAAAAGTTTGCGTAAAACATTCAACGTTTAAAACAGAAATTCTTATAATGTTTGCTTTTAACTAAGAATATTATCAAACATTGAAATAACTTGGCAATAACTCTGTGTAAATATAATTTATAAAACGTTGACACGTCAAAAAATATATTGCACTACAATTTTAGTTACTAGAAACAAGAAAGAAGCTATATAATCATGTTTGAAAATAGCGAGTATATCGAAATTATTTATTTGTTTTCATGTTTATTGGGTATTTGGAGTTGGAATGTGAGCTTCAGATAAGTGAATAATATATAGTTTACTACGTTTATGTTTTACTCAAAGGTAAGTTGTAATTAAACTGCTCTATAATGTAATTGAGTACAATAAGTTAAGTTAAGTTATATTTGTATCTCCTAGCACGCTGTAGAACGAGTTAGTTCCAAATTTTACGCGACCAATGTTTGTCCATGGTTAATAAGTAAAAGAGAAGGATAGCAAGTACAAATAAGGACCACAGATATTCAAAGTTAAAGGGTTGAATGAAGCCGGGATAATACTGGGATATAGGTTATACGCCTAGATTAGGAGCACTATGGAGCCATCGACCTTGCAACCTTCCCATAGTTAATAAACACACTGTTATCCTTGTTCCCCGACCACATCGTTTTTTAAAAGACAAACTTTCAAACACGATAAATCATTCGAACTCCCCTGCATAGTGATAATATTTTAAAAATCGACTATAATTATCTAATACATCCATCAGTCGTATCAGTATGAAGCGTTTAATGTAAACATTCGAAAATGATAAGCGGCTGATAAACTATCCACAAAGGTGGGGTAAGTCGAAGGTGTACTCAGTCAGTGGAATGTAGATTAGTACAAATCTTCAGGAACACGAAATTATTATACAATAATATGTAGTCTTAAAAGTTATACATAATTAATATTTAAGTTTGTTGATAATCGCTGAGCAATTATAAATCGCAATCTATGCAAATTTGGAATAATAATTTTGAAACATGTACGTTAAAGGTTATCGCCCAATTTAAAGCTACATATGGAATTAATTCCAATTTGGTTGTATTTCTTTTCTACTGTAACGAGGTCAAGGCAAGGCAATATAGATTGATCAATGTCTATAGGAAAATGGGCAGATAAATGTATGTAAAAAGCTTGCATGTACAGTATGTATTTGATTACTGAAATTATATTATCTACCAATATGTGAGACATACTACTTATATAACTCTATTTATTGCTCTTTGCCAAGAAGGCGATCTCACCGTCTAGAGGGTTATCTGCGAAATCTAGAAGATAAACCGAAGTTCGTGTTACAAAATAATTAAGACCTTTATCAGCGAGATAAGTTTAATAAAATCACCTCTTCAGGATTTTACATATTCAATATACAAGCTACTACTGTATTTCGAAACATTTGATTATATCTTAGCAGACCTAAATTCAGTTTCATTAAGTAAAGTGAAATTTTATTTGGCTTTTAGTACTACATATTTTAATATCTTGTAAATAATTTTCTTATTACACATATTGATCATAGTTGTGATCGACTGTTATTAATTAGTAATTACCTTAGAAAACCGACGTGCATACTTAATAATCTACATATATAAAACAAAGACGTGTTAGTTACACTATTTCTAACTCGACAACGGCTGGGACCGATTACGATGATTTTTTTTAGTTTTTTCAAGCAGATTCGAGAATGGTTTAGATTAACAATTGATCCCGGTTGATTGCGCTGCATCAGTTTCTAGATTTTTATTTTTTAAAGGCAAGGCAACGTCTGCCCGGTATAGCTAGCACAAAATAAAAGCGTGTTAAAAAGCTCAATCGTAGTATGTACAAATGATCAAACATAATATTGAAAAAGCATTGAACCTAACAACAAAATAATTCAAGTACACAATTAACACATAATGATGGGCTATCGATCGCGGTGTAAGGCGAGAGTTACGAATAATAAAGTCAACGCACCATGATAAGCATCACAATCGGCCATTGTTATATATTTAATGAATATTAAGTATTGACTTACAAAATAATACGTGTATTTACCCTTCTTAATTATAAAAGACGGTCTAGCGTAACTAATTTGAAGTGACAATATTGCGCTACCACTAAAGTCAGATTTGTATATCTTACTCTCCAACCTCTTACCTTAAACATGACACTGACTGACACCTCTTACCTGAAACTGACTCTTTAAGAGTCAGTAATAAAACATGTTTTATAAACTACAGTGATTTTATGAAAACGTTTGTTAAAAATATGCCAGAAGTTTATTTAAGGTTGCAGCAAATGGAGATCTTACTCTTTGCTTGTCGTCACCACATATGTTATGTGTGAATTATAGATGTAGATAATAGGTAGTAAAGTTTGTGTTCTACTCGCACAAGGTGTTGCAAAGATGCGCAGCTTTATGAATCCCTATGTATATTTAAAGATGTTTGCTTTGTTTACGCAAAGTATCAGTGGTTGCCATTTCAAACACGTTTTTTGTTTATCTTAATGTGCGAA